>JALIRY010000023.1:0-449426 GCA_026401215.1 Trichoderma erinaceum
ACCGACCGCCCCCCCCCCCCCCCCCCCCCCCCCCGCCGCACAGAAAAGAAAAAGAAATTATAATAAAAAAAAAAAAAAAAAAAAAAAAAAAAAAAAAAAAAAAAAAAAAAAAAAAAAAAAAGGTACAGATATGGAGTGTTTCCCTAACTTCATGCACCATGTCCTTGGGATTATCAAGACATCAGTGTTTGGTAATAGTAGGGAAAGATTTGATCTTGGCACGTAAAAAAATCCTTCAGCATTCGAGCACTGGAAAAGCTCGGTGCTGTACACACATATGCCGTTCAACAAAAGATTTCACATTGTTCCATTCACCTACCGTTAAGAAGTCTGCTGCTTTGCGCATCTGCGTCAGGATGCTTCATCCCTGAGCAAAAGCTATGACAGTAGAGATCTGTGACAGATGCGCAAGGATGATTTTCATTACGCATCCCAGTCCTCTAGAGCCCCTGATAATGATATTGTCATCGTCAGCTATGACGCCGCCACTGTTCTCAGCCTCATCTCGACTGGATTCACCTGTCGGATGCATGTCGAGCTGAAAACAAGATGAGGTTTGAGCTGGTGAGGAAAAAATTTCTGCTCGAAAATAAAATATAGAGGGGCATTGATTACATAATCAAGATATGCCGAGCTACCTACTCGTAGTGGATCTGAGCCATTGCTGTAAAAAGCCCAGCTAGTAGCACTCTATCACTGTCAACAAAACACACAGAATATTTTTATGACTATGAAATTGACAAGAGCATATATAATTACGTCCAAGAAGCATTCTAAAAAGGCCTTCAGACTATAAAGTTACTAATGTTCACGTACAAAGCCACATATACACATCTAAATATCAGCTTTTCAAGATGGCGCTGATCGGCTCTACGTAGTTCCGATTACCTCAGCAGATCATCTTCTGCAACTCGATCTGCGAACCATGGCGCCCCACCGCAATCTCACTAGAGCTTGTCCACTTGTCTTATTTCCAAATCGCTGCGCAACGCCGTCTTCGTCGCGACAGCTCGGATGCCTCTTACAGCGCAGCGCAACACAACTGCATGCATCCAACACCGAGTCTCACGAATGCGTTCAATCAGCAGCGCAGATTCCCGCAAAAGTCCAGGGCGGACTCCAAACCGGCTCGCCGAGTCCCGGCAGTCGAGCCCATCCAATCAGCTCTCCACAACTCGGGGCGTTTTCTCTGTCTGTCTTACCCCTGATCACCTGTTCAACTCACGGCCGTTCGCTCCGTTCAAGCAACGCTGGCATGTGTGTGTGCGTGACTTGAGTGCGTGAGAGACCTGAGGGGATCGCTCTGGCAACCGTGGAGGACCTTGGCGGCTCTCTTGGCATAATCGTATCATCTCATCCCACTGCAATATCTGACGCTCCCTGCTGTGGAGTGGTTCATAGTACTAATACTGGCTGCGCCAACACCAATGCAGGCGATAGTGCTGTCAAGAAAGTTCTTACGCGTAGAGAGAGGCACTGCTAGTAGATCATATGAACAGCAATTACAAGAACCAGCAATCAGCCACGCAGTCATCTCGGCCGCCATCCGTGCCAGATTCACGCTATACGTCTTCATGTACAGCATCCCGCGATCAGCGAGAAATCTTCGAGCAGCCAGCTGCCCTGTCGTCATTGGCGAGGGCCCGGTCCACACTAGCTGCCCCTTTAGCTCCCTTCCAGGCCTGTTTATGTCTCTGGCGCTGCTGCGATCCCTGTCCAGCAGGTCGCCAGATCCTGGTCCCAGCTCGCGCTATAGCAATAGAGTAGCTCCCCAAGCTCCCGTAGTGCTCCACTGGGCGATTATTATCAGTTCAAAGCCCTCTCGTCTGTCGTAACGCCAAAGCTTGTTGGGAGCCCAATTCTCCCAGACAAAGGCAAACTTGCATCTGTCAAAGGAAAAGTCGGAAATTTCGTCTACGGCCCATTCATCGCATTGGAGCCGTCGAAAGTGCGCGACGGGAGAATCGATAAAATCATCGTGGGTAAGCCGATCGCAGAGGCCGCCAACTGGGGGGAATCTCGGAGTCGCATCTGCACCGCATCTGCACAGCATCTTGCGCCCTCTGCCGACAATTGCCCTGCGAAAACTTGTATTTAAACGGTCGAATTTACCGGCACAAGAGTCGCCGTAGAGTCTCGCCATGGATTCACACGTCAACGGCGAGCGAGTCGCAGAAATCGACCCCCAAAACCCATACGCGTCCAGCAGCAAATGGCGCCATCAAGAGTCGACTAAATATGCCCGTCACGAGGCGCAGTTCCAGGCGCGCGATCCCACGACTGCCGGCACAACCGACGACCTTGCCAACTATCTCAACCAAACTCGAATTGAGCCTCAGGTGAATGGACACGGACGCGGACAAGCAGCGGGAAATTATCAGCCCATCTCGCTGGCTCATGGCCAAGGGCAGCCTGCCGAAGACGCTGTCGCCAGCCATCCAGAGGAGGCAGATGGCAAAGAGATCGTATGCGGTCCCCTTCTCAACTATCGCCGAATGGAACAGGGCTACTGGTACGGAAGTGTCCTTGTCGTCACAAAGGGTGGAGGCAAAGATGCGCTCTTTGAGCCGCTGCTGGTCTTGCGACGGGCTGCAGGACAGGGTGACGAGAAGACGAGGCACGCCCAGGACGCCCAGGTCTACGGCGAGCGCCTCTATTCAGACAAACGAAACACCTTTTGGGCTTTTGGCCTCAGCGTGCCACTCGAAGTTGAGGAGACCCGATACGACTATGAAGTTTTGGGTCTACGGTATTCCGCCGCTCATAAGCCGCGAGTCAACAGCTTCTATATCCCTGCCGTAAACGAATCCATGCGCATGATGTTCTACTCTTGTAACGGCTTCAGTGTCGGCACCGACGAAGACGCATGGAGCGGCCCGTGCCTGTGGAAGGATGTTATGCGGAAACATGCGGCCGCGCCAATCCACGTCATGATCGGTGGTGGTGACCAAATCTACAACGATGGTATCAGGGTTAACGGCCCTTTGCGTGATTGGACTGAGATTAGCAACCCCAAGAAGCGACAGGAATATCCCTTCCCCGAGAAGCTTCGCGCCGAGTGCGACGACTACTATCTGAAGAACTATATCCGATGGTATAACACGGAGCCTTTCTCAACCGCAAACGGTCAGATCCCACAGCTCAATATCTGGGATGATCATGATGTCAGTATAGGCTATGATATATGGGCTCAGAGCTCTATGCTAACACTTTGCAAAGATCATTGACGGCTTTGGATCGTATGTTGATAAATTCATGCAATGTGACGTTTTCCGTGGCATCGGTGGTACCGCCCACAAGTACTACATGCTCTTCCAGCACCATCTCCCTCCGCCACCGTCTACATACACATCTGGTAAGATTCCTTTCGTGGTATCAAGGATACATCTGAGGGGAATATATGTTTGCTAATGCGTTATTAGACTTTGCCACTCAAGACGTTGATGGCACTCAGGGCATTGACCCTAATCAACTGATTGATACCTACGTTGCACCGGGGAAAACGGAGCCGCAATACATCGTTGGCAAGAAACCCGGACCTTATGTTGCGGAACACTCGTTCAACATCTACACCCGATTGGGTGCTCGTATTGCTTTGATTGGCATCGATGCCAGAACTGAGGTACGCCACTGCATGATTTCTGTGCCCATTGTTTCAGTATCTAACGAGATGACAGCGCACTCGACACCAAGTCAACTATCCTGAGACATATGAACTCATATTTCAGAGACTACGGAATGAGCTACAGGCCGCCGCTAGATCCGGCCAACCCATCAAGCACTTGATTCTGTTACTCGGCATCCCCATTGCTTATCCGGTACGTTTTTCAATCTGTTCCCAGGGGTAAAGGTACTAATGAAATCACAGCGCTTGACTTGGTTAGAGAATATTCTTCGGAGCCCTCTTATTGGCCCTGTCAAACTCCTGAATCGACGATTTGGCGTTGGCGGTGGCTTTTTCAACCATTTTGACGGAAGCGTAGACCTTCTCGACGATCTTGATGACCATTACACGGCCAAGACCCATAAGATCGAACGCGCGCAAATGATTGTAGAATTCCAGAAGATTTCCGCTGAATTCTCAGTACGAACTACCATTCTCGGAGGCGATGTCCACTTGGCAGCTCTGGGCCGCTTCTATTCCAACCCCAACCTCAAGATTCCCACCGAGGAAGATAGCAGATACATGGTCAACGTAGTGTCGTCAGCCATTGTCAACAAGCCTCCGCCACAGGCTGTCGCCAACCTCCTGGCAAGGCGGAACAAGATCCATCATCTCAACTCCAAGACGGACGAAACTCTACTGGATCTGTTTGACAAGGATCCCGGCAACTCCACCAAGACCGCCAGCCACAACAGCTGCACGATGCCCAGCCGCAACTTTGCGCTGCTGACTGAGAACTCTCCCACAAGAAGCCCCGATGGCTTTGTGCGAGGATCCGGTGCCGATGCACCTTCGCATTCATTCTTGGGTTCTGATGGCCACTCACCCTTGCATCACGGCGAGGTCGGGGCTGGCACGAAGCATAAGGCAGCTGCGGATGCACAACACGGCCAAGGCCACGACGGTAGCTTAGATATTCGCATCAACGTCGAGATTGACCAGCACAATCCAGAGGGCCTGACAGAGAGCTACGGCTTGACCGTGCCACTGCTGACATATCGCCCAAGAACTGAGGCATCCTCAAGGGCCGTGTCCACTGCCACTAGCCAGTCGGAACGGCATTAACGAATGACAGTCTGGGTTTTGGTGATGAGTTTGATGAGCAGTTTGACGTTCGTGGAATGAATCTCGGTCGTCATGATTAGATACCCCCAAGGATTTCGAAGAGGAAAAGGGTCGATGCGTTGGACGTTATGGCAACTGGCCAAATGCTAGCATGGTCAAGAGATGGAAGATACCGATGATGCAAGGCAGGGGATGTTGCACGCCTGGAGTGTTGTAATAGATACCTAATAACTTTCTTTCTTCGGAGTGTACAGTCATTCGCTAGAAATGGGCGGGCTTGGTGTGCAGTGTATTCAGTATATTCTAGGACGCAGCTAGGAGAATCAAAATCGTTTGAACCATGATTAAGCGCAGCTGAGGAGAGAAAAATCAGAAAAATTCCATCCTCTTTCTCCGTGGCGTGTGATGTTCTTAGTGCCAGGTACACATTCGCCATATAAACTCCACACATCTACGAGCCTCCAACTACCGGCGACCGATATCTTCAATGCTTCACGGCTCTCGACGGAGCCAATGGCCGACGTCGGTGCCCCAATTGGCCAATCCCCAGACGCTTAATCGCCTCGCATCTGGGGAATTCTAGGGTCGAGGCCTACTAACGTCATGGCGGTGGCCCCCACTGCCCCTCATCTCCAATCGCCTTTAACCCGCGATAAGCCGAGAGAGCTTTTGGGAACACACGATGATGGCACGCATATGAGGATATAAAGATAAGAAATCAGGCTATGAGCAAGCCTTCTTCTCCTTTCTCTTCTCTGTGGATCTTTTTTTGCTTGTGATACCATATTTGACGACGACGAAGGAGAAGAAGAACAGCGTTTTCCATTTCTTATTCCATACACACAATGCAGTCTGCGATGCTGAGAAGAGCTGGCGCAAAGGGCCTACGCAACTGCGGTTGCAGAACCGCAAGAGCTTCCATGGCAACGCTCGCGGCGTTTAGACCTCCGACTATCGCAAACGAACCCAACGTGAGTGAAGATGCAAGAGAATCAAGGAATATCGGCATTGATGCTAACGTCTAGTCCGTGTAACAGCAACACTATGCCAAGGGCAGCCAGCAGCGAGAGGGCTTGACAGCAGCCGTGGAGAAGCTCCAGCAGAAGCTCCCTCTGGAAGTCCCTGTTGTCGTGGGAGGCCGACAGGTGCGTTGAATTCCGATGACGAGAGAATTGCTTCCCGAGCAACGATATATACAAGCTCTCAGAGTCAGGAAGAAAGTGGGAATCAAAGCTGACAACTGCCCTCTAGATCAAAACCTCCTCTCTCTCCAAGCAGCTCAACCCCTCAGACCACTCCAAGACCGTCGCCTCCTACCATACTGCCACTCCCGCCGACGTCTCCAAGGCTATCGATGCCGCCCTCGCCGCAAAGCCGGCCTGGGAGTCTCTCCCCTTCGCCGACCGCGCCGCCGTCTTCCTCAAGGCCGCCGACCTCATCTCCGGCAAGTACCGCTACGACATCATGGCCGCCACGATGCTCGGCCAGGGCAAGAACGCCTGGCAGGCCGAGATCGACGCCGCCGCCGAGCTGGCCGACTTCTTCCGCTTCAACGTCAAGTACGCGGAGGAGCTGTACAGCCAGCAGCCCGAGCACCACTCGCCAGGCGTGTGGAACAGACTCGAGTACCGCCCGCTCGAGGGCTTCGTCTACGCTGTCAGCCCCTTCAACTTCACAGCCATTGCTGGCAACCTGCCTGGCGCCCCAGCCCTGATGGGCAACGTGGTTGTTTGGAAGCCCAGTGACTATGCCATTGCGTCCAACTGGCTTGTCTACAACATCCTGCTCGAGGCTGGTCTCCCCAAGGATGTCATCCAGTTTGTGCCTGGCAACCCCGTGGAGATTACCAAGAGGGTCTTGGAGCACAAGCAATTTGCGGCCCTGCACTACACTGGCAGCACGGCCGTGTTCCGAAAGCTGTACGGCGCCATTGGCCAGGGTGTTGCTGAGGGCAGATATGGATCGTACCCCAGGATTGTGGGCGAGACGGGCGGCAAGAACTTCCACTTGATCCACCCATCAGCCGACGTCGAGAACGCCGCTGTGCAAACTGTCCGCGGCGCCTTTGAGTACCAGGGACAAAAGTGCAGCGCCACATCTCGCGCCTACATCCCCAAGTCTCTCTGGCCCGAGTTCAAGGAGCGCCTCATCGCCGAGACCAAGAGCCTCAAGCAGGGCGTCCCCTGGGATCACGCCAACTTTGTCGGCCCCGTCATCCACGAGGCGTCCTTCAAGAAGCTCTCCGGCGCCATTGATGAGGCCAAGAGCGACAAGGACCTCGAGCTCATCGTCGGCGGTACCTACGACTCATCCAAGGGCTACTTCGTCCAGCCCACCATCTACCGCGCCTCCAGCCCTTCCCACAAGTTCCTCTCCACCGAGTTCTTCGGTCCCGTCCTCACCACATACGTCTACGATGATGCCACACCCGACGCCTTCTCCAAGGCCTGCGAGCTCGTCGACTCTACCTCCGAGTACGGCCTGACAGGATCCGTCTTCGCCAGCGATCGGGAGGCAATTCGCCTTGCGGAGGAGAAGCTGCGCAACGCCGCGGGCAACTTTTACATCAACTGCAAGAGCACTGGTGCGGTGGTTGGTCAGCAGCCCTTTGGCGGAGCCCGAGCCAGCGGCACCGACGACAAGGCCGGTAGTGCGAACCTGTTGACGAGATTTGTCAACATTCGATCCATCAAGGAGGAGTTTGCGGCTACGACCAAGGTGCTGTATCCTAGCAATGAGATTTGAGTAGGAGTTACCTAGACTCTACTTGATATATACTGTACATATTAGGGGTTAAACTTGATGGAAGGCGTTGTCTTTTTTAAGTATTGTTACATATATCATTCTTATTAGATGAAAGGAAGAATGTTTATCATCTATTTCAGCATACGCTTGACTCAAAAAAACAATGAATCAGACCCTCCAGCATTGGTAATCTGGACTTGAAATTCACTGGTTCATTAAGCCAAGCGTATGTTGAGATAGATGTTGAGATGGAGGCCATACTTTCTCCCCTTCATCTATGCCGCAATTGGGCCACATGGAACCTTTGGTAGAAGGAAAAGTACATCTTACGTAGCCTTTAGAGAAAAAAGCCAATTGAAGATGGCATGATTGCATTCGAACTGCGCCTTGTTGTGAAAAATCTTATTTCGTACACACGACACTCAGCCGCGTGGCTATCAATATCACAGAGTAATTACTAGGTCAAGGAGATGGTGGTTTTGTAAATTCAATAGTGCGGCGTATGACTCAAAGAAGCTAAACAAGATTGTGTAAGAATATTACGGTTCCTAAGATTGAAACAATTTAGATTCTTAGTCAAAAGCTTGGCACTGGGGATCGGCCACAAGGCAAAAATATAAGAATAAGGTACGCGTCTTGTCTCCTCTAGCTGCTGCAAAAAGTGTGCCATCCTCTTCGTATAAACGAGGCTTGCTCCGAGCTGGACAGGCCATCCAGACAAGGGCCTCACTGCAGAGTACGGGGCGCCATGTTAGTTATCCCAAACGTCCGGATGTTCCGAGCTGCTGCTACAGCAGATAATTCCGAGACCAGAAAGCAATTAGCAATTACATGTTACTGACGGTACGTTTGGGGCGCAGCTCTCAGGGAGAAGTATAAGTCAACGCTGAGTGGACGCTCGTCCCTCGTCTTCTCCTCCCCCAAAATCATCCCACTTTATATTCCGCACAGTCTGGGGAATCTAGGCTTGCCGAGTTACCGTTGTGGAGAGGGTTGCACCTTATATGCCGGTACCTCGACAATACCGATTTTAATTTACGGCGTTGTTGGGGGCGGGCACATGCTGAGCTTCGATACAACTTTTCTCTCTTATCAAGCAAGTTAAGACAGGCTATGAGACTTAAAAATGTGAGACACACTAGGCGATGTGTGTTATAAGATTGTCAAACTGTGACGTGACATTCCTGCAAGCCACAACTCCCAGCTCAATGGACCTCCTCTAGCTTAGTAGCTGGAATCCCACACAGATTTCTAGAACTCGCTTGCTTATCTCCCTCTCTTCTCTAGCGCAAAAGGTCGGTATTGCGTGGCGCAAACCTACCGCCCTCCCCTCCCTTTTACATACAGAGGGGAGACCTTGCGCTGGAGATCGGCCAGCCGAAATAGCGGCCCCTTGAGAGACCAATTTTTGCCACTGGACACGCGAGCTCATCCAACGTGGGTTGCCCAAACCCCGGAGAAACTATAAGAAAAGTGGATGGACGGAGAGGGTCTGCTGGTCTGTGCAGATGTCATCAAAGCATTGCTCCGTGAGGCTTTTGCCGAAACACAAAGAGGTGTTGTAGACAACACGAAAAGACGCACAAGCATGTGCCATATAACGTAAACTGCTAGGACTGAACGCAAACAGCCACGGAGAGCGCCATGGCGTTAGGAACACCACTCAATGCCGCTCCCAGCACAGACAATGGCCAGTCATAGCAGACAGTTTGACGGACCAAAGCTCCTTTCACTTTGTTTTTTTTTTCTATTGAGCTCCCCCCATGGTCCCTTAGCCGCTTCTACATGGTCGGAAGAGCACGAGAGCACGAGACTCACGGGCGAGGTCTAACAGGATGAAACTGCCCATGTCGACGGCAAGTGGGCCGAAAGCACCCAGCAGCGAAGGATAAAAGCAGAAGAGAAATGGCATTAACCTGGAGAGATACAAGACAAGAGGCCAAGATTTGCGGCACAGAGAGCTTGCATTGGCGTCTGCTCCCAGGGTCGAGGCTCACCACATGGGCCCGTCCGCGCCGCTGATTCGTCGGCTCGGCGGCGACACCATGGGGAGCACGCGACCATTTTCTCGATGATGCTTGGTCAATTGGCAGAAGCACGTTTTCGTCGACGGTTTTTTGTCTTGGGAGCCCTTGAGCGCAGATTTGCCTGGGGGAAATGGCGTCGGCCGCTCTCTGTTTCTCAGTGATTTGTGTAGTATAGCGCTTCGGGTAGGGGATGGCCTTATCAGGAGGCCTTAGTGAAATAGTGAGAAGCTGCCATGAGCAAAGCTGATTTTCCATCCTCCCTTCTCTTACGCTCACCTGTTTCCCTTTTCTTTTTTACCCATCTCTTTCTTTTGGCTCTTCTTCTTCCCAATTTCCGTATTCCGCGGATAATTACCTCTGGCCCTTGCTATCTCCCTCTTCCAGGGTGCGTAAGTGGTCTCGTGCCCGCCGACTTTGTCTTGTGAATCTACCGTGATACAAGCCAAAATCCACCCCCAAATCTCAAAACCCCCCCAATACAAAATAAAACAGACTCTTCTTTTACACAGCATATCCCGTCGGGAAAGGAGATACAAACCTTTCTTAATTCTCACACGACCAAAAAACGCCCGCGAGGACAAGCAGACGCAACCAAGGCCGTCTGCAACACCACCCAAGGCTCCAGCCATAGCTTATCTTGCCAAACCACCCAACTGCATTGAACCCTTGCATCGACGGCACCCCGAGTTTTCGGTCTAAGCTGCCGTTCCCTCCTGTCCACGTACACGGCCCCCGCGGACTCGGTGCGCTGTTTCTTCATCCATCTTGATTTTTTTTTCTCCATTCTGGTGGGTAGTGTGCCGCTGTCGTCACCATCTAGGCTTCTACTTACAGCAAGACTTAGTGCCGGAAAAAGGCCTTCTGGCTGCGCCTCACCAGGTGCCGCGTACCACTCCGGCAGTAGCTTGCCAATACGGCCCTGCCGTGGGCTTCAGGTTCGCGTGTTAGTGGGTGCGAGCAATCAGCCTGAGACCACTACGGAAACGTGCGATTGCGGATCGCGGAGTGTGGCCGATAGCCTGAGAAACTAATCCCAGATACCGATCGTGCATGCCAGCTTGGCGTTCCAAGGCTCGGCATTGTTGGTAGCCTGTATCAAAACAGGTCCTGCTTACACAGAGCACTCGTCATCAAGACAGGAAGTACCTCGAGGGTACTTAATCCCAAGTGGTTGCCATGCCTCGTCCAACACTTCCCCCTACTCCTGGCTCCTCGTCCGATATCAGGGGCAAGGATGGCATCCAGCAGCTCTCATCTCTCCAACTAGCCTTTGAGCTGCCCCCTCCGGCCATTCACGATGCCGATGCCTCACGCATTTCACCAGTCGACTCCAAGCTCTCGCCCACAAGCCTAGGCCTGGACGCTGCCACATCGCCCAAGACGCTTTATCCCATGCAAGCGGCCGAAACGGTCAAGTCCCGAAGACGCTCGTCCGCTGCAACAAATAAAGAGGCCAAGGAGACCACGTTTGCCCTGCCCCCTCCCCCTACGCGCTCCAGGAAGATTATCCAGATGAAGCCCCGAGGCCAGGAATCCAGCGGAAGCTCGACTTCCACAAAGGAAACGGGCAAGGCGGGCGGCAAAGCGGCGGCGGCCAGCGCCAAGAATTCGGCTCCCGGCTCCGAATCCGGGGCCGGCGCCGGGAGTGCCTCGGCCAAGAGCGAATCGAAGAAGAAGCAGCCCAGCGCAACCAGCGCCGCCGGGCGTAAAATCGCCAGAAAGACTGCCCATAGCCTGATTGAGAGGCGACGACGAAGCAAGATGAATGAGGAATTTGCACTGCTGAAGAGCATGATCCCGGCGTGCACCGGCGAGATGCACAAGCTAGCCATCTTACAGGTTCGTTATTCCCATTCCCGCCCCCCAAATATACATCGGCAGTCCACAAAATTTCCCCACGAATAGCGAGTCATACGCAGTGTATTCGCCAACTAACAAGTCATCAGGCTTCGATTGAGTATGTTCGCTACCTGGAGGACTGCGTCGCCAAGTTAAAGGCTCAGCAAGAACAGTCTCTGCAGAACCAGCCAGAGGCTTCACATAGCCCCCTACCTCCTATTCGCGAATTCCACCCTACTTTCCGGGAAGACCCGTCCGCAGATGTCGAAATGACTGATTCCGAGGCTCCATCTCCCGTCTTTGCTCCTCAACGGCCTTCAGTCTCGCCTGCGCTCTACGCTCAAGACTCTCGGCATCGCCAGCACTCATACTCGTCGGTCTCGACCGACCAAAGGCATTACAGCTACAGCGGGTCAACCACAACATCTCCTGCTTTTGGTCCTCAGACTTTTGTCAACAACAACATCGCCTCTTACACGCATAGTAGCACTTCTGCTTCTGGGTCAACGTTGACGAGTCCCGCATTGCTTCCGCAGAGTGACCTCGACCAAGAGGCTACTGCAGCGTTGCTGATGCTCAATAGCGACAGACGGGGGACGACGAGTAGCAACAACAACGGACGAGCACTGTCTGTGCGAGATTTGCTAAGCTCCTAGCTCCTCGTCATCCCTCTACTGTAATGATGCGATGACAGTATTAATCTCTTTTCTTTACTCCCTTGACTTCTCTTTATTTCTTATTATAGGGTATCAACCTTTATGGTCTTGACAATTCGATCAGAAGCAGACCCGTTGGAAGGGTTAACTAAAAGGATGGAGTCTGTGATGAATTTGTGGAGTTTTTGGAGGCTTATGATTCCGGCGAGTGGTAGGATTCAGAGGAATTCACATCGTCGCCAATTGTTTAATCTTTCATTTTCTATTTCATCATATTTAGATATGGACTGGGTATACGAATAACAAAATGTGCAACGGGAACACAAACGCACTGGATTTTCGGCTCTGGGAAGAGATACCACTGAGGGAAGCTATTGTAGGGTATATTGCTATTTTAATTCTTAAGCAAGTTTAAGATAAAACTTAGATTTAAATGAATTGTGCGGAATTGAACGCCTTTGAAGTTTTTTGGATGTATTTCCTCTTTTATGTTTTGCTGAAACAGTATAAAATTTTGCGTTTCCATCTCTTTAATCGGCATACCTACCTATTAAGCTTTTAATCTTTCGCTTCCAGCAATATCATCGTTTGCATCCTTGACGAGGAAACTGTTAAGTAAATTGTCAGCAGCGAATTTCATATTTATAAAGAAAGGTACACGTGTCGAGTTACATCATCTCGTACAGAGACTACGTCGTTTAAACTTACTTGTACCACAAAACAGTTGGCCCAATCGTCATTAGGTGCCACAAGCTGTGAGCATCAATGCAGCCCAACCAGGGCGGGAAATCAAACAGTTCCATGCTCATGGAAAACATGACCCATGCCACTGCGATGCTAGGCCACATGGCCCAGGTGCGGCCCAGCTTGCGGTAGCGGTGGAAACTGAACCAGCTCCACAGGGCATTGTGGATGATGCCGACGACAACGTTGGCAGCCATGTTGTAGGTGTAGTCCCAGCGGAAGAGCTTCAAGTATCCGACATGGCAGGCATACAGCAAGACGCAGAGCAGCGTCCACACGCGCAGAACCGAGCGCCGGCGTGGCGTCTTACGGTCGAGCCGAAAGATGCGAACGACGGTGTAGTACGTTCCGTACAGGACGCTGGCGCCAGCGGCGAAGTAGTCGAGCTGCTCGGTGGCGGCAAAGTCGCGTGTGTGGAAGATGGAGCTGAAAGTCCAGGCCACGAGGCCAAAGTAGGAGAAGACCTCGTAGTATGGGCGCATGGAGTAGTGGGCCGGGATCTGGTCGCGGATCTTCTTGAGACCTTGCCAGTGCGCCCAGAAGTTGCCGAGGGAGAAGAGCACGGAGAAGGGCTCCTGCATGCCAATGAAGCGGTAAAAGGGCCATTTGCCGTGGAACTGGACGACGTTGAGGTCGGAGGCGACGCGCGAGGCGGTGATGATGTGTTGGCATGTGTAGTCGCATTCGGCGGGGCAGTCCCAGAGGAGGAGGCGACGGGAGAGGGCTAATGGTTGTCTAATTAGCTAGGAGTTCTTGTCTTCTTGTCCTTTTCGCTGTTTGGCGAATATTGAGCTCGAGAGAGGAGGGAGAGTTACGAATTGGAGTTTCAGCCTTGCCAGGGCCGCAGTTTTCGATCTTGCAGACCTGTTTTATTCAGAGACTGGTTAGTAAAGACTCCAAGCCAATTGCGCGTAATGTGGACATACGTCAAGACATCGTTTGAAGTCCTCCAGCTGGTCACCGACAGAAGCAAGGCTGACGCCTGCAAAGAATGCCACGAGAAGCAGGATCAGGGAGATGGCGCGGGAGCTTGGTCTCCCACCTCGTAGAGCCGCCATGTCGCCAGCATTGACGGATGGAAATATATTGAATGAAAGAAATAAGAAGAGAAGAATAAGAAGGAGCAATAAATTATAGACACTATAGAGAAGACGTTTGCGCAAAGTGCGCCAAGAAGGAGGGGACGTGGATCAAAAAAAGGCCACGGTATAATTAGTGGAGGTTGAATCCAGAATACGGAGAGATGCCACTGCGACTTGGAGGTTTGTTAAGGAAATGCACAGAGGACGGCGGAGTTTGGGTCCCAATTGGGTGCGGGTACTCGGAGGCACACGGAGCGGCGCTGGATTCCAAAGTACAGGTACGATTACACAATACGGCTTATACAGACAGATATACCTAAGATGTGAGTATTTCTCGACTCAGCTTGGAACTTCCTTCGTCGAGATGCAAAAAGATTGAGATTGTCTGATTGGGGAGCAGCGCATAATGCGCCAGTGTCTTTAGTACTCTTCTGCATCAAATGCTAATGAATACCGAGACAACAGCGCTGAAAGCACGAACAGCTCATAGCTGTATTTAGGCTCAAAGACCAAATAGCGCGTACCGGTACATGCTAGCTCCATGTCACATGCGGCATCGCCACTACCACACATATAATCTGCAAAGACAGCAAAAATCCCATCTTGCAGCTCTTTCATCACCGCCAAGCAAATAAATTGATTGATGCACAGCAGGGTCCAACATCACCATGAACCAGTGCCATTTCAACTTGTCGCACTTAAAAGCCACCCTTGCAGACTAGCGCTGGTGCCGTCGCCGGCGCCGTTCCTGGAATTGCACGTTGCCCACAGCAACCAGGTGGGTGCTGATTGGCCAGTGTTGTTTCGCAAACATCACCCAGGCAAAAATAATCTTTTGGCTCTAGTTAGCTCTCTCCGCTCTCTTCATCCTTGAACATGCACCCCTACGCAATAGAGCTTCCAGTTTCTTGATTGCTTTTCGTCCTTCGGACCATGAGGAAGCGGCACACATAGAGTATACTTAATCTAATTTGCAAACAGCCTACTGTGAATTGCTCACCGAATACAATTTTTTTTTCTTTCCCCGCTTGACCGCCGGCACGCATATACCGACCATGGCGACGGCTGCATCGCCGACCCCAATGGCCGCCGGTCCTGTCCGAAGGGTCTCGCAGCGACAACAGGCTCTACGCCAGCCTCCTCTACGATCAGCCATGACCAGGAGCGAGAGTCAGCAGGCTCAAGCGATGCAATCCCAAAGCAACGCCAACCAGTACAACGATGACAGCTCCGAGGATGAGATTCCCGTGCCTATGAAGCTGAGCGCTCTCACCAAAGCGCTTCTGAATGATGGCCGATCTGAGTCTGCCGCCCAGGCTATGGAGCGTCCACCTTCACCACCACGAACTCGAAGACGGGCCAGCCAATTGGGGGCGTCAATATCATCCATGTCTGAACGCGGAAGACACCGAGCCTCTATTGGCGGGCAAGCTCCCGAGGGCAAAACATCGAGGACCTCGAGTCCTGCCAGAGAACACGGTACAAGCCCCGTACAAAGGAAAAGAGTAGTAAGGCTCAGCAACACGCCACAAACCCTCAGCCAGATCCAGCCCTCAAAACGACGCTCAAGCTCCATCTCTCGATCAACACAGCGACACCAGCAGACCAGTCGGCCAGCCAGTAGGGATAAGTCTGCCGACGAGAAACCAGAGCCGCCAGCAGACATCAACACACCTGCAAATGGGAACCGTGTCGTGAGAATCTCCACCAACTCTTCCGGTAGTCGTAGTAAAGCAGGCTCAGCCGGTGTATCATCGGGGCGATCGTTTGATCGCTCTGCCATTGATAGGTCTGCTATAGAGGTGGATGACTACGAGCACTACGAGATTCCCGAGACTGTCGCACGTAACACGGCGGCACCTGCAGCCTATGGTAGTGTCTCACGGCATGCTTCAGCCAAAGGTCGGCTGGATGATAATGGCAACCCGCAGAGTTCAATGCGCATCAAGCGTGCCGGCAAAATCCCCGGAACGTTTCTGAGTGGCCCTGCACGACGTGGAAGGCGGCGACAAAGCGAAGAAGATGTTGAGGGCGAAGGAGAAATGGATCAGTACAATCCTCACCAGGAGCAAGATCAAGACCAAGACCAACCGATGGAGGATGTCCCAGAAGTTAATTATTACCCGGACGGTATCCGCGATTTCAACTCTGGAAGCCCTGTTAGTGCAAGTGCTTCGGCTAGGGCGCTTCACAGGAGGCATTACTCTAGCAAGGAGTCCCGTCCCGGGTCTGGGCGACCATCACCGCGTGGATTCGACCCTGAACCAGAGCCGCAGCGATATGCACCCTTAGAAAGAGAGAGAGAGGATGCAGAAGAGGAGGAAATACCATACAAAAAATCAGTGCTTTATCATAATATACCCGCCAATATACCCTCAACAAGTGAAAAGGAAAACGACATCCGCTCCGCTTACAAGCGCCCGAAATCTTCCGTTGACGATCCGATGGACAAGGCCCCAGCGCGACCGATGAGCATTGATCCTGTTTTCGCCAGACCGGCTTCACCAGAACGGAAACCACTAGCGCCAGTCGCAAACAACACTCCTCAACGACCTGCTCCCCCTCCTCCTCCCAAGATGTCTGTTATGGAGGCGGCTACTTCAGCCACAGGCGCAGCAGCAACATCAACTTCAACCAAACAGCGGAGAAACGTGCTCAGAGTGAATGGAAAAACTTACACAAGACTAGACTGTCTCGGCCGTGGCGGCAGTGCCAAGGTGTATCGAGTAACTGCCGAGAACGGGCAAATGTTTGCTTTGAAGCGCGTGGCCTTGGAAAATGCCGATGAAATGACTATCAAGGGATACAAGGGCGAAATCGATCTCCTCGGGAGGCTCGAGGGAGTAGATCGGGTTATTAACCTCTTTGCCTACGAGATGAACATGGAGAAGCAGGTACTCAGCTTGGTGAGTTTATTTCGTTTCTTGCTATATTATAGCAAATGCCTGGACTTACTAACCCGTTGGCAATCATGTAGGTCATGGAAATGGGAGAGCGAGACCTGAACGCTCTTTTGGCAAGTCGCCAGAACCCCGAAGCTTCCAGATTTGACCCTGTATTCGTGCGGTTCTACTGGAAAGAGATGCTGGAGTGCCTGCACGCTGTTCATCAATATGACATTGTTCACTCAGATCTAAAGCCCGCCAATTTTGTCCTTGTCAAAGGCAGACTCAAACTTATCGATTTCGGCATCGCCAATGCTATTCAGACCGACGAGACAGTCAACGTCCATCGCGAAACTCAGATAGGCACACCCAATTACATGTCTCCCGAGTCACTGCTAGACTCCAACAACCCGCGCGGAGGTCGCTTCCCTGGTCGCCCTAAGCTCATGAAGCTTGGCAAGCCTAGCGATGTGTGGTCTCTGGGCTGTATTCTCTACCAGATGGTCTATGGTTTACCACCCTTTGGCCATATTGCCAACCAGATGGCGAGATGTCAGGCCATCATCAACTGGGAACACCACATCGAGTTTCCCTCTCGTGGCATGGGCGGCGCCCCCGTTCCCCCTTCGCTTATTAGGACTCTGAAGCGTTGCCTCAACCGAGACCAGCATATGCGCCCAACATGCGAAGAACTGCTTCACGACACTGACCCATTCCTGTATCCTGCAGAAGTTAGCGACAAGGCTCTTCCCATTGACGAAGAGCTGCTAGGTAGAATCATTCAGAGTGTTGTCTCGAGATGCCGAGAACGCATGCCTACAGAGTCAGAAGGTGCAAGCATCTGGCCACAAGCATACTGGAGCAGTTTAAGAAAAGCAGTAGGGAATAGGCCTCATTAATGGTAATAAATTGGATCAGAGCGCCAATGAAAAGGATACGAGCGGCTACGAACAAGAATATTAAAAGTCTTTGAACTTTTGGGTTATTCTTGGTTTGAGGACAAACTTATGACAAGGGGAGGGAAAGGTGTCGGCAAGTTCAAAAGGAACACTTTTTCTATTACGACGTTAACGATGGCATCACCAGCTTGGTGTTGAGGAGTTTTACATCTTTTTTGCAACTCATTTGTCTTTCTTTGGTGTACATACACGCTACTTTGAATTAGAGCGGGCTTTTTGTTATGAATTGGATGGGATTGGATGACAGATGGGTCTGCTTGTATAGAGCACTTTTGTATTGGAGACGCTGGTTTGCGATATGGCGCAGAATTGGATGTCACATCTCATGACTGTTTTGGCCTTTTATTTTTGGTATCTGATTCTTGATTGGTGTTGTGTTATAACTGTTTGTTTCCTTCTCTCTGATCTTTGCGCCCTCTTGTTATTGTACAGCCAGCAATATCCATATATGCTGAACGCTAGATGATACACATTTGCCTTACAACGTGGTAACATCGCTTATCAAATTTCACACATCAATCCTTTCTCCTTGCCATTCCTTTTCATCCAATCCACATTGAATTTCTTTCTCCCACGAGCTCTTCATCAGGAATTTTCATGATGAGGCCTCTTCAATCTCTTCCACATTCTTAATGTTCAGCTCTGAGATCCGCAGGATGGTATATCGATGTTTGCTCTTAGCCTGACGCTTTCTCCTCTGCCTCCTCTTCGTCTTGACCTTGATTCGTAGCGGCTCAGACTCTGTACCCAAGACCGTGGCACGGCACTCAAACGCCCTCTCGTCGACGTGGGGTGCACCCTTCATGGTGTAATCTCTGCTGCCAATGACACTGGCACGGTTCAAGCGTAGGACATCTCCGGGAACGACGCCGGGCATCTTGAACGGCAGGCGAATCTGGTCGCCCTCTTGGACCAGGTAGGGGAAGCCATGGATATGGACAGTGATGTAGTGACCTGGCTGAGCGGCGAGGAGGGGCAGAAGAGTCTTGACAGAGTCGTCAATTGGCTTGGGAGGCTCGGCAGGGTGGCTCTTCTTGAAGGCCAAGGGACGGACTTGGTCTTCGGTAGGATTCGGTGCATTATTAACGTGCGGCTGGGCAACGGGCTCGACGATTGGCGCAGTGGTGTTGAAGCTTCGAGGCAGCATATGACGGATTGGCTGTGCGAATAGAGGGGCGAGGCGAGAGCTCGGGGCCCTAAGCTCCAGCACGGAGCGAAGGAGTGCTCTGCTCATTCTTGTTGCTTTGAGCGACCGGCTGAGAGACTCTCTCTTTTCTTTTCGCTACCTCTGCAGCTTTTACGGCCTTTCCTCAGTCTGGTGCTTTCAATCGCACGATTGGATATGAAGCTTTGCGCTTTGCGACTTTCTGCGGCCGGCCCGGATTAGTGTGGCGCCGGGGCCCGATGAAATCTTGGCGCCAACATTTTTTTTCTTTTCGAGGCTGGGAATTTTGCACCGTACCTGGCTCTTAGTCTCCACTACTGCATAGAAGCAAAGTCCAGGACAAGGACAAACAACACCGCCAACATGGTATGTTTTGAGAGCAAAGGAAAATAATTCAATGGCAATTGAAATGGAAATTCTAACTCCCTGCAGCCTCAGAACGAGTATATGGAGAGATGGCGCAAGCTGCACGGCCGCCGTCTCGACCACGAAGAGCGAACCCGAAAGCGCATCGCCCGTGAAGGCCACAAGGCCTCGCAAGACGCTCAGAATCTCCGTGGCCTGAAAGCCAAGCTGTACCAGAAGAAGCGCCACAATGAGAAGATCCAGATGAAGAAGGCCATCAAGGCCCACGAGGAGCGCAATGTCAAGACCGCGGACGAGAAGGAGCCCACGCAGCCTCTGCCCTCGTACCTGCTCGACCGATCGAACCCTTCCACGGCCAAGGCCCTTAGCAGCGCCATCAAGAACAAGCGTGCAGAGAAGGCTGCCAAGTTTAGCGTGCCGCTTCCCAAGGTGCGAGGCATCAGCGAGGAGGAGATGTTCAAGGTTGTCAAGACGGGCAAGAAGACGCACAAGAGGGCGTGGAAGCGTGTCATTACGAAGCCTACCTTTGTTGGACCCGATTTCACCAGACGAAATCCCAAGTATGAGCGCTTCATTCGCCCCATGGGTCTGCGTTACAAGAAGGCCAATGTCACACACCCGGAGCTTGGCGTTACTGTGCAGCTGCCTATTATCAGTGTTAAGAAGAACCCTCAGAACCCGCTGTATACCCAGCTGGGTGTTTTGACCAAGGGTACTATTCTTGAAGTCAATGTCAGCGAGTTGGGTCTGGTTACTGCTGGAGGAAAGGTTGTCTGGGGCCGATACGCTCAGGTGACGAACAACCCCGAGAATGAGGGATGCATCAACAGCGTGCTGCTGGTCTAAGTCATTGGAAGTGGGTGGTGATTTCAGTTATTGTTTGTTGAGAGCCACGGCTGTCAAAAGGTGCATGTATTGGCGTTTTGGGCGTTGGGTACTACCTTGGGAGGTACGGGTGAAGACATAAAAGAGAAGCAAAGGCTAGATGAGATTCATTAGGGAGATGCAAGACTTCCGAGGATATCAGAATACTCATCCTTGATGCTCAAAGAAATCAAGGTCTATAAATAATACAAGGAAGATGTTCATCAACTTGAATGCTGTAGTATCCTTCTGTTGAATGCCTACCTATGCTTCGTTATATCAAAGGAATACCAGTGTAATCACTGCGTCCAACCTTTTTTTTTTTTTTAAAAAAAAAAAGAGACAAAAAAAAAGAAGGAATACAAAGGTATTCAATTCAGTCCAACTCTCTATCTTTTATGACTCCTGTAATACTTGGTGCCTTAACATCGTACTTTATACTATTAAGCATATGTCAAACTCAGCAATCATCAAATTGTAGTTCCTCTAGCTCTATCAGTCCTTCTATCAGCGCCTCTATCGACGCCTCCATCGCAATTTTTTTTTTTTTTAGTACCATCAGCCACCGACTGCCAGACTAGCAAAACTCGGTCGTCTGAAAGTGGATAGCGGGGACCTTGCCAAAGGCGGTGACAAGGATAATTTAATTTTCTGCCCGACCAAGCCTGCCTTTCTTGTCTTGCCTCTTGCCGCCGCAACGATTCAAGTCCTTTCCAGCCGCAGGCCAAAAGAGCATAAACCAGAACAGAGAAAAAAGGCGTCTTGTTTTTTTTTTCTTCCTTTTACAAAACGAAATTTTCTCTGCATCTGCTTGTGCCGCCTCAAAAAGGTCGAAAATAGATTTTTCTTGTTGATTAGACGAGCCTTCGTTTCTTTGTCTTTTTCTTCTTCCCCTCCATTTCTAATTCGAAAATGTCTGGCGATAACATGGAAGTTGAGCTCGCTGAGCAGAAGCTCAAGACCATGGAGCACAGCGAGCAGCACTACTTCAAGAGGTACGTTTTCTTTTTCTCAATCAGTTGAGGGTGGCTTTCTACAAAAGACAAGCCTTTCGTGGAGACTTTTGAGAGCAACTATTACGGCTTTGAAGACGGCGACGCTGACTTATGCTTGCGTCTAGTTACGATCATCATGGTACGAATATACGATAGAAAAAAAAATGAGCCCTCATTGGAGAATCTATTATCTAACTTTAACTGTTATTTGCAATGCGCAGGCATTCACGAGGAAATGCTGGTGAGCACATCCCCCTCTTAATTTATTCAGTTGCTGCCCCTCCTTCAGCCTCGCGTCGCGAAATCTGAAGCGACAGCGCTACTGTTGGCTGCACCTGGCTACGCAGGCCATCAGCGCGAAACAAGAGGAAAAAAATATTTAAAGACACCATAACTAACGGTTGGTGAAACTACAGAAAGATGAGGTGCGCACGAGGTCGTACATGAACGCCATTGTTCAGAACAAGCACATTTTTAAGGACAAGGTTGTTCTCGACGTTGGATGCGGTACCGCAATCCTCTCCATGTATGTGCTTCCGAATTCTCTCCTTTAGCGATTCCGCTCCATCGAGCTTTCTTCTTTGCGACATGTCGTCGAAACGAATAGAAAGACCCGTGTGAAAAGAGCAAGGGGGAAAAAACATGATATTCACATGATTTCTTTCCTAGGTTTGCTGCCAAGGCCGGCGCCAAGCATGTCATCGGTGTGGACATGTCTACCATCATCTTCAAGGCGCGAGAGATCGTCAAGACCAACGGCCTGTCAGACAAGATCACCCTGATCCAGGGCAAGATGGAGGAGATTGAGCTGCCCTTCCCTCAGGTCGACATCATCATCTCCGAGTGGATGGGCTACTTCCTCCTCTACGAAAGCATGCTGGACACCGTCCTGTACGCCCGTGACAAGTATCTCGTCAAGGACGGTCTCATCTTCCCCGACAAGGCGACCATCTTCTTTGCTGGTATTGAGGATGGCGACTACAAAGAGGAGAAGATTGGATGTAAGTTGATCCTTATTCCATGAGCATATTCCACTAGTCTAACAGTTATAAAAGTCTGGGATAACGTCTACGGCTTTGACTACACTCCCCTGAAGGAGACCGCTCTCTCAGAACCCTTGGTCGATACTGTCGATCTCAAGGCTGTCGTTACCGACCCTGTCCCCGTTCTGACCCTCGATCTCTACACCTGCACCACCGCCGACCTGGCCTTTAACACAAGCTTTACCCTGACCGCCAAGCGAGACGACTTCGTCCACGCTCTCGTTTCTTGGTTCGACATCGACTTCACCGCCTGCCACAAGCCCATTCGCTTCTCTACCGGCCCTCACACCAAGTACACTCACTGGAAACAGACCGTTTTCTACATCAAGGATGTTCTGACCACACAAGACGGAGAGGAGATCCACTGCAAACTCGACGTTAAGCCCAACAGCAAGAACCGTCGTGACTTGGACATTGAGATTGATTACAACTTCCAGACCACCGATGCAAACAGGGTTGCTTCCGGCCACAGCGAGTACAAGATGTGCTAAGCGTATGTTATTCTGTTTTTGACTGGAGTACTTTGAGGATAATAAAAGGAAAGAACCGGCTGTGAGGGCTAGCCAGAGGCTTGGGAGACGACAGCGGACAACGGAGTATGGAAGAATGATGAGACAAGGCTATTCTAGTGGCGTACATATGTGATATTTTTTATGTGTGCAGATGGATTTAAAAGTGGGTAGATAGACCAACGCAGCGAGTGCTAAGACTCGAAAAGAAAGAAGCATCAAAAGATCATTCTCTTGCGGAGTGTAGCCTGTGGCGTTCAAGTCTACATCTTTCTCTCTCCATGCAACTGAACACGCCAATATGTTCAATATGCAGGGATTGATTGAAATGCTACGCAAAATTCACTGCTCACAGTAATTTGAAACGGTCTATCTTACGTAGACCATTATAGAAAAACTCTATGGTTTGTTTTGTAGAAGAATGTTTATTGTTCAACGCATACGACAGCACCAGTACAGGTAACTTTATACTACCTTACATCTTTCACCCTTAATTTATACTGGGCTAAGCCTTATGTTCATAATCATGTACTAGTGGTGAGGCCTTGGCCGTAAATTGAACAGCATATTGTTTTGCCAGGCAGTTATCCCCTTGGAAGATTGCAGGTGGTCTTTGTGCGAGAGAATTTAAAGTAACTGAGTGGCCGCAAATCACTAAATCTTTAAGAAAATGGCCAAACGAATGATTCTTCGGAGATTGTATTAAAAGAGTACGTACAAACACACCGTAAAAAGTCGCAGCAGAGGGTCAGCTCAAAATTTACCAGAAGAGATCGCAAACTCTCTTTATAAACGAAATCATCCAGCCAGATATAGAAGGCGTATTATATTAGCCTCCTACAAAGCGGATTAATCCAGCTCCGTGGGTTATCGATATGGCATTCAGATCCAATAAAAGCGATTTGGAAGGGATTCAGGGCTACATTAAAGAGCGTCTAGAGGCCTGCAAAAGAGGCCTATATGTACATCCATTCAAGTTTAAAAAAGCTTTATCTGAAGCCAATGAAGCCAGTAATGCTGCAATGGCACTCGGACGGAAGGATATCGAACGCAGGGTTAGATTCTACCAGGCCGAGTGTTGCAGGAAATTAAAGTGGTGGGAGGAGGCTTATAGGTTGTATGAAAGGTGCACTGTTGTCACGGAAGAGGATGAGAAGTGGCTTCGGGACATGCAATTATTGTGCAGAGCTGAGATCTCGAAGCAACGGAGCGATAACGCCGAGAGGCTAAGCAGAAATGATATCGAAAGGCTACGCAGAGATAATGCTGATACCTCGAAGCCACGCAAGAATCCACGGCCCAGCCGTCAAGAAGATCGTGGAAGTATGAAGGAGCATAGGGGAAAGAATATAGGGATAGTCATCATGTTGTGTTGATGCAGCCTGTGGGTGTTTTTGAGGTTTTTATCTCTCTAACAATACATTGCAAATGTTTAAGAGTTGATTGAGCCATGGAGTCTATTCTATTTATGCACCTAATCACAGTCGAAGATCTTAAACTCCCCCCTCCCCCATCATTCAGAAATGCAGAGATCGGTCTCGCCCAGAAACTGTGCCCCAATAAATGTTGAAATACTACGCAGAAATAACTGCCCACGGTAAATGCGAAACACGCCATGTAGACAATGATAGACGACTGTGTAAAGGAAATAACAGCTCCAGTGCTGCTATTTTTATACTATCTTTTCCTTCTTTGCTTTGTACTATGTTACACTAATCATTCGTGATTGTCTGCTACTGGTGATGCTGTGGCTATAAATTGAACAGGATGTTTCTTTGAGAAAATTTTCCCTTGAGAGCTTTGCGAACGGTCTTTGTTTAGTAAAGTTTGTAAATCTATCATTCCAAAGAGTTCAAGAGTTGCCAAAAATAACAAACGCTTAAAACAAATTGCGGGCAAGGTAATTCTCCAAAGACTGCATTCTTTAAGTAGGAATACATAACTAAGTCTTATAACCTTACAAACATTACCTAAATAAGCAGCGAATTTTTCTCTTCTCATCGAATTAGCCCAATAAACTACAGAAGGCGTGTTAGACTAGCCGATGAATCCATCTCCAGAGATTTTTGATAGGCTATTTAAGCCTGGCGAAGACGACATCGAATGGATTCATGCTCGCATAGAAAAACACTTGGAGGCCTGCAAAAGATACTTAAACATGCATCCGTCTAAGGTAGAAAAGGCTTTGGACGAGGCTAACGACGCTAGTTCACTTGCAGTAGCAGAAGGAATGGCGAGAATCGACAGCAAGATTAAGTTCTTCCGGGCTGAATGCCACAGGAGACTGGAAGAGTGGAGAGAGGCTAGCAAACTGTATGAAGAATGTGTTGTTGATGCACGGGATGAGAGGTACCTTGAGGGGATACGAAGATTGTGTAGAGATAAGTTGTCGAAGTCACGCAATGACAAGTTTAAGATCTCAGGGCCACACAGAGATTCACGGCTCAGACATAAAGAAGGCTGTGGAAACTTGAGACAGATGTCGAGGTCACACAATGATACCGCTGAGGACTAGGGGACACACCCAGAGTCGCGGCTTAGACATAAAGAAGGTCATGGAGATTTGAGAGAGTATTCTAAAAAAAAAAAAAACAGAAGTGATAGACGAGAAGGTTCTGTTTAGGCTTGATTAGGGAAGATTAGAAACTATAGCATGTCTGTTAAATAAAGCCAAGACATTCCCTGACACCGCTCTCGCTATATTGGGTGAGATTTAATTCTATGCCAACAAGCAGTGCAAAAAGATTCCTTTCATTGGCGCAATTGAAGATCAAATCATTCAGTTCAGTGTAGTGTGAGATATTCGATTTCGAGAGGTTTAAAAATAGGCCGAACATAATTTAAAGAAACTTCGGAGATGACTGTTACCAGCGAAGTAAGCGATTAGAATAACACTTACCTACGTGTCAGGGGATTATGTTCGAACAGTGGATATATACAAGCACATGGACAGATTGACAACTATAATGGAAAATACAATCCTCCGTATGATTATATAAACGATTTGAAAATCATCATGCGCTGCACAAATGGCATCAGAGGATTAGCACTTATTTATAGGGTAGCTGAATAATACTTTTAAGCTTTCAAAGACATGTGCATATGCGAGCGGCTGCACTCCACCAGGCGGAAGGAATAACACCTTCCACATGCAAACAAGGGGAAAATTTAAATAAATTGATGCTAATCGAACACGGTTATCTCTCGCGACCTTATGCCCACTCTCCTTGCATTCTGCGTGGTCACACACGATATATGCAGCAAGAGAGAGGGGATGGATCCTTGCACATTGGACCGTCCGTTCGGAGCAGAGTAGAAAAGGGCCAAGGAGATCTTTTGCAGCTGCGTGTCGGTATCTTGTCCGCGCGACGTAGTATCGATGCATACCAACCATGGAGGGTAGGTAAGAGGAGAGTAGTTGCTCCCCATTTTAGATTGGAATAACTCAATGGAAATTTTTGTTCTTAATAAATGAGATCAAGTGATGGGTAGCGAGTAACAAGATGACTCAGCTTTATCATACCTACCATATTTCAGCCAGCTGATTACTTGGCGAACCAAAACAAACCGGAAAAAATGGAATCTTATGTCCTATACAAGGCAGTAAAAATAGTAAGCGAAAAAAAAAAAAACGAAAAAGATAGGCTCCCTAACGGACTCGACCCGGCAAATCTCAAGATTAGAAGTCTGGCGCCTTACATATGTCTTCTTACCACAGATCGTCAGCAAACCCACCAACAATGCCCTCGTGGCCAAAATTAAATATATTTAGACGTTGAGTAATAGTTAATATATCTATTTATCCCAAATTGCTATCACTTATCACACATCTGGCCCCCGTGGCCTAAGGGCTAAGGCGCAAGACTTCTAATCTTGAGATTGCGGGTTCGATCCCCGCCGGGGGTTTTTCCTTTATTTTTTTTTTGCCTATTTTAACTCCTGCTAGGTCGAGGAGGCTTGTTATGATGGGCGGTAGACGTGAGGCAACTTGGTTTCGATCGCCAAAGAGAGTCCCGGAGGAGCGCATAATCAGGCCGAAATGTTTAAATAGCAGGTACGGTGGTACCACGGAGACTGCCACCTGCCTAGGATTAAATATACAAGATACCTCGTAGGCCTATTACTAGGCAGCTACCTAAGGCAACTAGAGTGAAGAAAAAAAGAAATTCTCAGCACATCTTTCTCATTTTTACACACCACAATAACCCTAAAGTTATTCAGCACTTGCTACTGCTACTACTGCTACTACTGCTACTACTGCTACTACTGCTACTACTGCTACTACTGCTACTACTACTATGGCTACTGCTGTTAAGCTATATCTGGAATCTAATGTTTAATAATAATAGAACTAGGGTGCTGGGTGACTGCCACTTGAATGAAGAATAGCGTTTATGTTTTGAATTTGTGTGCCCATCTTTATTTTGCGGTCCTTGTTTTTCTTTGCACCCCTTGGTACAGTAGGTACCTTGGTGGTACGCTATTTCGTGCAATGTTACCATCTTTGCCTCTATGCATTGCCTAGATGCAGTAAGCGTGTGTGATAAGGCACAAGTAGCTGGCTGGTACTGCGCGAGTTCTGGCAGGGCGCTGCAAGAAATATTTGTGATTGGTAGAACTGGCGACAAGAGTGGGAGGCAAGAGCAACCCTGCACCTGCAATTCTGATTCTAGCGGAACTGTTTTCTTACAATTTGTCAGGGAAGGAGCAGCATGTGGGATGTTGCTGCTTTTAGGAGTACCGACTGACTGCTATAAGCCCAGTCAGCAGCTGGTCAGGGCATCTGCCGCCTATGAGGCATCTACAGTACATGTACTCAGCACGCACTTGCTCCGTGCAACGAGACATGGATACCAGTTTCGAGGTAATTCTCCGTGTATACGTGTATACGGCCGTACTCGCATTCTTCTCTCGCTGTAAACACCTGCACTTATGCAGCACCGCCCACCCATTCGCTCGACAGGGCCGAATCCAATGCAACCCACGGCGGTGGACGAGGCCTTGATTGGCGAGACGCTCCGCCTGTCAAACGCTCGTGAGTCTTGGCTCGGGCATTCACTTTTATCCGCTGCGCCCAGAGGGTGGCCGACGACATCATCGAGCAGCAAGTCTGGGGAAGAATACGCGGGGAGAAGAGTGAGAAGAGCCGATGCCCCGAGACAGCAAGAATCAGACATTGTTGGCTTCGCGGCATGTCGCTCAGTCGAGAATCTGTCGTATTGCTGCTGCTGTCTTGAGTAGGTGCTAACGGGGCGTATCGCCAGTCACGGAATATTTTGCTGCGCTTACGACTTTGACTATCCCGGGATGCCCGCACGTGTTGATGGAGTCTTGGGCTGGATCCAGTGAGCAGCCTAGAGATCGCGTGCTAGGACCAAAACCGCTACGAGATACGATGCGATACAACGCCAGCTCTTCCTACCGTCTGCCGTCATGGGCTGCGGAGCACGGCGCAAGTATGTCGCCTAAGCTGCGTCAACGTCGTGTCATGAGCGTCTTGGTAGGGCTGCGGCACAGTTGTCCCGACCATCACAGGCCGTGCCGGTGAGACACAGCGGGCATTCAATCTAGATTCGCAGCTCCTGGGCGCTCTCGTCGCTGCCGAACAGCCTATATTTGGGTACAACGCCTGGGGACTAGCCCTGTTCCTGTCAGATCTGCATCTACTGCCGACGGGCCTCTTACTCAGTTGGGTTGCTGCAGTGCCGTTGATTCTACCGGGATGCCCACGCAGTCAGCGCCAAGTGGTCGCATGGGCCGGCGACTGCGCGTTTCAGTTCATCCGACGAATCGCAGGCCGTCCTCTTTGGACTATCGTGGCAATGGTGGTATTTGAAATCTTCATCCCATCGCTGGGTGCCGGTACGTACATCCCTTGCCTCTATCATGTATGCCGAGGATAAACTACTACATACTACTGAGATGCTTATCTGATGATTCATGAGCTAACTACCTAACCATGTAGACTACGGATCAGCTACGTACACACAGTTCCAGGAAGAGACATAAGGTCGGCCCCCCCCCCCCCCCCGGTCAAGAGGGCGTTTTGTATAAGTCATCGGCACGTTAGTTTCAGCCGACGCCGCACACACGGTAAAAGCCGCCGTGAGATACCAGCAAGTGTACCAGCTCATCCGGTATATTCTGCTGTACCTCTCTCTCTAGGCGTCACATAGGCGATATTAGCCAGTGCCAGCTTTGCACGGCAGAGTTCGACTGGCAGCTCGCCAAGCTTTCCCGTCAAAATAGGTGCCGGCCCGAGGCTAAATTCGAATCATGACGCCTCGCGGGAGCTTGTTCTCGGGTACACGGATGGCTTTAGACCAATAGGACTCGCACCATCACCAAAGCCAATATATGATAGAGACATAACTGACAAAGTTACTGATAATACACCCTCCTGATGATTTAAAAAACCTGCAAATTGTGTGGCAGCGTCCTGTTTCCATCGGCTTTGCAAGCTAGCAAGATGGGGCTTCTGGCCTGCCTCTTTAGGCATAAAAGATGAGCAGGTTAATGCGGCGTCTAAAATTTCTTTTTTTCTCTTCTTTTCACGTTGGGGCAAACCTTGTCACAATCGTTGCGATACCTAGAGCAAGCTAATAACGGCTCTTGACCTAAAAGGGAGGCGATGACTGTCGTGCAGCGTCTCGCCTTTCTTCCTAACCCTGCCCACTTTGCCATCTTGCCTGGATCGAGCTGATTCGGTGCACACATTACATAAAGAGCCTCCGAACGGCCTTATTTTGGTCGTTTTGTATCAGTCGGCCCGTTCCCCAGGTCCTCAATGGACGACTCAACGATTCATCGCAATAAAAACGATTGAGTCAACATATCCCCCGCATTCCTCTTCTTCTACATCCAGTTCTGTGGCTGCGGAGTACTGGTGAGGGAGGCTGGAGTCCATGCGGCAAAAATAGAGAAATTCTATGGAAGGTGGAAGTAAGCAGGGAATGTTACACGTATTATACCAAGTTTCACTCGTCTTACTAATAGACGGGTACCGTGGGATATGGTCTATTATTGTATAAGCTCTTGCCTCTTTCTCGCAAGAGATGACAATACACTGAACCAAAAGTCACAGAGATCTTGTGATTATCAGTAAGTGACATTGGAAGTGGCTTCGCCGGGCCTTCATACTAGTAAGGGCAGAGGAGATTAAACTTAAGTGGGAGGGCTGTTGGACCGTTTGTCGTGGATGCCTGACAAGAGTGGAGGGATTTTTGATGTCGACATTCTCCATGGTATCATTTACCCAAAAAGCGGAGGGAGACCACCCGTTTGTAGTAGTAGTGCCATCAAACTTGCTTGGATGTACCGGGGCTTTGGACCCAAAGTCTAGATGTATACGAACCAAAGGATCTTCGGATGGCCGTCCCTGTTTGGGTCGCCTTCACAGGCGACTTGCATGGATTCATCCCCGAGGCTTCCCAACCTCTTGTCGAAGAAGAAGGTGGGTGTATGAGAAAGGCTAAAACTAAAACACAGGGGGGAAGAGGAGGAGAGATATGGTTGCTTGACAAAGGGAAACATAAAGGCGGAATATGCCCTCATTCTCCTTATGCTCTCTTCTGGTTTCCCCTGATCAAAGGTATTATGAAATCTCAGTTTTAAAAACGTTGAGAAAAGTATAAATTATACTTACCTCCCAGAAAAAGGAAAAACAGTAGGTAATCAACTTATTCGCCCGCGCCGTCGGGGCCGGGGTAACACATGTCTGACAGGCATTATCAAAGCAGGAACCACCAGGGCATTGGAAGTCGAGAAAAAAAAACACGACGTCGACGGCGGACGAATGACAAATTACCTTCCCGTTTGAAACGTCTGATATTACCATCCAAACTCGCAATCTCCATCCCCAAGGTTTGCCTCAGCCTTGGAACGTGCTTCTATCTTGTTGCATGGGTGGGCGATCTTTCGATATCTTTTGCAAGACACAGTACAAGCTTGCATGGTCTGATTTGCAATCCACACCTTGAAGGGTAAAAATAGAAAATTTAGAATCTCGGGAAAGTCCTTATTTTCTGCATGCTTGGTGTAGATAAGACGTCTGTACGGTAAGCGGGCTGATGGTTACTCGTTACACTGCCTCTGGGGGTTCCCTGTTGCTGATAAGATTTTCTTGTTGTTTGTCAGAAAGGACATATAGAAGACCTCCCCTGGACTGCTCCATCGAATCTCTTTGCATTTGCACTCACCCACTTATTCACAGCAAGATTCCATCTTTGCTTTCTCATCACTTATCATCTCTCATCTTCATCTCTTATCCTCCTCTTCTTTCTCCATCTCATTACATCCTTGCCTTTAATCACTGCCGGCTCCAAGGGGTTTATAGAGACAAAGACGCTGTCTCAATCTTGCGGCAATACCCTTACTGTCTTCGACTCTGTCCTTTAGCCGAAAAGATCCAACAAAACCATCGAAAAAATGTCTAGCCACGCCGCAGCTCTCATGCGGATCGAAGACATCAACCACGAACGGATGTACACGTTCGTCGGTGCTGTAGGAGGCCTCGCGTTGATACCCATCGTCTTCCATCTTGGACGACGACTTGCCCAGAAGACTAGTGTCGGGAAAAAAGGAGTATCGGCACTTGCTGTATTGTCTCGGTAAGAGAAAAAGCTCATCATGAATGGGTGATATCCACTCACTTTGCAGTAAAAGAGGCTAAGACAAGAGATAGAAAACCGCGAAATGTTCTTCTTCACACAGCACCCGGCTTGCCCTCTCGAGGACATGCCATCCTGGTTTCGCTTTACGTTGCCATCAACGTTGCCCTCGCCTTTACAAACATTAACAATCCCGTCATTGGGCTCACCGGGACTATGGGTGGGCGAGCCGCATGGTAAGAAGAAATATCCCATGGAAAGCATTTGAGAAGACTCGCCGTCTTATTTTTCCTGGTTCAACAAGCTGATGACGTATACCAACAAAAATAGGATGGCGCTTGCGAACTTGACAGTCCTCATCTTTCTCGCGTTAAAGAACACCCCCCTGGCATTCCTCACAGCCTGGTCGTATGAACGTCTCAACATCTTGCATCAAATCGCCGGCTACATGTGCATCAGCTTTGTCATCATCCATGCCTCTTGCTACACCAAATATTTCACGGCCATGGGAAGAACGTCCATCCTTCGAGAAGAGAGCGTGATTTATGGCGAGATTGCCGGCTTGTCCTTTGTCATTGTTGGATTCGCAGGAGCGGTTATTCGTCGGTGGTGGTACGAACTTTTCTACTATGTCCACATGAGCTGCTGGATCATCGCCATCGTCATGATAGGCCTTCACCAGCCAATGTTCGCCAAGAGGATCGTCTTTGTTGTCATTGCCGTCGCTAGCGTCTGGGTGCTTGACCGACTTGTGCGCGTAACTCGTCTATTGATATACAGCGTCAACAACACTGCTACCCTTACGCCTCTGCCAAACGGCGCCACTCGAGTCACCCTCAAGAAAGCTCCCCTGGGCGCCGTTTCTGGACAACACTGCTTCCTTTGGATCCCGTCCGTCCGATTCAGCGAGACGCATCCCTTCACGATTGCAGCTATGGAACCCATGGAGTTTGTTGTCAACTCCCACGATGGTTTCACTCAGGATCTGCACCGATACGCCGTCAAGAACCCTGGTGTGACCGTCAAGGCCTCAGTTGAAGGAGCTTATGGTACCCTGCCTGATGCCTCCGAATACGAAAGAGTTGTCTTGGTTGCAGGTGGAAGCGGTTCGACCTTTACTTTCGGAATGGCGCTCAACTTGCTCAAGAACTTGTCTCCTGAGCAACAAGACAAGAAGATTACCTTTATCTTGATGGTTAAATATAGGAGTGAGTGAACATGTCTAGCCCTAAAAAGATGTATAATAATGAGCTAACGGAGACATGAACAGGCCACCTTACTTGGTTTGCGTCTCACCTCGAAACCCTTGCAAAAGATCCCCGTGTGCAGCTTGAAGTCTACGTCACTCGATCGGCGGAAGAAAAGACAGACGAAGAGATGCGCATAGGATCAGCACCCACCACAGCATCCTCCGAAACCGACGCCGAGAAAGCGATCCCTGCCGTGACGGCTCAGCCCATGACATCTGCCGGTTCATCATCTTCGGGAGAATCGACGTCAGAAGAAGCAGAAGCAGAATCAGGACCCTCAAACGCCTATGAGAACTCCGTCAAGAGTGGCAAGCCGGATGTCCCTGCTTTGATTCGAGCGGAGATTGAGCAGACTCCAGTAGAGCAACGTGTTCTAGTCTTGGGATGCGGACCTGAAGGCCTCATGACACAAGTCCGTAACACCACTGCGGCGTGCATACGATCCGACGGCCCTGGAGTAGAGCTCCACTGTGAACAATTTGGTTGGTAATCGTTTTCAATATAAAGCACTGTGTGTCTGTTTTCTTGCATTGTTTCTTTTGTTATGGTTATGGGTTCCAGATGTCTCTCGATCAATCTGAGTTGTTAAAAAAGTGTGTTTTGGTTTCGACATGTCGGCAAGCATTTTTTCTTATTATAAACATGGGTCTTGAAACTGGTTTTTTTTTTTTTTTCTTTTCCATTTGTATTGGAGGGCGAGTTGCATTTTCCCGATCACCTTTTGCTCTTCTTCAGAGACATGTGTTGTACCCCAATCCTATGTCCACCTGTATATAATCTCTTCTTTTCTCTTGATGAACGAGCAAAGGCCTGTATGTACCACGATAAATATTAGCATCCTTTGACATTTGTGCTGTTCGCTGCGCGGTGGTGTAGATGGCACATGAGTAGTCTCTCTTTGTTTTCTGTGTGTTTGGCTTATTCGCTTCGAGAGACTCAAAGGTCGGGCTATAGTTGAACCAAGTTTAGTGAAAACAAAGTAAAACTTGGAATATGCGTAGCTAATATCGCCATGTGTATAGATTAAAACTCTTGAGTTGAAAACTTAGACAACAGTGTCATAGAAACGCAGTCAATTTTTAAAAAAGCGAAACATTCAACAGGAGCAAAATCAGTGAGGGGAACAAAGTCATTCATATGCAAAAAAACAACCTCTAAGCCGAGGGAGGAGACTAGGGGAAAACATCCTTGAATATCCGTTCCTTCCATCCGTCTCGCCATTATGTAAAACCCGGGGTATAAATTCGTCTCGCTCGCTAAAAAAACGAAAAGCGTGCTAGTAAGTAGTATATAAAAGATTATAAATGCTTACTTACAACCACACATCACAACTGCCCACTACGGGGGGAGCACGACCTGCATCTAGAACCTGCCCCTCCTGGAAACAGGTTCCGACCGCTGCGGGGGAAACATCACGCGCTTTTGGCTTTTTTCCAGCTCTTTTATAATGTGGGTATGGTGAAGCAAACAAAGTTGTGAGGAGAATCGTTTATGCCCTTGTTGCTTTGAAAAAGCGGTACGTGACACAAAGTACAGTACTTGAGTACATTACTCGGATGCTTTCCTATTTCAACAGTTTGTCTTTTCGGTTCGCTTATGCGGGACGGACCGTTTTATTAATGCGGGGCATCGGGAAGTTTTGCTTTTCCCCACGTTTTTTTTGCTTTGTTTCTTTTTTTGTCTCATCATGAATCGAGTCGCATCGCACAAAAATCCTTCGTGATTTCACTTGCCGAAAACAGAAAGAAGTGAAGTTACAATTCATACAAAATCCACAAATTTGACATTCAAGACCCCTCAATACATACGATCGCCTACACCTGATCATTATCGCCTACACCTGATCATTGTTCAAAATGCCCCCCAAACTCTCCTTCCACCCGCCCCTCCTCAACACCGCCTCCCCCTGGGCAACCACCGAGTCCCACCTCCGCGAACTCCTCCTCTGCCCCTCCACCGGCGCCGTCACAACCCGGACGAGCCTCATCGACGGGTTCCCGCACGCAGCCGAACGGCACCGCTACGCCTTCTTCGACCCAGCAACGGGCAAGTCTTGTCCGGGAACCTTTTCCGGGCCACCAGAGGACTCCGAGTCCATTGTCCTTGAGAGCAAGGCTGACGCCGCAGATGTGCCACCGCTTGCTACTCTCAACACACTTGGCTATAGCCCTCTCCCTCTGTCCCAATACCTTTCCATCATCTCCTCCTTGGCATCCACCGTGACACCCTCTTCTACTCCCCCCAAAACAATCATCATCAGCGTCACCGGCTCCCCCGCCGAAATATCAACCTGCCACAATCTCATTCAAACATTCTCCACCTCCACATCCTGCGCCTTCCCCCTAGCAATGGAAATCAACCTCTCCTGTCCGAACATCCCGAACCTCCCCCCACCAGCATACTCTCCTACCTCACTGGCCTCCTACTTCGACGCCCTTCCTTCCCATACATCCATACCCATCGGTATAAAGATCCCGCCTTATACGCACGCCGGCCAATTCGACTCCCTCATTTCATCTCTCCTTGGCACCACCTCCACCTCCACCTCCACCATTCCAGCCTCTAAACTCAGCTTCCTCACCGCGACAAACACTCTCGGTTCGTGCATTCTGCTCGGTTCTCTCGGGACTTCTGGTGCTTATCATGAGGCTCTTCCGGGAGAAGGTGTCGGTGGTATGGCTGGACCTCCTCTTCATCCTCTTGCTCTAGGCAATGTGGCAACCCTTCGACGCCGATTCGATCAAGATCCTCGGCTAGCTCACTTGGAGATTATTGGTGTGGGAGGAGTATACAATGGCGAAGGATATAAGAGAATGCGCCATGTGGGTGCTCGGGCGGTAGGGGTCGCAACGGCGCTGGGAAGGCGAGGAGTCCAAGTATTTACTTCAATCGAGAACGACATTAAGTCCCTCTGGTAACCGGATATAATACCCCGCTTATATTAGTTCAGTTTGCTTTAGAAGGAGTGGCAAAGTGATCACGCTTTCCTCATGAATAGATTTGAATATTAAATGGATGAATACGTGTGTAATATTAACACTATCTACACTGCCCTCATCTATGAACGCGCCGACCTAAAGTATAAAAGCGGTCCCTTTTTTATGATTGCTCCTAATCTGTATTCCCACAGACAATATCCAGAACCAGCCTCCGTTTGAAATGGGTATAATGTAAAATCAAACCAGCCATCGCCAAACACCAGACAAAATCAACCAGTCCTTAAAAATTTTGGGACTCCAGCAAACATATTCGTGATATATGTATCCCAAGAATGATATCAAAGAAAAAAAAATTACAAGAATAGAAAAAAGGAGAGACTGGGAACGTCATTTCTAGTCGTTCACACTGCCCTCGCTATGTTCTACTTCGAGAGTTGGAGAAGATTTGCGCCGAGAGCCATGCAACTTTGCGCCCAGACCTTTGGATACCATACCAATGAATCCGCGCTGGGGCTTTTCTACCTTTTCCACAGCTCCAGTTTCTCTATAAAAATCGGTTGTAATAGTAACAGAGTCTGTACCGCGAGGTTCTGCGTTCACGTCGGCAAGCACCTCATCAGTGGGGCGCTCGCCTCTGTTTATCAGCGCGCGGCGGGCTGGACGTGGATCGACCATCAGTCGAGCATCCTTTACATATGTAAGGAAAATTGGCAGGGCCATCATGACCACTTGCATCGCCACGATGAGTATAAATGCCTGCTGCACAGAACCGCCGCGTAGGATGATACCATACATGATGAAGGGGAAGAACAGAGGACCAGATCCTCCCATCGTGATGAAAGCGGCCGCTCGCTTCGTTCTTCTTCCCTGGCCACGCATGCCGATGGCGAAAATAAGAGGCCATATTGGGCCCTCAGCAAAGAAAAATATGCAAGAAGGGATAAACAATAAATTGGTATCAGCAGGTCGTAAAACAACACAAAGGAGAGCAGATATGAAGCAGATAATGATGCTGAAGCTGAGAATAGTTCGTGGCTGAGGAAGCCGAGGATTCTTGACAGACAAGTAAATGAGATACGTGGTGGCAAATCGTGAAATGGCAAATGCAGTGTGCCCAACCGTCAAATAGTCAGCAAGAGAGAGGCTGAGCCCGGGAGGTTGGTCTGGATCAGCAGCATTGATTCCAATAGCCTTGCCGCCGGCGGCAATCATGCCGGACCTGGGTTGACCGGGCAAGATGGAGATGATAAGACTGTTGAAGAAAGTGCTGTTGCTCTCTTGGGCCCCCACGTATAAGTATTGGGCTAAAACGGCCAAGATAAGACTGACGGTTCGCAGCTGCAGGCCACCGATACTCTTCTTACAGGGGTCCACAGGAAGCATCTTGGTTGACTCCTCCAGTTCGCTGTCACTAACCTCAGGTAGCGGCATGTAATAGAAAAACAGCCCGAGCACAACGCAAAGAAGGGTAATGCCAAGGTACGTCCACTGCACATTAAGGAGCGTAGTACTGTTGCTCTGGCTGCTCGTTGGAACGCCGTTGAGAGAAGTGAAGAAGACCTTTTGGGCCAGGAGGCCGCTGAGCACGCTGCCTACGGCCTGTACCGCTTGTGCCAGCATTAGGCGAGCTTCTCCATACTGCGGGGGCCCGCAGAGCACCATGAAGGAATTGGCGGCAACTTCGAGGACTGAAAGCCCAAAACCAACGACAAAGCTACTGATCATGAACCCGCCAAAGGAGTTGGTTACAGCTGACGGCCAAAAGATGATGGTGCCTGTGCCGTAAATGCACAAGCCGGTGATGAATGTCGCCTTGTAACCTCCAATGTTTTCGTCGTTGTTTTCTCGATGACGCTTGAATCGACTATGTTCGTCTCGCCGTAAAATCCATTCACCAACAAGAAGAGGACCAAAGAAGTAGCCTCCGCCAAAATATGCGCTCGTGAGGCCGATCGTCTGCGCTGTACTCATATTGTTTACTGTGGCAATTGCATTATTAAGCGTATTAAGCAAACCATACGAAATCCCCCACAAAAGGAAGAGGATGGCCACTATTGTGCAGTATTTCCATGACTCCTTCTTATTAGCTCGGAGCATGCTCTTAGGTTTGGTCATGTTGACGAAGCCAAAATATATGCCATTCTCATAAGAGTGGTCTGTCGATACCGTATTAGTAGTGCGAGAGCGGTTAGCAGAAGCATTGGCCGGTCCTCCGAGGGAGGCCATATCCGGGGTGGTCAAGAATTCCATGGCACTCATGGGCGCATCTGGACCAGGGCAGTCGTAGTATCGGCCTCCAAGGGCGCCCCTAGCCACTGGTTCTGGCTTAACAACTCCTAGCGAGATATTGTTGTTGTTATTGCTGCTGTTACTGCCTGGCGTCAGGTTTTCAGAGGCTCGTCGGCTCTTTTCGCTGCTCGTATGGGGGTTATGACGCCTGGTCCCGTGGCCGCTAGGTTTGTAAAGCATGGAAGGCAGAAGCCGAAGGACAAGGGGCTTCAGAGTCGGGATGCAAGCGCAGGTGGTGCCGATATTGACCTCAACAGCACTCCACATCAGCGCCAGCGAGGCGTTGTAGGCAAAATCGGCTTGGCCACCAAATCTCGAGCTGGGATCGGTGACGGATCCGGTAGGAGCTTCGGCAATGGCCTGTTGAAGGTAGTAAATTCGGACGACATCCACAACAGCAACGAAGATACCAAGAGTGAAAGTAATGACAAGAATAGTCTTTTGCCGCGAAGGTAGCCGCATGCCGGTGAGGACAGGAATAGGAAGCGCGAGAATAGCAAGATCCGTAACGATGTTGACGGGTGAGGAGCAGATGAATTCGGTAAGCAGAGGAATACACTTTGTTGGACCATTGTAGTTTGCGTTCCAAGCAGCCTGTACCGGTGTACACTGAAAGATATTCATAAACGTAAGGACAACCCCAGCAATATTTACAATGACGAGGATAAGCCAGGAGGCAAATCGGAGAACCATCTGGGTGTTCTGAGTCAGGCGCAGGTAAAAGATGAGAATGCTCGTTTTCGTAGCCATCAACGCCGGATTCTAGTACAATCAGCAAGCCCATTCTCTAAAAAAGATGACACACAAAGGCACACGAAAAAAAAGGGGATAGATACATACATAGAGGATAGAGAATACATATTCACATCGACGGAGTGTAGGGATCTGTTCTGGAGGGATATCGATGTCATGTTTGCCGAGTCCTTTGGAAACGCCGTAGCAGATGGTAAAAGATAGAAAAAAAGAAATGAGCCACGACAAGAGAATGATTCTATCATCCCAGGTAAATCGTTTGACAATAAAGTACCGAGATATCGTGCGGGCGAAGACGAAAACCGAGGCAAGAACCAGTGTAGCTGCTGTGACGGCCAAGACGGCAGGTCCACGATTCGCCATCGAACCACCAGGTTCTGCATCTGAATCTGGGTCCATGGCGACAATGTCGAGACCATTGGATAGTACTCAAATGGGTGAGGTAAAAGTCGAAAGTCCAGATCGCAGTCCGATTCAGGTAATGCAAAGAGAAAGTTGGTAGAGGAGGAAGCTCTCTTGGATGTGAGTAAAAGGCCGATGATAGTCAAATATCCGACAAAGCCAAGAAAGGAGAGGAAATCGCAAGAAGCTAGCTATCCGGCTCTGAAACGGAGTTTGCCATTGCCTCGTGCCGCCGGGGGCTTGAATCTAGATCTCGGGTGTCGTCTGGCTTGGAGATGCTGCAGGACGGCCGCAACAGGGCCAGCTTATGGGCAGCGGCGGCGAGCAAGATGAGGGATCTTGCAAGGCCAAGAGTCTCCAAGCCTGAGCGGTGCCGCGGCAGCAAGCCGGGAGTTGCACGAGGATATACGCGAGGCCAGTCGGCAAGGGCCGTGCTCGTGGTGTCCGACCAGGCCAGTCCAAGGTGGCGGCTGACTCCCTGGCCCAGTATAAAGGAGACTGCGATTATACCAGGTGGTGAGATTGGGACTTTTTGGGGAGGAGGGCACCCTGGACGAGTGTCTTCGCTGCTGCTGATGCAGGCACTATTGGCAGAAACGTTGCTTCTGCAGCCTCAAGGGCATCGCTGTCAACAGTCCACCACCCAATCTGCGCTGTTTTGAAGAAGATGAAGATGCGAGGAGGAAAAGCGGAAAAGCTCTGAGTGTCTAAGCAGAGTAGAGTTTTAAAAGTAGAGATCAAGGGCAAGGCTAAGCTTCAATGGCTCCTGCAAGTTGAGTCGTGCTTTGCAAATCTGATTCGCACTTGCAGCCAAGGCCAAAAAAAAAATATGCTCTAGATGCGGTCGACGATTCCCCAGCTCTGAAGCAGGTGGCGGGCTTGCGCTTGCCCTCGAACCTGCGCCTGCGACTTGCCGAGAGCCACCAGCGCTACCAGCAGGGTACTTGGGGCCCAGGGCTTGTACAGTACATGGGCCGGCTAGCGGTTGGCCTGTACAAGACCAGCACCGCAGATGCGCCCGCGCCGGGCTGCGCTTAGAGGTACATGGAAGTATTGCACCCCAGCCGTTTTGGCGAGGGGGGGATGGTCTATTTTGGAGCTTGTAACGGGTACTCCATTGGCATCGTCACTCTAGCGGCGCGGGCTCCGGTAGACAATTGCCATGACGATTTGTATTTGATTTAGCTTGCTTGAATCTCTATAATTCGGGCTATATGTCTGATATGGTGTTGATAAAGCAACATGGCCATTGTGTTTCAGTTTAATTTTGTTCTTAAAAGAAGACAAAAATGTGCGAGGGCTTCCCCAATTGGTGCATCCATATCCAGTTTGGACACCGAGCTGATGACGCTACAAGTACGCACACCTGCCTTTACTGCCACCACAACTTTTACGCTTCCCTGCAGGGTCTAATAGGGAAACAAAGAGAAGAGATTTCAACAGTGCAGAGCCGTGTTAGTGGACTCCATCATCTATGCAATTCCTAACAGCTGCTCCGCCAGTTCAACCACTTCTGTCACCCAATCCTGCATCGATATATGGCAAAAGAGCGGCGGCAGCAAAGAGGGGTCCTGGTGGCGGTATGCGAGATGCCCCTGCGAGGCGCATCCAGACGCCGGCGTTCATTTCCAGCTGCATCCGGGCCTTTCTGAGGCCATCGCAGCTTGGCGAGCATCTATCGTCTCTCTTGTGTACCTGCTCTACAAGGAGCAAGTGGCTTATTAGCGGGCAATTAGACAAGCCAGCAAGGAAATTAAGCAGCACTACTGTGTCTTGTGCAAGTATAAGCCGCATACGGCCCAGAGGCACATGACGATGATAAAACGGTGGGCGTACAAACAAGTTGTGTCGACGGGGGTTCATGGCGAGCAGCCGCGCAGCAGCAGAGCCCCGTCAATGCGGGCTGCGAACACATCACACAATGGCGAGCATTGCATTGCTGGTTTCTACATATGCCCAGAGCAGCTGGGCCATCCCACTTACACCAACGGAGTGGCGGTAGACAAGCCCGTGCCGCATTGTGCTAATGTAAGGCGCCGCCTTGCATGCATAGTTGACTCGCCCTGATGCCCCAAAAGGACGAAGAGAGAAAAGGAAACCTACGCGCGGATAGCGAGCAAATGGGAAGACGGCCGCCAAATGCCCAATGGGCTGAAACGGTAAACTGACGGCTGAGTGTGGTGATACTGAGGCTGCTACTGGCAGCAATTGTACCTGAATTCTTCGTCTGAGACAAATGCGCATGTACAGGTACAACACAAGTCGCGGAGTGCCCGCATGTCAGAACCAAAGCAGCGGTGATGACGGAATAGACAACCCGGACATGATGCACCCTCTTCGCTCCAAGAGCTGAAGGAGGGCTCAGAAAAAGGGCTGTCAGAGGTGCTGCAGCATTGCCAGGGCCAGGGCACCGAAGCAGGACCGGCTGGCTCGCTCCTATTAGGCACAGATTTGCAATGGTAGCATTCACGTACTCCGTACATGCTGCATCTCGGCTGGCGTAGCGAGCAAATGCACAGGGCTCGTCCCGCTCTTAGACACGCAGGTGGAGTTGGGCGCCGAAATGGCGGGTGGCTCGTGTATCTGCTACCTGACGAGTACTTGCATTTCTCCTCCTTGCAGTCGGGGGCTTTCTTCTCCCCCAACCGTACAGGCCGAAGATGGGAATGAGGGATAGGAAGGCGAGAAGACGAGAGGATCAGAGCATGAAGAAAATTATCTCGCCGGGTCGAGGACAGCATGAGTGCAGCCAACAGCCCGCCATGTGTGCCAATCGCAGAGGCCTAGAGACATGGCACACGAGCATAGTGGTCTTGGCTACAGGGTCTGCGTGCGTTGTAATTATTCGTTCCTCGTTTCAACCGGTAGCAGTAGGCAGTAGGTAGTGCATGGATTAATCGGCTTATAGACTCGTAAAGAGATGGCAGCCGGATTAGACGTAAAAAAGATCCTGCCACTAAGGGTAGCACCTGGGTATTCAGTGATTCGAATGAGCTGAGTCTACACCGCACCTATTGCTTGGAAATATCCTAGATTTAGCACCCTGCGAACCGTAAGTCTATTTCTATAAGTGCATGAGGAGCAGTACTAGTACTAGTAAAAAAAACAGCTCATACATACTTGTGCTTATTACTCGTACATGCACGAAATTGACGTCCTGGCAGCCCAGCGGTGAGGGAGTTAGTTGTGCGCATAAAAACGCTGCATGTCCACTCCTCTTTGCTAGTATATGTACATACACGAGACTGCGTGCTTTTTTCGATGGCTGATCCAGGGATCTACACGCAAAGTGTTACCGCCATCGACTCTAAATATGGATGCCTGCCATGCCGTGTAGGAAGCTTGTTCGACGGAAGATTTGAAGCATGGCCCTGCCTTACCCTGCCCTGCGTGTGCTGGGACCATGAAGCCAGCTGTAGATGGGCCGCATGTTGGCGATATTGCTTGTAGACCTATCCTGTGGATTTTAGGGGTCTTACCTTGTTGGGTATACAGATAATGATTCTCTTTGTTCAAGTACGTGTAGTTAATTAGGGTATGGTGGTTCCTGGTAGTCCCTGGTAGCTCGTAAGAAATTGAAGACTAAGCCAACGCCTAGCCAAAAGGCTTTTTGCGTCCATCCTATGAATCCAAGTCTGTGTCGTGGTGGCGCAACGCCGGACCGACGGCAACTCATTTGGGGAGCCTCTCCTTTCTCCTTGCTTGGGGTTGTCCGGATACATAGATTGATTGCCTTGTACGAACAATCCGTATGCACGATGATATGCAAGTGGCGTGTCAGGCGTGTCAGGCGTGTCAGGCTGGAAGAGAGGAAGAGAGTGTAGACAAGAGAGAAAATCGCGGCTTGTATAGAAAAGGTACGAGTACATGTGCCTCGTTGCCCCATCTGCGAACAATTGGTAAGCGCAGACGAGACTTAGTTACCGCCTGCCTCTGCAGATGCTGCAGCCCAAAAAAACGGTCAAGGCGCTGCCGTTTCTTTGTGCCTCCACCCACTTCTTCTCCTCGCTTCTCACTTTTCATTTTCATTTTCAGACTGTGTGATCGTGCAATGCAGCATCCGGTACCTCATTCTTCAGCGGCGGCGAATGTCTAGCCTCCTCCACAAAGCCCGCGGCTGAAGCTGCCGAGCCCCGCTGTCATTGACCAAGTGCTGGTACTAGTAAGTGGCCGTTGGCGTCGGGACCCCATATGGAGACACGCTTGGGATGCGTAATTAATCTAATTATTGCGGGCTAAAGGCAACGTCGGACAACTTCTTGACGGCCGGCAGGAGCATCTCGCAAACAAATTGCGGAATACGGAGCATGCTGGTGCTGGCTCATTCTCATACTCATACTAGCAGTTCCGCAGACCCCCTTCCTAATACCCGCCGTCTCGGGACCAATCGTGGCCCTTGTTCGCTTACCAAAAGTGCAGCGCGTGCAGCCGCCGGTCGGGCGAGATCCAGGCGTCGATGTCAGGGTTGCCAGGGCACTATTATGGTATGCAGCGCTGCTATTCGTGGCGCCAGCCTCGACCAGAGGGCAGAGCTCTATGCTTGGTCGAATAATAGGACGACGGCCCGTGCAGATTGGGCATGTTTGAGACCCTCGTGTAGTCAACAGCTAGGTTATTTTTCGCCAAGAGACTCTGCTCCCAGAGGACTCATCCCAATCATGCTAATTATGCACATGTACGTTTGTTGCAAATCGGCCAGCTGCTCTCATGTTTCAACTCAGTGAGCTATTATCCGACCCGCCGCTTTGGGTCTGACAGACATCGGATCTTCGCTACAGATCCTAGCTAGAAGCAGTATGTTCGGCTGGCAAAAGGCGCGACAGAGGAGACTTCGCATTTCTCTTCGTCGGTCCAAGGAGAGGCCCTGAAACAAATCGATCCATCATTATGATAGCAGCTGGGATATTCTACTGGTGACTTGGTATGTTTTCTTTTATGCGCTGGCGACTAACAATTGTTACTGCACTTATATACCTCTGCTGCCGCTGCTACTACTGTTACGGTTACAACGGCTACAGCCTGGTTCAACATTCAGCCGTCGCAGCAAATCATCGTGGGCTCGGCTGGACCCTGACCACCACCAGAGCGCCACCAGCGCAGAATGGCGGGCAGACGATGAGAGCACCCATAAAGAATATGGCTGCCTGGACATGGGGGCACACACCTCTTATTGCGTCCACTAGGAAGTGCGTTTTGTAGTCAATTACTACGGCCTCCCTTTTTCTCGCATTGCGAATCTTTCGTTTCCACCAATATACCTCCCCGGAATATGAAGACATTAGCCCGTCTTGATCTGGTATGGAATTGGAGCTTGGATCACTTGAAGGACCTGGAAATGCTATTGCGGCCAATTCCAGGTTTCCGGGTAAATCTCCGTCCGGAATCTATGCCAACGGGGCCGCAGAGGCATCCCAGCGTCAGGCGGTTCACCCATCTCAGTGCGCTACTTCGCACGAGGCGCGCGCCGAATGTCTTTAGGGTGCTGAACCATGCTCTCGTAACAGCCCCTTTCAAATGTGGCTCTCACAGGTACCGGTACATAGGCACCATACTTGTTCGTGCAATCGGGAATAAAGCCGGCCCAGTAAGATCCGCGATGGCTAATATAGAACGGAAGCAAGCTGGCTGCGAATAGGAGCCAGCCATTGTATGCCAAGAATCTTCACGCACAAACTTGCATTTGGCATTGCCCGCCGCTGCTGTATGCGGTCAGGCCTTAATCCACAGCCCCATGATGCGGTTCACATCATTCTGAGGCATGCATTTTAGGGGATGTGAACATTCCTATCCTGGTGCGTGCTAGTACTATGTCTTGGAGTATGATATCAATTTCCACTACATTCACAAAGCTGAACCAAATAGGCAAATACTTGACTGATTCGTCACGTTGAGCTCCACTATTCTTTTCCGCAATTCTATTTCCCCGCAAACTACTGAGCGCCTAGCCTATTAGTTTGCTCCATATCTTCAGCAGCGCACATTGTCACCGGAATCCTCGTGTTGCTGTTGATTGAGCTGAACGGCCAGCTGTTGCGAACTCTGTCGATCCTGCTACGCATCTCGCCTGCCGTGCTGGGATTTCAGGGCCTGTCCGGATTAGACTAGCCATAGTGATATTATTAGCCTCCCCAAACAAGAACGTCAATGTCGGATCGGCGCCCAAAGTGGACTCTCCTGCCGTTAGTAGCAGCACGAAGCGCAAATGATGTTTCTCCTGAGGCAGGTCTTCGGACTAAAATATTACTGGTCAGTGTTCCTCACGCCAGTTGTGAGATGAGCTGAAGAATGGCAGCCGTGCTATGTCTGGCTCATGGATGTGCTGCGACACGACTCGCCGTATTGGGTAGAGCTGCTAAGGCGAAGTGTCGAGCTCTTCACATGATTTCCAAGGAGTCTTACAAGTATGCCTCAGCGAGACAAACGAATCAATGGATTCGATGTACGTATCCGCTGTTTCGTGTGAATTATTATGTAGCAGTTCATGTTAACGAAAATGATCCTCCAGCTAGAGTCATGATATCCTAGAGAAGCGGTGTCTTCATCTCCTGATTTCTTTTACCCAAATATTTCCTGCTTTCTTTCTTCTTCAAAGAATTCCTTTGGGCTGCTTTAACGCCATTGAATCAAATGTATTCTGCCTCACACTCACACACTACTGCTTACCGGTTTCACTGTGGCTTGCGACTCTCACGCTAGCATCGCCCGCTACGCTGCAAAGACATTGCCCTGCACCTGATGTAGATAAATAGGCGAATCGATAGAGACGGACATATGGTCTCTTTGGGGACGCCACCGGCAGACGTACATAATCTGGTTTGAATCGCAGGTACCCCTTGGTCAGGGGAATGCGCAAAACACGTGGTAACGGCCTCTGAAAAACGCCACGAAAGCTCCCCTTCCTGCATGGGGCGTTTGGATTCCGCGTAGCCTGTGTCTAGGAGATTGGAGCATCGAAGATGGCGCTGTAGATTGCTCCATGTTGGCCCATATTGGATTGATTCAGTATAGTTTTGTGTCTGGCGTATAGTAACCACCATGAAGCTGGCGGGAAACTAGACTCTTCACCCGTATAAGCCGTAAATGAGTCGTGTTCGCTACCGAATTTAAAATAAAGTACAGAAAACGAATGATCTGTTTTGGGAAACTGTAATATTCCATATTCGTCAGTCTTGAGTCACTCTTTGTAAGTTTCGTGAATGAAGTGACAATTTTTTTCAGTGCCGATTTTTGAATACTCGTTGCCATACTTGCAGGAAGAAGAGAGTGTGCGGTTACATTGATGAGAACTATCTCTCATGCATTGAAAGAGTCAAACATACTACTAAAAGTACATTGTATTTAGGCTAGTCTAAGTGGTATCTAAACCTGCAAGGTACCCGTTGAAGAAAGCGGACACTTGCACTTCTTCAGTTTGGAGTAGTGGCAGCTGAGTGGATGATGATGCACCAGAAGATTGCCTCACACGTGCATCTCGAGAATGAAATAGGAAAAGGCTTGAGATGAATTTTTATTAGTATAAAGGTGTATATGTAGATTAAATTATGGTGTTTCAATGAGGAGGAAAGAAAAATGAAGCTTGGCCATGGCGCCATCACATGCCGCAAACCAGTCTGTAAGATAAGTAGGTGCATATATGCTGCGTCAACCTGGTTCGCTCAGATCTATACATTTCAAACTTCATATTTTATGTTCGTTGATGATAAGATGAATAATCAATTATATATAGCTCACTATCAATATCAAATGGATAGCCAGTCGTCGAGTCTGGAATAGCCGTGTCTCAGTCGGCACAGACCGTTATCAAGTCCCCGCATTATGTAACTCCTCCAGTGAGCACACCATCGATCGTGACAAGCAAAAACACCAACGCCATCGCAACGAATCATCTCACAAGCAGCCAAGAATCCATCAAGACATCTGCTCACAAAGAAAAAAAAGAGATATAGACAGATAGATATCAACTCGATATAGATACAGCGCCTCGTATCTATGGCCGCCAACTCCCACGGCGGCAGGGCCAACACCCCATCGGAGGAAACGGCTCTGCTATCCGGCATATCAGACATCACGGCCATTAACGGCTACACAGCAGCATCACCATCATCATCGCAGCCGCAAACTGCGACAACAGCACAGAATGCATCTCCGGCAGACAGGCCGAATCACGCTATCAGCTTTGCTCGAAGCATGTCCATCGCGCTGAGCCTCTTTGTGCTCATCTTCTTCCACAGTAAGTCAAAAGTAGATTTCACTCACAAACGCAAATATCATCGTCTTAACACACTCATCAGCAACAAACATGTCCGGCCTTGCTATGATCCAAGGCTCCCTCGCCGCAGACCTCCACTCCCCCTCCCAGACCATGTGGTTCACCACCAGCTACCTCATCGCCAGCTCCTCCCTGACGCCCCTCGCCGGCAGCCTCGCCACCACTTTCTCGCCGCGCTCCATCGTCCTGCCCACCGCGATGCTCTTTTCGCTCGGCAGCTTGTTGGCCTCGCAGGCGCATTCTTTTGTTGTGTTCATGGTCGGCAGAGTGGTCATGGGCTGTGGCGGCGCGGGCGTGGTCGTCATGTCGGTGGTGTTTGTGATTGAGCTGGCGGGCAAGAGGAGGAGGGGCGTCATGATTGGGGCTGTGAATATGGCGTATACGATGGGTGTTTCGGTCGGAGCGGCGGTTTATGGGGTGTTGCAGCCGGTGATTGGATGGGTGAGTTTCACTTCCTAGCTTGTTCTTGTTTTGATTTGTTCGTGAGTGAGAAGCAAATTGCTAATTCATGACTACAGAGACCGCTCTTCTGGCTGCAATCTGCAATCCTCCTCTTAGCTGGCTTGGGATTATATCTCAGCTTGCCAGAGTCCATGTCCCTCCCTGCCTCAGAACAGGATGAACAAAAACCCATCTCCCTGAGACAGAAGCTCGCCAACATAGACTATCTCGGTGCAGTCCTCCTCGTAAGTTACATCATCTCAACCCCTTTTTCCTAAAAAGTACCATGCTAAAACACCAATCTATAGATCACAACCATCGTCCTCTTCCTCTCCTCCCTCGCAGGCGACATCCACCTCACACCCCTCATTCTCTCCCTCCTCTCCCTTCTCGCTTTCATTCTTGTCGAATTCACCATCTCATCATCCCACCCCATCATCCCCCTCTCCGTCCTCTCCTCGCGCGGCATCCTCCTCTCCTGCCTCTCCCAGCTGGGCCTCCTCACCGGCCGCATGAGCATCATCTTCTACACTCCCATCTTCATGCTCGCCGTCCGCGGCAGCTCCGCCGCCACCGCGGGCTCCGTCCTCATCGCCAGCAACGTTGCGCTCTCCCTTGGCGGCCTGCTGATCGGCTGGCTGCACATTCGGCGCGCGGGGTCGTATTACATCGCGCTGCTTGTGTCCATCTTGTGCATCGATGTGACGTTTTACGCGCTGGCTGAGATGTCGCGCTCGTCTACCTCTTCGTACGTCTTCATCGTCACGGTCTGCTTCAGCGGCTTCGTGACGGGCATAGTCATCAACTACGCGCTTGTCCACATCCTGCATCTGAGCCATGCAAACACAGAGTACGTCACTACGAGCCTCTTTGCCACATTTCGTGGCTTCGGGGCCAGTTTCGGCACGTCCCTCGGCGGAGGCATCTTCTACCGCATCTTGCGGTCCGATCTTGTCGCGGGATTTCTCGCTCTCGACGGGACGGCTGAGCTTGGTCCGGCGAGGAGGCGACTCGTCAATAGACTGCTTGAGTCTCCAGAACTTGTCTGGCATGGCGGCGAGCTGTTGAGGCTGGAGCCGCAGGAGAGACGGATTGCCGTGGAGGGGTATGCAGATGCCATCAGGGGCGTGTGGCAAGCTGCCGCGGTATTGGGAGTGCTTGTTATTGCGGTGCAGGCTGCGGCTGGATGGACATCTCCCAGAGAGGAGGCGACTAGAAAGTTGCAGCATGAGCGTGAGCATGAGCATGCGCACGAGGCATGATGTGAGTTATATCGATATGATGTGCTACTTATGATATCATTTATTGGAATGATTGAAGCATGGATGTTATATACGCGTACTACCTACATATAGATCTCGCCAGTCCTTGTACAGGATTATATCATTATTTCTTTAACATTAGATAACTAAATGGCCAAACACTGTATGACATTGATGTCCTCAAGCCGTACAACATGCGTGCTATGCAAACCCCTAAACCTCGTTATGTATATACATATGGAGCAAGACCATAACTCCTTTCTGCACCTTAAATCGTCATATAAATACATACAGCAGCCCAAGTAGCATTATCTTTTTTTGTACAAATGTTTCATTGAAATTGGTTTGTAAGAATCCTTTCTTGTAAAGTCGTCAACGTATAATATCCTCTTTGAGGCTAGTAAGACTCATTTCGGCCATCAAGTTCATGAGGAGCCGCCTGTTCCCGACAAGAAGAAATCAAGCTCGCTCTTCAGCCCACTGTTCTGCCTCTGCTCGTCATTGGCAAGTTGTTCCAACAAGCTCATAAAAGGATCCTTCTCGTCGGGGCCCGTCGTGCCAGTGCTGCCCGTATGGCTCTTATTGCTCGGGCTAGGAGCCGTAGCGCCCGGAGTGGCCTGGCCAACTCCCGCCTGCCATGTCGCAGGACTGCCATAAGCACTGGCAGGTATCGTTCCAAACATGATGTCAAATCCGCCGCTGGTATCGTTGATGGCTGGCTGCTGAGGAATATTGGATGGGTTCTGGGAAGATGCGAGGTTATAGGTAAAGGTTGGACTAAACGCCATGCCGCCCATGCCCGCCATGCCTCCTGGGCCCGCACCCGGGTGAGCAGGATGCGAAAGACCAAAGCTGGCCATGGCTGGATGAGAGGCCTGATTGACGTCGACAGTGCCGCGCATGGCGCTCATGTGATGTTGCTGTTGCTGTTGAGGATCTAGGTGTGTGGGCATCATCTCGGCCATGGCAGCGACTGCAGGATTTGATGGGGCGGCCATCAACCCCGACTGCATGGGCATAGATTGGCGAGGATAGCTCGTCACCGACATGGTAGGGGTGAGGGGCAGAGGAATGCCTTGGAGGGAAGATTGTGGTGTATTCTTGCGTTTGTGACTTGGCCGGTTCTCCGTAGGCCAAGGAGATTGCACGTCGGACAAGGGAGTCGGTTCATTAGAGTAGTCAACCAGCTCATCCGCCAAGCTAAGATTGGCTGTGTCGAAATGGAAAGTTGGTCCGCCAGGCCCTCCAATGTTGGAATATCTGTCGAAAAAGTCTTCAAGCTGGAAACCGGGGGTATATCGCATCGCGCTTCCGGTAAGCGTCTTGACCAGCTCTCGATGAGCCTCGTATAGTCGTCGGAGCATATCTCGCTGGTGCTGAACAATGGCCCACGTAAACCGCAGGTCGCTCAAGAACTGCATCTCGCGTGATAAGAAGTCTGAGGAGGCGGAGAAGGCGCTCATCTCACCGCCGGTGCCTTGCTTGCCATAATGCGCGCCGTGGATGTGAACGGTGCCGGCGGTGCAGATGCAGTAGCCGACGAATGACGGCCACTCAATAGTCTGCATCTGCCTACCCATTTCTGCCAACTCCGTGATGGCGTTTGCATGGAAGAAGCACATGTTGGTCGCCTCAATCTGCCAGGACTGGTGCTGTCCATTTCCGGCTAACTCGGCGAGGCTGATGGGAAGGAAAGGTCGGTAGATCAAGCAGTGAATAAGATGGTAGATGAGTTTACACAAGACAAGAACGGTTGAGTCGGGTTGGCCAAACAGAACATCTGTGGTGGCGAAAACGCCATCTGTGCCGGACGCCCAAACGTCCAAGTCTTGTCTGATCTTGGATAGATTCGACAACGAGTGCCAAGGGAAATGTGAGTCGCCTTTGACACCTCCAGCTGCAAGATATCGATTTGTTACACCTAGGATGCGTGTTATGTCGATGAGCATGCCCGAAGTGCCCTGGGACTTTTTGCCGCTGCCCTGGAAGTATTGCAGGTTGGATCCGCAGAGGAAGAAATCGCCGTCCACGGGCATTCCAGAGACCATTGGAGACCACGAGGGGAGTCTGAGAGCAATACAGTCGTCGCCGATGAGCGATGGACGCTTAGAACCAGAGGCTGAGAAGCGATCTAACAAGTAGCATGACCAGAAGAGCTGTCTTCGAGTTTCTCTTTCCGAGGGTGTAATTTGAGCCTGTGGGTCCATCTCACGATGTAGTTCGAGTGCCATTATCATGCCAATAGCGTTGGCTGTATAAGGTTAGATGTGTCTTTTTTTTTCAATAATGTGTTATGGAAGCCTGAATGGTAGGGGGCGTTTGTACGTACTGATTAGCATAAAGGCTTTCCTCCCCTTTCCTGAGGCAGTATATGCAATCGCCAACAAGACAATTGCTTGGAGATTGTCAATAGAAGGCTCATCAATGTCGATGGCGCTCCTAGCGCGAGAGGCGTAGTCATCGCCCAGTTTGACGGCTGCTCGAAACCCATTGGGATGTGGCGTATGCCTATATGAGAGGTGAGAAGCTGGTCACAGTAACGAGTATGGAGCCTAGATAACAGCGGAGGATACGTTGAAAGTGAAGATGAAAGCATACCTAGCGGCAACGGCAGCAATGGCGTTGAACAAAAAGGGAGGAAGCTGGTTGAGTTGGATGCGTTTCCGGATCAACGTTTCATCCACGATGTGGAAAGGCTTGTTGTGGAAGCGATTGAAATAGGTGTCGAGAAGAGCATCCGTCTGTACGGAGGGTGTGGCGGGGTCTCTATTGTCGTGATTAGTATTCTATTAGTATTCAATAAAGCTGATGCCAGCATATAAAGGCGAGGTGCAACCCACCCAGTCGTCGATGTCTGTGGAGAAAAAAGCGGCAGCTCTGTGACGTTAGGAGTCGTTGTCGTCGTCTTCTCCTCGGTCGCCCGTCGCTTGGCAACAGGTTCTGCGGCATCTCGCTCGGCTGGCTGCCTCTTTGTCGATGATTCCGCTGCTTGGGACTCTTGCGTCGTCGATTCCGACGAAGATGGCGGCTGTTCGCTCTCGGCATTCTTCTCCTTCAGCTTGGCTTCCAACCCGTCCACTCTCTTCAAGAGAGCCTCCAAGACATCAGTCTTTGGCCCTCGCTTCTTGGGCACGGCATCTATAAGGGACCAATGGGCATGAGTACTTGTGCCAAAGTTTAAAAACCGGGTTATCGCGGCGTGGATGTCTCCAAGAGAGAGAGAGCTCGTGGCTACAAGAGGAAATCTCCCCCATTTCTCCCCCCCTCCACCCCGCCATAAGAAGGCAGCATTAGAACTTACCGTATATACACGGGCATTGAAACACCAGACACGCTTCGCAAGATGGACGAAGACGATTACACTTGATCTAATTCATAAATTGAAGATTAGAAACACCCCGTGTCAGAAAAGAGGCTTTGCGCACAGTAATACATAATCACGGTGGATATCAAATAGGGGAGCGGCGCAAGGACAGCCAGGAGGGGGGAAGCGGTCCAACGCCAGTCAGACTCACCTTTCGCTTCCGGCACGACTTGCAATTCATCGACTCGCGAGGCTCTGAGTTGACATTCCGTGCAGGCAGGCGCTCAATGCCAACCTGAGGCCGCTGCGGCGGAAGAGCCACGGGCTGGGCCGCAGGGCGATGCGGAGCGTTCATTGCGGTTGGTGCTGCAAGACGCGCGGGCCGAGGCTGCGGGTTGCGGTGCGAGGCCGGCGCGGCGGTTGGCGATGTCTCCGGCCGGGGAACAGAGTCACGGACGGACAAGGCAGAGAGTGACGGAGAAAATACAGCAAAAAATAGGGTCAGGACGGGCGAGGTGAGGCCGTGAGGCTGAGGTTGCGGGCGGACGAGGATTTGGCGGCGCTGAGAGGAGGGACAGGAGACGTTTGCCGGAAAGATGCGACGGGACAAGTGGTTTCCGCCTTTAGAGCCCTTAGCGGTTTGCGGGCTACGAGGATGTCACTGGCCTGATCTGCGACTCATTCATGACCACGCCGTTTCGAGGCTTTGTCGTGCCTGGGCGGTCGCGCAATGGGAATAACAAGCAAGATGCTGCTGCTGCAAGATTGTGATGGTAGGACGGCGGTTTTGTCTGGTCTCGAGACGGGACTCTCGCAACCCCAGACCCACTGCCAGTCGTCAAAGTCGGGATGCAAGAGGGACACGGCGCCGCAGAATCAGGGCGGCAGCAGATATGGCTCAGCGGCGATGGCTACCTGGAGTCTGGGGATCAAATCTCAAACGGTGCAGAAGAGGTTGCGTGCAAATCCAGGCTTCGGCCTCTCTTTGGGGAAACAGAAAGGCTGTACTGTACTGTAGGTGTCGAGAATTCGTTCAAATCAATCAAATGGTTCCAGTCAGTCCCTTGCTCGGCGTCCTTCCCCCAATGGGGCACCCACCATAACCCGAGCTGCGGGTGTGGCTGCTACGCCTGTTCGGCAACCCGCCCATGCTTCTTAGTTCTGGCGCCCTATGAACAAGTAGCTTCAGAACAGCAGAGGGGATGGCCGTCGAGGCTAAGCAGCGTTTAGTGGGCAGCCACCCCCAATTCCGAAGCAAATCGTGGATTCCCTTGCCTTGCCTTGCCTTGCCTTGCCTTGCCTTGCCTATTCCTTGCCCTGTCCGCCGCCGGCCTTATGAAGCGGCGCTCCACCAGTCTGAGCTCCCTGGAGACTATACAAGTACTACTTACACGCTTCGACAGCCGATTCTGCATGGCGACTCGCTATCCCCACTTTGTCCGAGACCCTTGCCCGTGCGATATGGCAAGTGGTGGCATGAGAGAAATAGTAGTTGTCTATTTTGGTCCATTGAGGAGTTGTCAGAGACTGCCCGGATGTTGCTCGGAATAGATACGCATCGGAATAGGACTTGTCGTCAGGCTCTGCAGATCACAGGCAGCAGTGACTGATGACGCCCAGCAAGCATGTGAATAAGAAATAAGTCAAAAGGACGACGGTGTTTGGCCGAAGGTAGTTCGGCGTTAACACTGGTACAGTACCGCGCTCGCAAATGCTCCTCTCGTGTACTGCTGCGGGCGATGTTCCAAGCAAAGCGTGACATCGTGGCCGTCGAATCCAATCTCTTCATGCAGTGAGAGCGGCGCACCATCCCACGTTTTCGGGTCTCGTGAGTGAAGCAAAGGCCCGACATGACATGATGTGACGAATTGATGCGTTGTACAAGGCGAATAGGGCTGATCATAGCAACTGGTTCTGTTCGGGCCCTCGCCGAACGAACTGACGCCAGGCGTGAACCGAGTTGCATTCAACTGGCAACACAATGCGATAGTCATTCAGCCCTATCGTCAACCTGGCTCGAGTGTACATGTAGTTGCCATAGATCTATGCATGTACCTACTTTACATCATGCCTTACCCAATCACACCGGGTATATCGTCAAGATACCATCGGTTAAATGTTTGATCTCGAGGCTACATACCCTGCCAACCTACCACAGCGGAATACAGTTACAGCAGACTGGCAGCATATAGATACACACGTAAACCTGAATCCGGTGCTTTCAGTGTAGACAAACGTCAGTCCGGTGTTTTTCTCGCACCGCACGCCTGCATATTGCCGCATCAAGCCCGCTGGCGGTCTCATCTCACCCACGAACCAGGGTCTGCGTTCTCCATGCATGCTAGTGCTACGCTGCAGTCGCACCGGCTCAAACTTGGCCCCAGGCACGCACAGGGCTCTTCTCCTTTTTGATGACAGCCCCGTCCAACTGCCGAGCAAGAATCCAGCCTGTCTCCTCACATTTTCTTTCTGTCGTTTCTGTCTCTCGAGAACCTCATGCGAATCCGCGACATCGGGATTCCGATTCCTGTGATGTGACGGCAGCTGCATCTACCTGTAAACTGGGCTCTCGCTCATCCCGCGCGCCTCTCGCTTACTCACTTCTTTGGATAGCTCCCGTCCTCACAAGCACTTGCAAACTAACTACTATACGACTCCATACTACCTCCAGCCCATTTCCCACTGGGTGGTATCTTGTGGGGGCGGCTGGGGTTCGTGCCGCCTTCATCGACTGGCCATATCCCAGCACAAAAGAGCAAACTGCTGGGCATGCCCTGCAGAAAAGTTGCTCCATTTTAGCCCAGCGAAAGGGTTTCCCATCCCAGCACAGAGGGCTAACTTTGTAAAAGCTCCTCTTATTTCTTATTGTTCCTTTCTTCTTTGTTCGTTAAACAGGGGTCGCCTGGCCCCTTGTCTGGAACCACGCATCTAAGTAAACCCGACTAGAGCCGCTGGTCCATACTACTATCTATCTGTCACAGCGTAGCTGTTACTGGGCCTGCCATATTAAGGACCAGTTAAAAATAAATAAAAAAAGGAGTTAAAGAGAGACAACACTCTCAGAAATCGAAACAAGAAGAAACGCTTCCCGCAAAACTAAGCTCGAATCCCTCATGCCGAGGCCCCCCAAAACTGAGTCAGCCAGAAACACTAGGCTGGCACGTTCTGAATCTAATCAATCGATCGAAACAGGCCTCGGCCGTGCACGAAACAGGGGGAGGAAAGCAAGCAAGTCTGTCCGTTTCCTCTCCTCTGATTGCTCCTTTGCAAATTCCTAAAACAGAACCAGATAAATGGAAACGAGTCTTTGTTTAAACGAGATGCCTCCACTTTATGGAATCGATTTTCACAACTTTGAAACCATCTCATCCTCTATCTCAGCGCGGAATTAATTCCAGGTCGTACCTACTGTAATACTAACTAGTCCTCCGCCCATCCCCCTTCAAGAGCGAGTTGCATATCATACAGGTATATAAACGAATAGATTGCAAGGTTTGTTCAGAATAGGTAGTGGCGTGTATCGGGGCAAAAATTGGACTTTTTTTTTTCCAGGGATTCGGCTAGGCCGCCGCTGAGCTGAAGAGCTAACTCGGGGAATCCAGCTCCTTCCTAGCTGGTTCATAGCAGCATCGTATATCTCACCACTGACCCCATTGGATCACCAAAAATAAAATAAAAAAAAGGTCCAGGGAGGAAGAAAAAAAAACGGACGAATGCCGTTGCAAATGACTCGCGTTCATATAGAGAATTCGATATTTCCGGAGCAATAGTAATACTTGCCGATATGACAATTCGCAGAAGGAGGAAGACAAATTGCTTATGTAGGTAATAAGCCTCTGTTGTTTTTAAGGTTAACGGGGCATCATTTACGGAGGAGATCCGACTACCACGAATAGCAGGAATAATTATCAAAAGATACTATGCAGTTTTGTAGCCTAGCGGAATTCCGCTTCCAACTCATCTTCACAACAACCAACAAACTCAAAGGCATAGGTAGGTATACACAAAGACATGACAAATACTTAACCGTTTCCTCTCCCCACCGCGCGCTTAAAGTTGCCAAGATAGTGTTGCTGCGGTAAGAATAGGTGCTATATTGTAACAAGCTCGGTTGGCAATCGCATAGCCCAGCAGGGCCGTTACACTCGGCACGGTGTGGTGATGCATGCTTGCTTGCTGATTCGAAGCCCTCTAGTAGACGGGGAGTGTCCGCCGCCCCCTCCCCTTGTCAGCTACCAAAATTAACTCCCAAGCTTCCAACCAAGGCTTCTAATCATTATACCTCCTAGAACAACATAATGTGAAGCCTTTTGTAAGCACGATTTGGAATGAAATGAAGGAGACAAGAAGCGCAAGCGAGCGCATGAGGCAGCCTGGACACGGTATTGGACAAACGAAAGTAGCTGCAAGACGAGAGTCATGCGTGGCTCGCTCGCTTCAGTCAGCGCTTATTCCAAAGCGCATGCAGATCTGATGCTATGTGCTCTTTGGCGCCATGCCGTTTCCTCTGGCCATCGGCAATGGACTCGGAACATTTCCACTTTAAGATGTTATCCAAAGCCAACGCTATCTCGATTCCTGATGCTATCAGGTAGGTACTATAAGTACTACCTAGCAGTTGAATACGAGGCACGGCCACTTTACCTACTCCAGATAAAGGTCTGCGTCGTCTGCATCATAGGTTCAGGAGCTATGATGCTATTAAAAAAAGACCCCTAGCCTAGCTGTTTGGTAAAAGCCCGCAAGGATATAAGCGGACGAACAATAAGCAGCAGTCGAAGGGCAAAAAACTACACTTCCACAGCTCATATCTTCATTGTCCAAACTCCCCTCTCAAAAGGCAATAAATATCTGTAATCGGAAGTTTTTGGTCAGCAGCTCCCTTTTTCACCGTAGCACAAAGCACCTACTAATTCGTCCGGCCGCTTCCGTTCCCTCTTTTCGCTATCCGCCTTTTTCGCCCCTCAAAAATATCCCTACTGCCCTAAACTTCTTTCCCGTCAAACCCGATGCAATGTACTGTACGAGGTGTGTAAGCTGACCGTTCGGGCCCGCTTACGGCACCGACCAGGGGGAACATCATGCGCGAGATTCGCTTCCGAGGACCATAATGTAGTTGATTTGGTCTAGGCTTGTGTTGTGTCGTATACTGTATCAAGGGTACATTCAGGCAGGTTTCCGTCGTAATAATGATGATAATGATGATGTCGGATATATTTCCGCTCTCGATTGTACTGTAGATCCTCCACGTTCTTTGCAGGTGTGTATACAACCCGCAATCTCCGATATCAACCCGGGTTTCTCTCCTTCCCTTTCATCGATTATATACAGCGTATGTCTCCCGAATACAATGGTATATATGTATAAGAATCAGAACAGATAGCATAAGCAGAAGAAAGAAAAAGGAAACGAAAAAAAAAAAAGAAGAAAACATCCACCCCCTCCCGCAGCATTACGCCATGTATCAATGCATACCCTCTGCTCTGGCCACTGGTTTCGCTTCCAACGCCACAGATGCAAATACACCAAAGTACATTGAAGAAAGAGAACACCAACCGTCTTCCATGTCGGCCCTCCCCGAAAAAGAGTAAAATTACAGGCAAGAAAACAGCTCAGTAGACAAAAATCCCTCTCTTTACTCAGCACCGGCCCCCATCGAAACGAGGACTAGACCATTTCTCAGTGGGTATTATAATATCGGCCAGATCCTTTCGAGAATCGAAATCGTTTTAGCTTCTCAGAACAAGTTCCTACCGCTAGCCAATCGTACGAAGCTGTATGGTACGTTTTGGCCAACAAGTAGCCGCAGGCTCTCGACCGTCGTAAAGGCCGCAACATCAGCCGCGTCGTACGCGGTAAATCCGCTCTGTTCGGCAACTGCAACGGGATCGTTTTTCTGGTGCGATGCCGCCTCGGCCAGGTTCAAAAAGACCTTTTTCGTGTTCGATGGCGCTTCGGGATCAGCCTCTCCAAAAACTCGCAGTAACATGCCGACAATGTTGCTCTTGCCTCGGCCAAGGGCTGATATGATGACAAACGGCGCTCGGTTGTCTGCCACGGATCGGGCACGCTGAAGGCTTTCCATGCTGATGAATTGTTCGATCGGGGGCGCGTTTCGGGCTAATGTGGATGGCGTCCTGAAGCCAACGGTGTATATCTTCGACATCTTGAGGGCTTTTAGCGCAAAGAAGACTGGCGCAGCGTCATCGGCGGTCAATGCTAGCACTACTGCAGTGCGGTCAAAGTATGCAGAGGGGGCTAGATCACGGGTCAGTGTAGACAGGATGCCTCTCCAGCTGGCATTGTCAAAGACTAATGAGGTGTTCGAGGCCAAACCCGGCTGCCCTCCCGGCGGCAGTGCGCCGTCAAATTGAGATGGTGGCGTCGTGTTCAATCCGGAAGCCGCAGGCTTCACAACGATTGTGTCAATGATACCGATCCCCTGTGCCGCCTCGGACAAGATTGGCCCTTTGCCATTCTGCAGCGTCGCAAACCAAGGATTGTGTCTCATGATGGTCTGATACGACAACCCCGGGTCGAGATAGGCACCTCCAAAATCTCTCTGATTGCACCATGCCTGGATGCCCGCCGGATTATTGTGCTGGCGCTCTACCACAGCAAATTGGTGCGGTAGTCCCAGCTCGTTGAAGCATTTCTCGTAAAAGGGCGCTCGCGGGGCAATATTTCGAGCAGCAGCACTGCTGATGCCGTAAAAGTACTTCTTTGGAAGCTGACCGAGCAGTGCCAGGGCGCCGTTGATCTCAGCCGTGCTCATCTGGCCAGGAGCCGCGATGATGGGTAGGAGGGGATGTGTAATGGGTGAGAATACCGTGTTCAGCGTTCTTGAGAACTGACCAATTTCGCCCATATTAACAGCCGAGAGTGGTGGTGCGTCTGGATACTCGGCTTTGATCTTTGAGCGGAAGTATTCGAGCTCAAAATTCTCGTTGTGGTCGTTGATTATGGCAATCATTTTGACGATATCGGCATACTGCTTGGATTTTACGAAAACGTCCTGTGCGTATTGCGACGGCCACTTGAACGTGCCCGAGAAGTCGTGAAATGCAGACATGATGCGAGAGTTCCCCCTCTTTTCGTATAGCTTCTTTCGAATATCTTCAGGCAACCACAGCTCAACATCGATATACTCAACGCCCCACTGGACGGCCCGGTAGAGGTATTCATAGTACAAATCGGGCTTGTCCATGGGGAACTTTCCATTTTCATTTGTGCATCTGGTGGTGAAGATGATGGGAAGCTCTGTTCTCTGGCGCAGCAGCATGACCTGTTGTCCAACGTAGCTCAGGCTCGGGATATCAGAAAAGGCGCCATCACCCTTAGGCTCGCGCAGGAGATCCACACGGATCTCGACTGCATCAGCCCCAACGGTGAGAATATCCAAGTTGGGAAGAGCCGCATGAACGTCTGGAAATGTGGTGGAGATGAAAAACGTCCTCGACTTGGCCATTAGCTGACTGTGCGGGCTAGTCTGGCCCAATGTGAATGAGATGAATCGTGCGAGGTCGCGCCTGGAGAAGGGCGTTTCGGTATAGAGAAACTCATAGTCGCAGTGGATTGAGAGATGCAGGTCGGGAGGCATCCCTAGGTCGACGCAGTGGGCATTAATCGCCACGAGGAGCTGCTGGTCCCTCTCTTCCACGTCCTGTTTGGCGTCTCCAAGAGGAAGACCGATGACAAAGCCCTCATCCTCACGATCAACGTCTTTAAAGTGCTGCTTCAGCTTGACCGGCTTCCCCAGAGCCTCTGCGAAAACAGAGACGACATTCTCCTGCCCCTGTCCGTACACGATGACGACTATCCGAGCATCGCCCGTCTGCGGCGCGCCCTTCATCAGTCCGCTGTCAATCATGACCGGGTCATTGCCGGCGCTGCTATCAACGTCCATGCTGCCAGATTCCGCGCTTTGGCTGTTGATTCGCTGTGAAGGCACAGATGCTGGCGCAGGCGATGGGCTTACCAGCAGTTGCTGGACAGCAGCCATTGTAGAGTTGTGCCGGGTTAGCTTAGCCCGAGCGATGAAAACTGACAGATCCCTCAAGCTCCAGGCGGTCGGCCCTCCCGGTAAAATGCAAGACGCCGCCTGCAGAACGGTTCAATGTTATGTGTCTTTTAGCGGCCCTGGCAAACTCCACGTTACATGAGCCCAGGGGAGGCGGAGAATAGATGGCCCTAGCAGTTGGCCTCAACTGTGAAGAGACGCACTCACTCTCTTGCAATCCCACAGCGCCGACGGCCAAGGGGCGGTGGTTAGTGGTTAGTGTTGCGGGCGACGAAAGCGCTTCGACTCTTGGCTGGTGTGTGATAGGTACAGCGAGCCTGGTAACTGAATCCGCGAGATCGGCTAAACTCCGAGTTTCACTAGGCAGCAGCTATTCGCGAAGAATGGTGTCTAGTTAGGCTACGAATGAAGGTCTCAGACGGCCCCTGAAGAATTGAGACGAAACCCCGGTTCGGGCAGGTCGCAGCAGCAGAAGGATTGCGATGCGGGCGGTGTTCGTTTATCGACAAAATAGTGGCTCATGCAGCCAGCCGCTCCAATAAGCCAGTAGGAGCACCGACTGGCAACCGATGGACCGGATAGTCTCCGACCGCTGTGACACGAGAAGAGAAGGAGAATGATTGTGGAAAATTCTAGCGTCAATGGCGAAGGCAGGCTCGGTGTTGCTAGAGATGGCAGATCGCAGCCCTTAATAAGAGACAGCCCAGAGAATTCGACTATGTGCGATACGCAGTAGAATACGCAGACTAGAGGCCAAATCAAGATAAAAGAGGATCCCTTTTATTTGCCTGGAAAAAAAGCAGTAGGTCCCTGGCACCTCCTTGGACCAAAGACTTACATGAAGCGGAGGCGTTAGTGAATCGTAAACCTTCCTATAGGCCAGAAGCGAGACCGAGCTCGGTGGTGTGCCGCTTGTGTGTGTCGGATACGCAAATCGGTGCGTGTAGTCGTAGTCGTAAGATGTTAATCGGTCCAGAATCTGGGCTTAATGGTCGGTAGCTTGTGATAAAGGCGAGAGCAGATCGGTTATCATAATTTCCCCCAAAAGCTGTGGCACCCTTTTCTCTTTTTTTTCCCTTTTCTTCCTCTTGCTTTCTTTATCTTCTCGGTGCAAGCTCTTCCGCAGCAGACTTTGCTTGTTCCCAGGTCCGATATCCACGGGTTGCGCCCTTTGGGTGAAGTCGCAAACCTGTTTCTGCAGCCCACCAGACACTGAGTGATCAACAGATAACGAGGAATAAAAAAGGGGGGGAGGCAAAAAAAATTCCTAAAGTAGGGAAGATATAGCTCTGACCAGAGGCAAAATGGTGCAGCTGCGATGATGGAGAAGGACAAAATGTGAGGATGCGCCTAGAACGTCGTTCAAGGCTCTTGGCGCTGCTTGGCGACTTTTGTGCGATAGCTCCAGGTCACAAGATCGCAGTGGCTCGCAACGCAGCTTTTGCAACACAGCCGGTGTCTTAGACGAGAGGCCGGGCCTGATGCGCCAGGAATCCGCGAGGAGGATTTGGTTGATGTTGAAAAAGAGCCTCTACACGGGCTGGCTAAGCATGGAAGCCAGCGCAGCGTGGGGTTCTGCGCTCCAGTCATTCTTCTCCGTCCCAGCGGTCCCAGCTTTGGTGGGGTGCGCCGCAAATCGCCAACCCCAGCGCGGGAGCCGCTGGAGCTTTTGCGCTGGAGGCAAGCTTGGCAAGGGCCCTGAAGAACGGCGCTGGCTGGCAGTGGGCCGGTAGCGATTCGCAGCGGGCAAGGCTGACCTCGCTAAGGCCACAAAAGTACAGGCCCAGCAGCGCGCTAGCCAGGCCTTTGTGCAGCGCCGGAGAGCAGAAATTCTCCCTATTTGCCGGCGCCGTTTGGGACGCAGCAATTCTCCGCCAATCACGGCGCGATCCCCCCGCATACCTGGCCGAGATTACCCCCCAATGAGACGTCAAATTCTTTAAACTTGCATCAAACCTCCAGTTCTATCTCTGCGGAGGTACTGGATCCAGCCAAATTTCCTTTGCCATCTCCGTACATGTAAGCGGGCGTCTCCCTCTTGGCTTGGGGCTCAAAATGAGCTATGGAATGCTACTAGTAGTAGTTGCTACGGGGCTTAGGAAGCACGAAGGATGGAAAGTGTATCATAATACTACTAGGACTGGCATCTGGAAGTATCTAGGTACTGCCACTCCATTGTACCCTTATCTGATCATTTCAGTATTGTTGCTCACGTCTTCTCGTGCCAGCAGGAGCCTTACTTCAAACAAACAAACGCCCGTTGCTGGCATTAGTGAACGCCGCGGAACCCTAAGCCGGAGTAATTCTCTACCACGTATCAAGTCCCCACGGAGCACAGATATGACTGATTATACAGCCTCTCCTACAAACATATACTCCTAGTGCCCCCTATACTGCCTCCTATACTGCGAATGGATTACTTTTTCGCGGATTATCGCCATCTCTTATCCCCTATCCTCTGCCCGTCCTTTTGCGGGCAAACTCCGCCAGGAAAATACAAGTCCTTCCTATCACGTCTGGTGGAAAAAACGATGCCAGGGCTGTGCTTCAGACTCCAGTCAGTAGGTACCGCAATTTTTGCAACACTAGCGGCATCGACTCGGACTTGATTTGTTCGTTTTTGGCAAATGTCATCTCAGCTATATGTAATCTGCCAGTTGCTACATACGATCCCCTGTTCGTTCTGTACATGTATGTAAGATTCTATGTGCCTGTCAGCAGGATACCCGTCTATCGGTAAACTAGCCATGTTCACGACTATTCCACGAAAATATCAGAATCTACAACCGATAAACTATTGGCTTCGAGTCTACTGCATAGTGTTAGGCGATATATTGTTCTTGGTACAGGATCAATCGTTCAAGTGAGGATGAAGCTCGAAACACCAAGTTGCGTGTAGGAGTAGTATATCGCCTTTGCCCCTCTCAACCAGCCAGCGGAATAAGACCGAACTGGCTCCAGATTTCGTGGGGGGACAGAAGAGCCGGAGTGTACCTTTCCATAGGTACCACATTTACTTCAAGGTCCGGCTCCTTATTTGAGATCAGCAGCGTAGATGAGTTCGCTGCTCAGTCATCAAAGCTGGGTTGAGTACACGTATTATCATAGCCTTGACCCCCGCGGAACATAATTGCATGTAGCCAAATAAATCGTAGATCAATTGCGCACGGGCGTAAAAGGCCAAAGGCGTAAGTGATTTATTTCCCATAGAAAGCGGTATCTGATGTAGGTAGAGGCTCATTAACCAATTAGGTAGTCTTACACTTTCTTCTTTTGAACAAGAGGCAAGCGCTGGCAATTTACTCAACAACAAGATCTTGTCCTCCTAGCACGGCTTTTGACATGCCATCAATACTATCTAATGCCATGATCTTAGATAGTTCTTTCATGATATGAATAACTAACACGTCGCCTATCTGGTTATCATGTAGGCGTTCCAAATTTGCTGAAGCTAGAATAAAATTCCACGAATAGGCAGCCAGGGTCTCGGCAGTCCAGTATCGCAAGAACTCACGAATAGCGTTTCGAGAGGGAGTCTTCATACCCAAATACATGTGCCGCAAGCTATCATGTAATGGTATATCAAGATTGTGCTAGTTTCGACCTGTGGTTTGGTCAGCGGAAGTTTCGCCCGCTTGCAAACTTTGTTAGAGATCATTTGCCCGGCACTTACGAAAAGTCTACCGTTTCAAGTAGGAAAAGGTTACATGTATCCATCCTCTCGGCTTTATGATCCAGCACTCTGGTCATAGTACTAGTATGCTAACAAGCTACTAGAGGTACTTCTACTACTGCTACTGGTACTACTGGTACCACCGCTACTACTGCTATTACTGCGACTTCTAAGTGTATATAATATAGATAAGACGAATTACATGTAACTTGTTGAGCTACTCCCTTCAAGTACCTATCCCTCGGACGGATGGAATGCCTACATCAAACAGGTAACTGCTAGGTACTTTACCTTACACAATGATACAACCTACCAAAAGCAGCAGACTAAAGCGAACGCCTGTACATGCACGTAGATAGGCTTCTAGACTAGGTAACTACACGTACCTAGTAGTACGGCCCGGCAACGGTCCGTAGTGCCGTATGAGGCTCCTCCGACACGGCTTCTCGCATCGGTATCTCTTGGTCTTTTTTTTTTTTTCCATTAACAGTGTATGTACATCTACATATAGATGCAACGTGGGATAAAGTTGGAAGGCATCGGGCAGTGGAGGATCTAAGCACTGAGAGGATACGGCAGCTGTCAAGCTGCAGGCCGAGGATCCCGCTCTCTCATACCCGGCCCCCTGCTTTTCCGGGCCATCTCAACGATATTCGGAATCCGGCAAAGCAGCAATAAAAGCATCTTCGCCTAACCATCACCCGGGTAGTGTAGGCCCCTGTTCAGGATGAGCCGTGGTATAGTATGTAATTATAAAGTGTAACGGAGTTGGATCCTACATGTACCTTGTATGCTCAAACGCCATGCTTGAGAAACTTACAACAGGCCGGAATATCTTTCAACAAAAGGCTCTCATTATTAATGTACTTCCATAAGCAAGCATAAAACACGCAATATTTCTTCCGTCGAATTACTACCACCAGCAGCAGTCCGCCGACAGACTAGTTGCAGGGGCCATGTGCTAGTAGGTAGCTGAAGACAATGGAGCTGTCATTTATTTTATCCGAGTCAGATTTTGGACCAGATTCCGATCAAGTTGCCCTCAGTATCGATGAATCGAGCATAATGGCCCATATCCCCACCAATCTCCGTCTTGTGCCTTGAAAATAGTCAGCGGGCTTTACTTTTCCTAGTTTTGTCTTTATCGTTGTTCCTTTTCTCCTCTTTCTTTCCAAGGAGAAGATAGGATGAGAGATAGAAAAGACAGAGAACGGGTCAACGTACAGGTGCTTCTTGCCACCGAGTTTTTCGACTTCTTCGAGTGTGTCCTTGCAGTTCTTGACATAAAAGCTCGGGTGGACGGAAATGGCATCTGTAGAGCCCATCGATTGGTTAATGACGTGATATCCATCTTCCATCACGGCAAACGCGCCATGCAGCGTTTTTCCGCGATTGAAGTGATGGAGCTCCTTGACGCCGGGCCGGTCGCTGGGGATGGCTTCGGGGCTGATCTCCCAGTTGAATATCTCGGCATAAAAGGCCTTGGCCCTGTCGATGTTTACAACGGGGACGGTGAGCCAGCACATCTGGCCGTATGATTCCTAATCCAACTTGAGTAAGTTTCAGGAGCGTGGTAGTAAGCGGTATCTCGATTAACTAGAACATGGGCGACTTATGGTTACCTCAATGGGCACCTCAGTATGGTTAGAAGACGACATGATTTGGAGTGTTGGCGATGTTCAAGAGCTAGTATTTTGTTTGTTTATACAGGTAGGACTATGGAAGCAAGGAATATTTCTGGACGATTTCTAGATGTTAGTGGTGAGCAAGTAGTGGTTTGACGTAGGTTGGCGACTGGGTTTACGCGATATTTATAAGAGGGCAAATCAATGCCTCTTTGGAGCCTGGGCCGCCGAGTTGGCTGCATAAATGACAGCGATGAGCGCATGCTTCAGCAGTGGCTTCAGCAGTGGCGCAAAAACTTGGCACAGGACCTAAGCCTTCATGACAAGGCGTGAAGAGGAATTGCCTGTTTCTACGGGCCAAGTCACGGCTTGTAACTGCTTTAAGCTCAGCTCGTCGGAGAACACCGCTTCTCGTTTCTGCTTTGCGCCTAGACCGAATTGCACGCTCTTCTGTATAAGCCGATGCTTCACTCTCGTTGTCACTGCCATGGACTCCCTTCACTTGCACCGAGAACTATTTCCCAGTCCGCAGAATAACTAAACACAGCAAACTATTTGTCATGGGTGCTGTGCCAACTTGTCAAAAGGCAGCTAATCGCCAGATGGCCCAAACTGTAAATCGATGGGCGGCCTGTAGGGTAGCACGAGTCGCAGGTCATCGCCGTAAGCGCTGGTCAAAGCTGGAGAAGCTCTGGAATCGACTCTTCCAAGCTTTCTTCCCCAGCCCCACTCAGCCACATCGCGTGCAAAGTGCCGACCCCATTGTCCGTCTCTGGGCCAATCAGACGCGAGCGAGCTGGACGCACGTCACGGCTGCAGCAACTTCCAATCGGCCTAAAGATCAGCTGTTTGCGCTCGACTGCAGCTGCTCTTCTCTGCTTCTGCAATTCGCATTCTATCTCTGTGGCTTCGAAATCGGGGTCGCGCATCATCAATTCATCGCGGTCGAGCTTGTCTGAGTGGAATTTTTGACATTGGACGAGGGCACTGTCTTTTTTCTTCTTCTCACCTCAATTAGTCGCCTTCTGTCGCGTGTGTCTGATAGCTACGAAGCTACCTAGCAAGCTCTGCACCATGGCGGAACCCGTTGCCGAGACGCGACCAGCCGACGAGGCTGCGCCTGTCGCAGAGGCAATTGCCGAAGAGACGAGCAAAACTGATGTTGCTGGAGAAGTTGAAGCAGAGGCAGAGGCAAACGACGATGCAGCGGCACCCGCAGAGGCAGAGCTAGAGTCCGAGGTGGACGATGACATCAAGTCGAAAAAGGTCACCCTCGCCGACTTGAGTGCTAAGGGCACCGCGCTCTACGCCCATAAGAAATACGAGGGCGCCGCCGACATCTTTTCGAGAGCGAGTATCCTCCAGGCCGAAATCAATGGCGAGACTGCACCAGAGAACGCAGAGATCCTGTTCCACTACGGCCGCAGCTTGTTCAAGGTCGGCCAGAGCAAGAGCGACGTCCTTGGCGGCTCTGCGCCCGTCGAGAAGAAGACAAAGGCAAACGGCAGTGCTTCCTCCAAGAAGGCTGCCAAACCGGACGAGGAAAAGGCTGCTGCTGCCACTGCTCCTGGCCAGCCAGCAGAGGGAAAAGAGAGCAAGGGCGATGACAAGAGCGATGTTCCGGAGGGCAAGAAGCTCTTCTTCCAGTTCACAGGCGACGAGAACTTTGACGATGAGTCTGACGAAGATGATGTGGGTAATATGCCAGCATTTTGTGTTCGCTGTCTAATTACCCATCGTTTGAAACAATCTAGGGCCAAGAAGAGGGAGATCAAGACGAGGAAGAAGAAGACGACCTTGCCACTGCCTTTGAAATTCTCGATCTCGCCCGCGTCTGCTACCACAAGCAGCTGGAAAAGCTGAGAGAAGAAGAAGAGGCAGAAGGCAAGGGTAAAGAAGCCGCCAAGGAAGATTCTTCAGCCGTCAGACACATCAAGGAGCGCCTCGCAGAGACCCATGACTGCCTCGCCGAAATTTCGCTTGAGAACGAGCGGTACGTTTCACTGTGTTGACATCCTCTCTTTCTCTTGCGGCGCCCATGACGATGCGAGACGCAGCTAATCGGATTGGCCCTCTATAGATATCCCAACGCCATCGAGGATGGTCGCACATCTCTCAACTACAAGATCGATCTGTACCCCGAAGAGTCTGAAATTATCGCTGAGGCACACTATAAGCTCTCTCTTGCGCTAGAGTTTGCCTCCCTTACCGTTGCTGATGATGAGGGCAAGAACACCAAGCGCGAGGAGATTGACCAGACCCTGCGCGACGAAGCTGTTGTCGAGATGGAGGCTGCGATTAAGAGCTTCAGGCTCAAAATGCAGACTATTGAAGTCGAAATCGCTAGCTCAGCATCTCCAGAAGACAATGAGCTGTCGCGCAAGGCCGTCGAGGAGATGAAGGAGGTCATTGCTGACTTGGAGCAAAGAGTATGTTCCAGACTATTAGAAGGATATGGTCTCAATTCCATGTACGCCAAGCGCACTTCTTGCTAACATAAAGTCATAGCTTGTCGACCTGAAAAAAGACCCTCTCAGCACCAACGAGCTACTGAGTGAAGGAGTCAACCCTCTGGGCGGCCTTCTCGGTGCTGCCCTCGGCGGATCTGCTGCTGAAGTGCAGGCCCGCGTTGAAGAGGCCACCAAGAACGCCGTGGACCTTTCAAGCCTTGTGCGAAAAAAGAAGCCCAAGGATGATGAGGCTGCTACTCCTGCGAACGGTGGTGGTAAGCGCAAGGCCGACGAGGAGTCTACTGAGCTTGAATCGAAGAAGGCCAAGGTGGTGGAAGAGCAGCCTGCTGAGGCCGAGAAATAAGCCCTTCTGCCTATTATTAAAGAACATGGTTTTTTTCTCACGCCGCTGGTAGGAATCCAGGATCAGAATGCAATGTATAGTTTTGCTCTTTTCATTGGCCGTATCCATCAATCGTTTTTTGTCAGGAAGAGGGATTCTTGGGAGTCTGGGAGTGGACAAGAGATGGTGAAGACTGGATGGAGCGAAGAATCGAATAATGATGATACAAAAACCCAATTTGTGGGTTTTTCGCTATCGAAGCTTATGAGTAGGCGCACATATGGGTTTATGAATCGACAGGGTCAGGTTGACGATGCCTGAATTCTTTTTTCAATTTGCTTTTGGTTGCATAATGAGAATAGTCAACCTATGCCGGCCTGGAATATGACGGGAAGCAAAGGAAGTCATTTATAAAATGAATGTAAAAAAAAGTTTAAAATTCTCTTCTTTTTGAGTAAATGAGCAAATACTTCTTTTCTCTTTGCCTCCCTTTCTCGTGCTATATAATACAACCTTCGACTTCTCGAACTATTTAAAAGAAGCAAAACATCAACCCATTTCATTAACAGCAGCTGAGATAAGATGCAAAAAGCAAATGATTCCAGAAAAGAATTCTCTCTCCCCTCTAGAAAGCTCATATATATACAGAGATGCAAGATAATTATCCATGCTCCCTCCCTCTAAACCCCCTCGCTATTCTTTTTCAACTCGATTTCATAACTTTGACTACAGCTTAAAGCTTCCTCCCGAGGCAATCTTGGCCGTCACCTTTGTCTTCTTGCCCTCCACGTCTGTAATCTCACCCTTGCGATTAATCACCTTGACACCACCCTTCTTCAGATCCGCAATCGTCTCGCGCTGCATCTTGGCCTTTGCAGAAAGCGGCTTCTTCTTCGCACCGCCGTTGGCAGTCGTAGAGCCAGCAGCATCCGCGCCGCCCGCCTTGCGCATGCGCTCCTTTTCGCGACGACGACGGCGCACCTTGTCTTCGCGCGACATCTCCTGGCGCGCGAGGGGCAGGCCGCCGCTGGTGACAATCTCGCTCTGCTCGGCGGTGGCGGCGCCGGCCTTGTAGACCTCCTGAGGAGCCATGCGACTGGACTCGCCGGTGATGGCGGAGGCGGTTGTGGGCTGGGCGTCTTCCATAGCGACGGCGGCGACGTCGGCGACGACAGAGACGGTGGGCGCGCTGGGCTTGGGTCTGTATTGCCAGCTGCTGAGGGCGTCGAGCTTGCTGGAGAGATCGCCCCACATTGCCTGGATCTCCTTTTCTTCGCGCTGCAGCTTCTCGTCGGACTGGCTGACGTAGGTATCCGGGTTGGCGTTCTTGACGTGCTCCTCCTCGTACACCTCCGCGAGGCTCTTGTTGGGCTTGCTGTCATCGAGCTCAATCATGCCACGGCGAGTTCCGTTCGGCACGCCATCGACATCTGGTCGTCGGCGCAGAACCTCGTCAAACTCCTGGGCCAAGATTCGTCGCTTGATCATGTCCTCAATGCCTTCAGTCACTTCCGGTGTGATGACGGGAACGGGCTTGCCGACGTGCTCGAATTCGAGATCCTCTTCCAAAAGGGAGTTGAGCGGCCGATCCACAGCGGCGGCTTCACCAGAAAGTGTCCACTCGCGCTTTGCGACGGAGGCGGCCTCGAGCTTGCGAATCTCCTCGGCCAGCTTGGCTTGCCTCCGCTCGTGCGCTGATCGTCGGGACTTGGGATCGCCTGCTGAGACATCGGACAGGGCGTCTTCTGAGTCGTTGTCAGACTCATCGTCGAAGAGGTCTCGGCGCACATCGGCCATGGCTCTGTCGACATCCTCATCGGCAGGCTGTGTCGGCTTGAAATGAACGCTCTTCTTTGGCTTGCCAGGCTTGCTCTTCTTGGCGGGTGGCGCGAAGAAATCCTTGTAAAAGACTCCGTTTGCGTTCATATCCATGCCTTCGTCATCCATGGCCTCATCGTCCATAGCCTCATCTTCGCTGTCGCCTTCTGGTGCGTCGAGAGCCATGTCGCCGAATGTTGGCCCATCCTCGTCATCATCGTCGTCTTCCTCTTCCTCGTCTTGTAGCGGGTTTTCGTCATCATCTTCTAAGTTGTGTTTGGATGATTTCTTGGACCCGGGATTTGATTGTAATGTTGGGTCTGCATCCCAATCGATATCTTCGTCATCGCTGTTTCGGTCGGTATTGGGGTCTCCTCTTGCGTCTTGCTCTTCAAAGTATTGTGACTGTCGGTTGAACTCATCGATGTTAAAGAAGCCGTCATTGAGGCCATCTGGATCTTCGACAAGCTCCTGGCCATCTTCCTCATCTTCCTCATCCTCTTCGTCCTCTTCCTCTTCCTCATCCAGTTCATCGTGGAGGCCATTCTCCAACTCTTCTTCTAGATCTTCTTCAAGTTCGTCTTCGTCTTCCAGATCTTCTTCCAATTGATCCTCAGACAGTTCCGCGTCGAGATCCTCCTCTGATCCTTCATCATCATCCTCCTCCTCTTCCTCCTCGTCATCTAGCTCCTCCGCATCTTCAACATCATCTTGCTTTGCGCCCACTACCTCACCCTCTTCTTCCAATTCATCCAACAAACCCCCCGAAAATTTCAGCACGCTTCCAATTATTCTTCTCGCCTGCTGCCACACTTGCTCCGTCTCGAATCCATCGACGTACACCTTTCGCAGCTTCAGCACATCAATCTCCTCCTTCCTCGGCCACCCTTCCCTTTTCCTCTTCCGGGTCTCTTTCAGTCTGATTTCCTGCTCCTCGCCAACCTCTGTAGCGAATCCTTCCAAGGTATCCTTGACCACATTCAATGACCCCGTCGGCAGCGCATCGCTTGGCTGCAAGAATACGTGCCGCTGTTCCGGCCGCAGACTCTCTAGCAAAGATAGCAGCAGCTTGTTATTTTCGCTGCCATTGATGCCCGTGGGTGAGATTGACGGCACCGAGGTGAGCGGTAAACCAGTCATTGTGTGCGACGAAGACGTCAGAGCTGGCGATGTGTTGGCTGCCATGCTCTATAATAAAGAAAGATTTTTTTTTTTTTTTTCCTTTGCTTTGATAGCAGAGGCTAGTTGCGATAACGCGACGCTGGCTATGGTAGCGGAAAAAATTTTAGTTGATTGAATAAAAGTTGCTGGCCCCGCAGCATGATCCTTATCGCGATAAGAGCCGATAAGCAACCAATAATAATAATTCAGAGCCAAGCTCCATCTATGGACTTTGTTGGTACTTAAATTGCGAGTGAATATTTATACTGAATACCTATATATAAATAACCTTTGAGTATGAATTTCTTATTCCGTAGTTCATAGTTACGAAGTAATTTATAAAACAGCGCTTGTGTTATGCTACGCAATCTAGCATACCTGTGAGTGACCGACCTTGCAAGAGTCGTGCTAGCAACGAAATCTCGTTGTAAATCGTTGCTGCCTTTGCAAGACTAGTCAATAGGCTATGATAGATGTTTGAGTTCCTTAGATATATATAAATAAGCAGCTTCTTCAACAGCATCACTTCCTTCCAAGCCCAAAACAACTCCGTACCAGCTTAAACATGCGATCCCATGGAAAAGTATATAAAAAACATCATCTGTGGTATCGATCTATCGAACCTCTCAAATGCCACGCCGCCCACCAGTGCTCATGAGCGTAATCTTCTGCTTCTTCTTTTTCTTGCCACCGCCGCCTCCTCCTCCGCCACCACCGCCGCCTCGAGAACTGCTGCTTTGTCCATTGTCATCCTTATCGAGGGTGTTCAAGGCCTCCATTTGCCTGGCAAGCTCGCCAGGGCTGAGGAATAAATCTTCATCCTTGAGCCACCCGTCATCGGTGTTGGTAGGTGGAGGTATGTCTTCCATTCCAGGAGTATTTGAGAGCGCGGGAGTGCCCCAGACCGTTCTTTGAGTAGATGGGCTGGTTGACATTGAAGCTAGAGTGGAGAACCCTGGTCTCGGCTCTGGAGGCGTCGTACCAGATGGCGCCGACAAAGGCTGGAACTCCGACATGTCCATGAATGGAGGCGAGTCAGGTTCAATAGGCGGGGAATGCGGCCGTCGAGATCCAGTGAGGCTTCGAAGGGCAGCCGCCTCTATCCTCTCGGACTGAAGGCGTTCTCGCTCTTCCTGTGCAGCCTTATCACGGTTACGATTTCGCCTCTTCTCAATATCTGGCATGAATGACTCTAGCGTTTCAGCAGGGACAATGTCTGTCCAGTCGCATTCCAGGAAGCTAATGACGCAACCATAAGGAAGATGCCCTAAATATTTTGCCCGTTTTCTTAACGCATCATCGACGACATGCCCGGTCGATATGTGCTCAACCCTGGGTAACAGTGTGGAAGGAAAGGCCGCAAAGGATCCATATGTAGTTTTCAAAATCCGAATGTCCAGAGGAGAAAGATACAAGTGAGGTAGGGCGCTGTAAAAGTAAAAATCGGCGTCTGATGATGGTCTCACTGGATTAGAGAGCGATGCTGTATTTGGCCCATCGGCCCCACCAAGAGTAACGATCTTTTCCTTCGCTGCATTGACGGCTTTGACGGCTTTTTGAGTCCATTCATTGTCTTGCCCAAACAGCGCTTCATCTTCCATGGCTTGTTGCAGCATCGTCTCAATCTCCTCATCATACTGGCCTGCCATGTATTCACCCGTCCCCTTCATGACACGAGCATAATCCAAAACATTGGCAGCAAAGTGCCAAGGGATGCTATCACCGGAGCTGAGCACTTCCGCTCCACTTTCCCGCGGGAGAGCAAGTGTAGAATCGGCGTTCCTCGCCATAAGCCTCAAGACAACGTCATCCCCAACTCGAGGAAGGGGACTCTCCTGGCCGGCGTAAAATCGCACCGGTCGTACTTCAGGAAGATAGATGCTGTCTTCGCAGATAGGGCATTTCCTCCATTTGGCACCCTTCCCTGGTTTCGCTTCTTCATCGTTTAATACCGAATTCATGAAGCGAAGCAAGCATGGAAGGCAAAATATATGCCCACATTTAGCCATTCGAGGAGCCACTGGTTCCGACAAACAGATGGGACATGAGGCGGCCTGTGACTCCGATGACGCAATCACCTGCAGGACGTTGGACCAATCCAAGAAAAGGTCTGCATCGGCTGCATTCTGAGAGTAGTCTCCCTCTGGAGAGACTACGAAACGGTAGTTGGCATGGACGTATCTAGATTTATCAACAGCATGGTATCCCGAGCCCGGACCCCAGGTTGGATTTCGCCGATATGACCTGAGGTTCGAGTGGTGGTGATGGCCGTGGTCGTGATGATGATGATGATGCAACGGTGCTGAGTAATTCAAAAGATGCGTAATGGATGTCTGTCCGCGCCGACTGGTCGGGTTTCTGAGCGCTCGAAGCTCTGCCATGGCGTCGTACTCGTCGACCATTCTCTCCCCCAAGTGATGCCGGCGCTGAGGTCGGTGTTGGTTTCGAGAGCCCTGACCCTTTCGGGGCGTGGGCTGCGGTAGAGAACCCCCGGCGGCTGGGTTTGCGCGGCGAGACGTCTCGAAACTCGGTAGTGCCGGTGCTGCTTGAGCGGCCGGAGGATAATTCGACTGGACCTGAAGGGACTTGCCCGCGCTCGGATTCGAAGGATTCATGATGAGAAGATCGAGCAGGCGATGGAAGCAGTCAGGGTCAATGGTTTGCTGATTGACTGCTCAGCCTCCCAGGTCATCGGAAGCGGAGGGCGCCAAGTCCAGCATGCCCACGAACTGCACGTCGATGATGGCAGTTCGTCTTGCCGTCAAACTATCCGCAGTAGCTAGGCAAGAAGAGAGTGGCGGGAAGCGGAGGATATGGTTGGCTTGATGAACGAAAGAGGATAAATGAAGGAAAGGGATGCAAAAGAGAAAAGAAAAGAAAAATATGGCCACTGGAGCTTCTCCAAAAGGGACCCCGGCTGGCCCCGGTCTTGGAGGATAGTGTCAGATAGAGAGAGGTTCGGACGACAAATGATGGGCGGGGCTGAAGGCACGCAGTTTGAACCGCGAGCTCGTAAGCTCCGGCGTGGCAAGCCACAGCACGTGATAATGCATGTGACTTTATCGATGCCTACCTATTCAGACAAAATGTCGTCACATTTAGTAACGATGGCTTGCTTGAGCTTATAAAAGCACATGATTAAGGCCTTGACATTGCGTCTCATTTGCTATCAGTGTTTACTTCTACGTAAAGCTCATGGTAAATTGTATGCCCCTGTAGCAGGTACATGCTCTCTATCTTACAGGAAAAATGGGCAACTATTCCGGACAATGAGTCACACAGCAAGGATCGAGCCATCCCCGCAGAAGAACTCTAAGAAAGGGTCTGGACCAAGCTAGCAATTTTCTTCACACAGTTACCATTGGAGCCTCTTATGCAGGCATGGATTTACTGGGAGACCAGAGTCTCTAGAAAACGAAGAAAAAGTAATGATAAACATTAAAGCAGGCATAAATATTTACATGGGGGTTTGCCATCCCATGCCACATGATAAAAGCGAACTAGGTAATAAGTAGTAGAAATTGCCAAGCCTTTACGCCACAGCAGCACAAAGAGAGACGCAACAGTAGCTACAAGCTGTCTAAGGCCCATCTCGAATATTCGTCTGCAGGTAAAATAAGATGTGACTGGGCGGTTTTCTTTCTTAGAAAACACACACAAGGACACAAGTTACACACATAGCATATCCAACAAGAGCAAGCATCAGACAAAAGACCCAGTGACACAAAGCAAGACTGTGAGGGGAACGAGCGCAAGAATGGAAGAAAGAAAAAAAAAAAAACGGAATGAATTTAGGTATATGAAATGGTGATCCAGGTATCCGACGTTATTCGACCCAAGTCACACTTCTCTGCCAAAGTGGGGAATCATAGACATATAAACAAAGCCACTCCAGCAGCCAAAGAAAAACTGACACCGTAAAAACCGTAAACCAGGCGTTTCAACATGACGACGCGCGGTCTCATCATCCACTCATGACCCTTAGTTAGAGACCTTGTGTCTGAATCGGCTGAAGAAGGCGCTGAATCGATTCTTTTTCTTCTCAGACGTCTTATCGTCGTGAGAACCGCTCGAGCCGTTAGCCTTGGTTGGTGCCTCAGTGGTGGCCTCAGTGGGCGGGACCTCTGTCTTGTCGGTCTCGGTTACGGGAGTATCAACGGTGGCATCGGTCTTGGCAGCCTCGGGAGCAACCGTTGTGTCAATGACGGGGACTGTGGTGGCTGGTGCCTCAGTCTTGGCTACCTCAGCTTGGGGCTCTGCGACCTTGGGCTCTTCAGACTTGGGCTCCTCAACCTTGGCAACCTCGGCCTTGGGCTCTTCAACCACGGGGACATCCTTCTGGGCCTCCTCAATGGGAACCTCGGTCTTGGTCACTTGAACGTTGCTAACTTCAGTGACGGGGCTGTCGATTGCCTGCACATCGGTGATGGTAGCAGAGGTAACAGGCGCGGCAAGAGGCTCGACAACAGGCGCGGCCTCGACAACCTTGGCTTCTTCGGCCTTGGGCTCTTCAGCCTTGGTCTCTTCGGCCTTGGTCTCGTCAACGGCAGGGACCGTCTCGACCTCCTTCAGCAGCTCAGCCTCAACCTCCTTCTTCTCCTCGACGGCGGCGGTGTTGGCGGCAGCCTCGGGGCTCTTGCCAGCCTCAGTGATCGACTCCTTGACCTCGGCGGGTACCTCGGGAGAGACCTCCTCTCGTGTCTCTTCCTTGGCACCAGTCTCATGCGAAGCCAATGTCTCCTGAATAGGTGCAGGAAGGTTCTCCTTGACGGAGTCGGGGAGGTTCTTGTTGGCGGCATCGGCAGCGGCCGCAACAGTATCGTTTACTACAGGTGTCGCGGCCTCAACAGCGCTGTCCGTGGCGGCGGTGACAGCAGCGACGACAGCGGCGCCAGTGGAGGCGGCGGCAGCGGTAACAGCAGCAAGGGTATCGGTATTGTCGGCTTCCGATTTCTCGGTACCGACACCAGCAGTGCCCTCAGAGGTGGCTGGGGCTTCAGTGACCTTGTCCTTGAGCTCCTCCTCAACCTGAGCCTTCTCCACGACCTCCTTGGGGTCGGCAGCAGCCTCGGGCTCGACGCCTGCCTTCTCTTGGCTCTCCTTGACGACCTCTGGGACCTTGGCTGCCTCCAGAGGAACCTGGGCAGCGAGGCCGACGGTTGTAGCATCAGGGTTGACGGTGCTGATGTGGACGTCCTGAGCGGCAACGACGGGGAGGCTGGACTCAGGAATCAGGTTGCTGGTGACAGGAGGCAGCTCGGTGGCCTCGACGCCAGGGAGAGCATCGCTCTTCTCATAAGACTCCTTATCCAGCTTGACGTGCTCATTGGTGCTCTCAATGCCGACGGCAGGAACCTCCTCACCAGGCGCAAGCTTGATGGGGTTGACAGCACCAGCGGCAGCGGGCAGAGGGTTGACGCTGATGGGCTTATCCAGCTCAGTGCTGGGAGTGACCGGGAAGCCTCCAGGGACGTCGGAGGGGGTGGCAGTTCCCTCAGGCTTGTCAATGGGCTGCTCGCTCGCCATCTTAGCGGTGGTGGACTGAGGAGTAACGGTGCTGATGAGAGCAGCTGCGGGGTCGGATGTGAGAATGTCCTCGGGTGTGATGAAGTTGTTGACGTTGCCCTCGAGATCAGCTTCCTTGGGGGAAGACTCGTTTACGGTCCAGTCTCCGTCAACGACGTACTAAAAGCAGGAGCGAAAAAAAGAAGAAGTCAGCAAAAAGATTCGACAGGCAGAAATAGCCTCGTGTTGCTGAAGAGAACGGGCAAGAGATATATATGTACTATGATGCAGTGCGTAACAGGCTGAATCCACTATCTAGGTGCGTGTGACGTGATATATGCACGACAACAGCCTTGGAAGGGGGTTGGCCAGGCCGGAGCGGGGACTTTTGGTACGAAGACAAGGGGGCTTGGCTCAATCCCCCCCCAATTAAGCGGCTGCTTAGTGGGAATCATGGTTGAGATGGATTAGGTAGGTAGAATTAAGTAGATTAAGTCCCCTTGATCAGCAGCGGACTTTGGCAGCGCGCCAATCAGGCCAACCGACAAGTTTGGGGAGATCACCACTGTCATTGCGGCTGTGGCGCAAAGCAAGGTCGCGGAATCTCACCGCTACACCGGACTGTGGTCGCGGTCGGCGAGCGCTAGGCATCGGCGGAAGAAGTGAAAGGATTGGTGAGTCGGATGACCAGCGCTGTTATCAGCACCAACCGTCCAACCCCGCGAGCCGTTGCGTTGCGCTGCGTCACAGCCCCCCGTGCCGAACGACTGCGACAGCGCCGTGGGGGGGATCCGGCAAGTTGCGCAAACCACTGCTGAGCCTGCGAACGAGCCGCAAACGAGAGACACAGCCAGCATCAGCCCAGCGACAGGCCTCCCATCGCCGGGCCGCCATCAAGGGACGCAATCCGATCCAGCTAGGCTCTGCCTGACCGATTCGTCTCCAATGGTTTGCGCCGCGACCGGAATGGCATCTCGCAGGATCGTGTGCGTAGACGGCAACAGGCGGCTTGATTAGGCGGGCGTCTACTGCGGCATTGCGAACAAGGGAGGCACTAGCCCCCAGTGGATGAGATCGAGAGATGGGATGGACGGCGCATAGAAGCTGGTAAAACAAGCTCGACGATAGTCGCAGATGCAGGATGATAGATGGAGAGAAAAGGGATTGGTATATGTTGCAACGCATAAACCAGGAGAGAGTAAAGGGAAGAAGAGTGCAGCAAAACGTGGCCCAGAGACAGCAAACGGACAGAACCAGGGCAGCAGCAGCTACACGAGAATAGCATGTCAACCCACCTTGTAGTATATTTTCTGCGAAGCATCTTTCAGAAAGACAGTCTTCTGGAAGACATCGCCCACCTTGGCCAACTGCTCGCTCTTCGTCCAGTTGTCGAAAGTGCCTGTGACGAACACCTCTTCGGCGGGATGCTCCCTAGATCAGAAACACAGCCCAAACGTCAGCTCAGCTCAGCGTCTCATAGCGTAAATCCATAGCGGCGTCGTTTCGTTTCCGCGCCAAGCCGGTGGAGGCTCTTCTCTTTTTCTCTGATCTTGTGGTCTCGCAAAATCGTAGCAATTGGTGCGAGTAGTACCCGGAATAATTTTGGTTTCTTTGTTCTGGGGATCGGAGATGCTTTTCGCGGCGCAAAACTTGTGTCGCAAAAAAGAAAGCGCAAAACTCACCACTTGAATGTATAGCTGCCCATGGTCGTGATTAAGAATTAGGAATATTAAAACGAGGTCGACGGCGTGACCGGAGGGGGAGGTAAAATAAGGTGGAAGGGGAATATGGGAATCGAAGCAATCGAGGAACAAAGAATCGAGAAGACGATGGCCACGAGATGATGACGAAAAGAGGCTCGAGGGTCGCCACAGCCCGGGATGGAAGAACCAGCGGCGTCAAGGACAGTATGAGTTTCGAGGTACGAGGTCTTGCTAGTTTGAAATCGTGCGAAATTAAATGTGGCCGGTGAGCCTTTGGGCGGTGGGGGCGTTATTGCAGCTCTGCTCTGGGACCAGATAAGCGTCGGATAGTGCCTCCAGTAGCTGGGCCGGGTACTCTGTACCTCTGTTCTCTGACTGCGTGCTAGAAGCAGGGCGCGGACTTGTCCAATGGGTCACTGACCGCAAGCAGCCACGGCCTGCGAGACACTGCGACGCGTTTGCTGGAAGCCGTCGAGCAGCGCAATCGTGCGATTATCGCGAGGCTGCACGCTGCACACTGCAGCTTGCTCCGGCCCCATCCAAGCTGCATGCCTTGGAACAGCGCTGGGGGCCTATCGTGCTCGCTACAGTGCCCACCGTGGGCGGTCGAGCCCACCAGAGAGGCCACTAGACAGCGCTGAAGGGTCGCTAAGTGCCCCCTGCCTGCTGCAGCGTTGCATCAGCGCCGCATTGCATGGCACTATCTCGCATGCGGCCAATGCATAATCAAGGCACGCCAGACAGGGCCACAGATTAGACAAGCCCAAGGCGTTGAATAATTTTTTTCTTCTCTTCTCTCTTTCTCTTGTTCGCCTCTCTCGCCTTGCTAGGGTGCTATTCGTTTCTGAACACCATGGATTAGTAAAACTACTACATAAGCTGGTCCGGCGCCTGCCGAAGCAAGGGGGAGCAGAAGACCGATTCCCGGCCAATGCTGCGATATCGACAGATGGACAGGGCTTGCAAGTACCGAATACTCGACACAAAACACACAGGTACAACGCAGACAAATCACATGGGAAATGCCGGGGTTGTTTCAACTACACGCGGCCTGGCGGACGTTCTATCGCCGCTTTTGTCAGAGTATGCATCCTCCTGCAGCGTGTACTAGCTACCTGGGAGCGGCCTTACAAAGCTTTTTCTACACGAAGGTGAATGGAATTAATTTTCGAGGCGCTACGGGCCTCGTACTCGGTACAGACGGTCCCCTGTCAAGCTGTTTCTTGCACAATTGCTGCCAATCTCTATTTTAAGTAGTGGATCCCCTATGACGCTCCTCTTGCTTCTTCTTGCCTAGGCGGTGTTATCTGACAAGTGGTCCGCTAAAACTCTGCTGGCGCACTCATTGAATGTTTGAACGTCTAGACTGCTGTGGCGCTGAGCTACTCAGAACTACAGACTCCTGAGCCACAGCGAGGGACTCTTCTAGCCCCTGCTGCGCCGCATCCTCCTTTTCGATACATGAAACCATCGCGACTGCGACTCTGGGCATGAAGTTGCAGCCCTAGAAGAGTTAAAAAACGTAAATTATGTAGCTAAAAGCTTTAAAGGAACGGCTACCTAGTTGACAGCGCTATGGAGGCAGGATTTCCTCGGCGAGTTTCCGTAATGGCGGGTTATCATGTAGAGATAAATATCAAGACACTGTCTCGCAATTCATCGTCGATTTTGGTCACAACAGATATAGTAATCGAATAGTATCTACTGTACGACATGGGACTCTCCGGATTTAGCAAGGGCCAGCAGCCGTGGATGCGCTGGAAGGTACTCGCCATTGGGGCCGCCTTTCTCTTCGTCCCTGCTGTCGGTCTCGGAGTCGGTCTGGGCGTCGGCTTGACGCAGCGAGGCGGTCACGGGGACTCTTCCGACAGCTCCAGCTCTTCGTCTTCAAGCGACCCCAAGAGCCTCCCAAGCGGTCCCAGTCGATCATCTACGTGGCAGCCCAGCGTCAATGCGACATGGCAAATCGTGCTCCAAGGCGCCATCAAGCTCGACAACAAGACCACCCCGAACCCCGACGTCAGCATCTTCGACTTAGATCTCTTCACCAACGACGCGGCGACATTCAAGACTCTGCACGACGATGGCAAGAAAGTCATCTGCTACTTCAGCGCGGGCTCGTACGAGAACTTTAGGCCCGACAAGGACCGGTTTCAACCGTCGGATCTGGGCAAGACTCTGGACGGATGGCCCAATGAGAAATGGTTGAAATTGAGCAGCGCAAATGTTCGCAGCATTATGAGTGATCGTATCAAGCTTGCGGCGTCCAAGGGCTGTGATGCAATTGACCCCGACAACGTTGATGGCTATGTAAGCCGCCTCCCTCTGCGTTAAAGTTAAAGACAATTCTTAGAAGAAATGAAGCTGACGTGTGTCTGTGATTAGCAAAACGACAATGGACTCAATCTGACTCAACAGGATTCCATAGACTTTCTCAAGTTTCTCCAAGGTGTGGCCAGTTCGTACAACATGTCCATTGGCCTGAAGAATGCCGGCGACATCATCCCCAACGTAATCGACTTCATCAACTTCTCCGTCAACGAGCAGTGCGCCGAGTACTCCGAATGCGAGACTTTTGAGCCCTTCATCAAGGCTGGCAAGCCCGTCTTCCACATTGAGTATCCCTCTGGGGCGCCAAACATTGACGCCTCGCGGGCTGCGGCTCTCTGCTCGGATTCAGGCATCGGGGCTGGGTCTGCCAAGTTCAGCACCGTCCTGAAGAAGATGGAACTGGATGGGTTTGTGCAATACTGTAATGGGAAGCAGTACACTACCCCGCTGTTGTAAGATTGTCAAGGTGGCATATATTGTAATCGCGAGTGGCCAACATACGTATCTTTATATTTTTGAGAGTTGGATTCTTTACCTAGCTATCGATGTTGTTTACCTTTCTTGATTTCATTATTAGTTGTATTATCTTTATTGGCTATTGAAACTCAGCCACATACATAAGAATCACAAATTAAATATATTTCCATTCTGTTTCCGTTTACAAGTTGATGTCTCAATATCACAAGGTCTAAACGCAGCTCCATCTTAATAACAGTCGTCCCCACGAATTGAACCCCGCCATACAGCCTTCTAACCCCACATAAAAGAGCAAACCGAACCGCAAGCCAAAGAAAAGCTCCATCAATCATCATCCAGCAATCAACCAACCAACCCAATATCTCAGCCGCCGCAATGGGTCGCGAAGATCAGGTCGAGGAGCGCGAAGTGCTCGAGTCCATCTTTCCCGAAGAAATCACAGGTATGCATGCAACCTTGTCTTGATCTTACATCGCTTTCAACACCACGGAATGGGAAAAGGCGACGAGCCAGAACAGAAAGGAAAAAAAAAAAAAAAAAAGCAACAGCAGCAACTTGCTCACATACCTATCGCTATGCCTATATACAGCTGCTAATCAAATGTATTTCCCGTCCAGACATCTCCGAGACCGAATTCCGAATAAACATCGTCCTCGACGTCCCCGGCGAAGAACCCGCCGAAGACCAAGACAATGAACCGCCCAGCTTCCTCCTCTCCGTCCGCTACCCAGACGATTACCCCGACGTCGCGCCTCACCTCGACATCATCGCTCCGCCCAACGCGCCCTCGCACCTGCACTTCAACGTCGGCGAAGACCGCGACCAGCTGCTCGCCAACCTCAACGATACCATCCAGGAAAACCTCGGCATGGCCATGATCTTCACGCTCTATTCCACCCTCAAGGAAGCCGCCGAGCAGCTCATCCAGGACCGCCTCGACGCAGAGGCTAAAGTAGCCGAGGAGGCCGCCCTCGCTGCCGAGCGCGAGGAGAACAAGAAATTCCACGGCACGGCCGTCACGCCCGAGACGTTCCTCAAGTGGCGGGAAGGGTTTCTGCGCGAGATGGAGGAGAAGCGCGTGCGGGAGGAGGAGGAGAGGCTGGCGGAGCTAAAGAAGGCCAAGATTAAGGAGCCGGTGAAATTGACGGGGCGGCAGCTCTGGGAGAGGGGTCTGGCGGGTAAGGTTGAGGAGGATGATGTTGCTGCTGATGAGGAGGAAGGATTGGCGGATGGTGTTGAGCAGCTCAAGGTGGAGGCTACATGAGGAAGAGGAGAGCGCTGACAAGGATATGATGCATTTTTATCTTGGGGGTTTCTGTTCTTTTAAGACCTGTATGGAGTTCTTCTTGTTTTTGGTGGAGTTAGAAAATGCCTTCATCTTTGGGAATCTTGTACAATTTGCAGTGAAGAGAGAGATAACAGCGGAACAGAATAGACGCTGATTGTGTTAAGAAAAGAAATCAACCATTGCATTGCTTGACTGATCCATTTAAAAGACCCTTCACCTGATACAAGAGCGTCTCATGCTGAAAAGTAACGGCTATATCATAAAAACTTTAAGATTGTCGTATCTAGCGATATATATCCCATGAAAGCCTTCACGTATCTTCCTAATCGTCGCCCGTCAAACCAAGCCTTTTTTATTCTTCGTAATCTGAACCCTTTTTGTCTAAACGCCATTCATCCAAATTCACTATTAATCTCCTTTTTTATCCATTCTCCCTTCTAGCCCTGCATCTCCTCATCGCCATCCTCTTCATCATCGCTAATACCAGACCACTCCTCCTCATCCTCCCCTTCCGGAGGCTCGCCCAGCTCCTTATTGATATTCTGCAACAGCTCCGACGCATGCTCGCCAAGCCTCTCATCCTCATACTCCTGCTGCTCATACAGCTTCAGAGACTGTGTCAGCCATTTTCTCGAGTAACCCCACGTCGCCTTCCACTCCTCGCTGGCGTCATCCTCGGCGCCATTCTGTTGGGCCGGCTTCGCATCGCGCAGCTTCTCGCCCGCAACGTACAGACACCATCCTCCCAGGTACCAGACCTCGACGCTGGAATCGTCGTCTGTGACCAGTCGCTCCAGCACCATGAGGGCCTGCTCCTCCATCTCCGTCTCCATAAGCAGTCGCGCTAGGGCGACTCTGGTAGGGAATTCCGGCACCGAAGGGTGTTCGGGGGGCAGATCCTGCCAGAGCTCCAGGCTTCGTTTCAAAGCTGTACGGGCCTCGTCGACTCGTTCTTGTGAGATGCGCACGTTGGCCACGGTCTGCCAGGTCTCGGCGTAGTTGGGCGCAATGAGCATGGCTTCGGTGATGAGCGCCTCGCATCGCTGCTCGGCGTCCGCTTCCCACGACAGATCGGTCATGTATACCTCGGCAACTGCGCACAGGACGCCGCCGAGCTTGCTCTGCATCTCGTCGAGAGCAGCCTGCTGCTCAGGTGTCCTGTTGGTGATGTCGTTCAATGTCTGAATCTGTTTCCGCAGGGCAGAGGCGCCGCGCTCAAACCACTGGACGCTGTCCTGTCCGCCCTCCTCACTCAGCTGAGCCAGGAACAGGAATTTCTCGGGGCCGCCGCCAATCTTCTCCTCCAGAATACCCTCCTCATCCAACTTGGCTGCTCGCAAGAAGTATTCTCGAGCTTCTTCCACCTCGCCGTCCTCAACGCTAAAAACGCCCAGCAAATTCAAAGCCTTGAGTTCAAAGTCGCCGCCTTCTCCTGTCTGCTCCAGAGCCTTTGATGCAAGAGCAATGGCCTCGTCGAGATTTCCCACTTCATACTGAGTTTCTGCATCTGCAAGAAGTTTGTTTAGGTTGGGGGCATCCTTCTTGGCGCCGGCACGGCCTGGTGCCATGGTTGAAATAATTAATTAGATTTGTAATATGATGGTAAAATGAATAGAAATGATGGTTCAAAGATTGCTGAGAGACGTATGCGGAAATAAATTGGAAAAGAATTGGTTCGCAAAATTGGTGAGAAATGGTATAAGGAGAGTTCCAACACAAAAGCTGTGACGGCTCAGTCGCATCGCACTCCAAATTCCACTTTGAAAACTTGAGATTTTTTGGCGGGGCCGTTATCGATAAGCTTGTCGAACTGCAAAGCGTATGCGGGGCTCTGCTGCTTTGGCATCAACCAGACTCCTTGAGCTTGGAGATTGGTAAGACTAGCCTCATGCTTAGTTGGCTGAGAAACGAAGTGAGTTGAAGCTAATAATTAAGCAATTTAATATCTCCATCTTCCTTTCAAATTGTTTTGTCTCTCGACACCTTTTCGATAAAATTTTCACAGGGCATATAACAAATTGTCATCCATCCCGCATCGTTACACACCGTATTCCGTAGTCTCGGCTTATTCACGGCTTTGTTGAGCGGGCTCTCACTATCGTGTGAGTAAAGCTTCTAAAGGATTCCAAGACTTCATTTCACGTCACACTAAGACTCAACCCAGTTTCAATTCTATTCACATCAGACACCATGTTCACCGGTATTGTCGAAGAGATCGGCAGTAAGACAGCATGTATTCTATCGTTATTATCACACTGCAAACTAACATTAAAGCTAAGCCATCTCTCGCATCGAGAATGACGCCGCCACCGGTAGCTCGGTCATGACCGTCACCATCTCCCCCGGATCCAACCTCCTCACAGACTGCCACGAGGGCGACTCCATTGCCGTCAACGGCGTCTGCTTGACCGTCACTTCCTTCACCAAGGACACCTTCACCATCGGCGTCGCGCCCGAGACGCTGCGCATCACCAACCTTGGCACGCTCGTAGAGTCTGGCAAGGTAAACCTGGAACGCGCCGTCAGGGCCGACACCCGCATGGGCGGCCACTTTGTCCAGGGCCACGTTGACACAACTGCCGAGATCCTTTCAGTAACGCCAGATGGCAATGCTCTCACTTTCCGATTCCAGCCAAAGAAGAGGGAGTTTCTGCGGTATATTGTGTACAAGGGATACATTGGCATTGATGGAACCAGCTTGACTGTTACACAAGTCAATGATGAAGAAGGGTGGTGGGAGATTATGTTGATTACATACTCTCAGGAGAGAGTTGTCCTGGCAAACAAGGTCAAGGGCGATACTGTCAACATTGAGGTTGATATGATGGCCAAGTATGCTGAGAAGTCCTTGGGCGGTATTCTTGGCGACGGTAACGCTTCTTCTATCCCTCTTCTTGAGAAGATTGTTGAGCGTGTCATTGCAAAGAGCCAGGGCGCAAAGCCATAATAATGCAGCGTTAGTAAGAGTTGAAAGGGGTGTATTTACATAGAGGTTTTAAAAAAATCTGAAGCGTCAAAAGTTCAACTTGCAATGACATCTTCAAGCGTCGCCCCAAACTTCCGCGATCTTGTGACTCAGGGGCTTGGATATCTTTTTACGTCCAATCAAGTGACTCAGCTCGCTGCACACGAGCTCTCTCTTGCGCTTCTTGCCTTGCTCATCTGATCCACACGCGTGAAATGCTTTGACAAAGTCATATGGTGTCTTCCATTTGCGCTGGATTTCGAGAGCGCGCTCTCCGGTGAGCCCCTTTGTTGTCATGAGCATCTTGAGAAAAATGTCCCTGAGGGTCATCGTCTCCGATTTGGAAGCCAAAGACGCAAAAGCCGGATAAGTGACATAATATCCATCGGGAGACTGCTTCTCACGAAGGTGCTGAATCAAGCGCGAGTAGTTCTGTGCGGTGATGACTTTTGTTGGGATGACATGCAGTTGCTTCTTCTCGTACGTGCGCTTGAGCACTGCAGTCAGCTTGGCTAGATATTTGATGGTGTCGTCAATCTTTTGGGTCCGTTTCACGAAATAGCCGTTAACTACTTGCGTTGATGCAATGGCTGACTGCACCGCCTCCTCGTATCTCTGATATGCGGCGGAATCCATGGAGATTTCTTCAATGAGATAGACGACCTTTTTTACGCCAGCCCGATTGAGTCGAAACTTTTGTTCGTGGAATCGACCGTCCTTGATGCTTCCAATCAAGTCATCTAGACGTTTTCTCTCGACGATCCAGTCCAAGACAATCTCGTCTCCTTCTGCTCCGTGTCTTGATAGGAGCGCTGGATCATGACATTTGGCAATCCACTGGACGTCGCCGACTTCTAGACTTCTCATGATCGGCTTTACCCCTTGCTTGACCAGCTCCTCCTGCATATAGTCTCGATCCGTTTTTGCTCTGACCTCTCGAACATCGAGTAGCAGGTGCACGGTAAAAGACCCAGGAGAGAGAATAATCGGAGTAAAGGTGGGCAACTCTTCATCTTCCAAAACAACTGGGCCATCTGAGACGATATTCCTATAAAATGAAGGCTCATCGGCTGTTGTTGTTACGGCTTCACTGACAATGGGCATCAAATCTTGGTCTTCTACTGGTATGGATGGTGGCTGCGGGCGATGACTTGATCCTTGTTGCACGTTGGACATGTTTTCATCTCGCCACTGCGCCGTCTCCTTGATTCGTTTAGCTACTGCCCAGCCTTCATCTGTCAACGCATATCGGCGCAGGGGCCGTCCTCTTTCGTAGACCAGCTCCTTCTGAACCAGCGTCTTCATTGAGCTCCAAGCAGTGTAAAACTTTGTCGTATCAACTGGCGTAGTGAATGAGGCGTCACAGTGTGGTTGCGCGGCCTCTATCAGCTCTGTCTTGGTCAAGCTGGAGGATACATCTTCAGGAAGGTGGGAAAGGCCAAGTATCAGAGCATAGGCTCCTGATCGAAACGCAGGGACATATGCCTTGGGCTGCCTTGTCTTCTTCTTGGGCCTGGTTTCCCCATCGTCTCCTTCTTGCTGGGCCCTTTCGTTGGCTTTCCGAACTTGAGGGTGCTCTGGCATGGGCAGTCCGTTTTGCTGGCAGTGGTGCTTCAGCTTGTCTTCTAGCCGCTCGCAGAGCTTTGGCCCAAATCCCTTGAGCTGCTGCAGCGATGCGGGATGCTCAAATACAATAGGGCATGCTTTGAGAGATTCGTATGCGTTTCTATATGCGGTGAAGCCCTTGGAGTTGCGTTCTCTCGCAACATCTAGCCATTCCTTGACCCAGGCCAGGAACTGGGCGTTGGCGCATTCAGAGTCTTCCATGCTGCCGAAGGCTGCACGAACCAGCCATCCCAGAATACAGCCAAAGTAGGATTGTGAATGGCACAAGATCAAAATGAAGAGAGCAGGCTCTCCGGAAGAATTCGAAATGTAAATAAAGGAGATGGAAGAAGGGGACGAAGAGCAAGTTAAACGTGAACTGTTTAAACGTGAATTCAAAGTACATCAACAGTGCAAGTGTTAGTGCACGCGTCAAGTGAAGAGGCACGCGTCTAGTGGGTACAATCGGTATCAGTCATCAAGACATTCGTTTGGCTGTCATCACAGCTTTAAGAAGAAAAAAAAAGAAAAAGAAAAAGGTAAAAGAAAAATAAAATAAACAGACTTTTAACATTGAACCAAATGTCTTTTAGTTTGCTATATATTTGCACTCTTCTCAGCCGCTCCTATTTTCCTAGTAGGCATTCTCCCTAATTCTGGTAAACTACCTAGGTCATATGGACATCTATGTCAGCGTTGCGCGAATTCTATCAATCGCCCTTTTATTTTGTAAAATCTTGCAAGTTCTTTACTCCAGCAATGCCATCCCAGTAGTTCGTAACGATCATTCAAATTCGTCAACTGCTTTTTTTCTCCCTATGTAGTTTACCAATCGTGATAGTAGTGGCTCAAAACAGCTGATACGGCTTCCTCCCCCTCAGACTCTCGTAGAATTTTTGGTATATTGTTTTTTTGTCTTTTACTTTTACTTTGTTTTCTTCCCTGTATGTGTACTCAGTTTTCATATAGAAAACCTATGAGCCAAACTGCTTGATGATGTTGGCGACCTTGTTGGCCAGCTCATCGGCCTCGTGTCGAGTAGCAGCCTCGGCATACACACGGCAGGCATTTTCAGTACCACTGGCACGAGCAAAGGAGCGAGCCGTAGTGTATTTCCTAACGCACTGGTCAATCTCGTCCTGGGCACCAGGAGGGTGGCTAAGGCGTCGCTCAGCGTCGGTGGCCTCAAAGATATCCTTGTTGGCGACCTCGACGCGGACAAGGCGGTTGGGCAGGTCAGTGTATGTAGTGGCCCAGTCCTGAAGGGACCATCCCTTGTGGGCAAGAATGACCTCAACCATAAGCATGTCTGAGATGGCATCACCGACGGTCTGGTTGATGAGGTCGCCGACAGCAGCCAGCGTCTCAAGAGCATCCTTCTGGGCCGGTGACTGGGGCTCCTTCTCACGGAAGACACGAAGAGCCTCCTGGGAGAAGACAACAGTTCCGTGGCCGTTGGCCTCGAAATAGACACCAATATCGAACTGGCAGGCCGCATGGTGCAGGTGCTTGACACCAGTAGGGGTGAAGACTACAGGTAGCTGCAGATTCTTTTCAATGTATGTAGTGCTTGCGCCATTGGCGTAGGCGGTCTGGACGACTCCAATCCGGATATCATCCTCCAGGCCAGCAGAGCGGACAAGGTCGCCGATGAAGGAAGCGTTGAGGGACGAGATGCGGTCTCCGTCAAGCATAAAGAAGCCGGCCTCAGGGTCGGCCATGTAGTAGATCAGGCGGTCTGCGTCGCCGTCGAGTGAGCAGTATCGGGTGTCGGCGGCAGGCTTGACGTTCGGGGGAGCTCGCTGCTTCGTCTTGACAAAGTCGGCACCACACTAAAGGTGAACAACATTAGCTTGGAATTTCACAAGCACGGGGAAACTGTCGGTGAGGACTTGTACTCACATCAAGGTTGAGGACCTCGGGACGCAGCACATCGTCGTTGGCAACCTTGGCGTTGAAGCCAGTCTTGTCCTTGGGAATGACCTTGAGGAGCTCGGTGAGCTTGGGGCCCCCCACGCCGTTGGCACAGTCAACAACCAGCTGGCCCTGGATCTGTCTGCCCCGCAGTGCGCGGACAAAGGCCTCTGACAGCTTGTTGTAGTAGCCGGCCTCGCTGACCTCGCCGTAGGCCTTGGGGGTGCCCTCGGTGTTGACGCAGCGGGTCAGGTAGTGCAGCTGGGGCGTGGTGAGGATCTTGAAGTCGGTGTACTTGGTGTTGGTGGCCTCGAGGGCGTCGGCCAGGGCAGCGGCGAGGCTGTGGCCAGAGGGGCGGGTATCACGACCGTAGACGACGCGGCCGGGCGAGCTCAGGTCGATCTTGAGCTGCGAGGCCAGGTTCTTGTACGTCTCGAGCAGCTCCTCGTGCGTGGGCGCATTGACCAGCAGCGTTGCGTGCGACTCCCAGTCCTGCTCCAGCATCTCGCCCATTGGGTCGACGATCTTGACGCCATTGTCGGCGGCCGGGTTGTGGCTGGCGGTGATCATAACACCAATTGCCTGGCCGTTGAGCTTGCGGCTTCGCAGCCCAGCAATGAGGCCGACGCGGAACGAGACGCCGGGCAGGAGGTCAGCCTTCATGCGGAAGCCAGCGGTGCCATATTTGTAGACGTGGTTCTCGACAATGGGGTGCTTGGCCGAGGCCTCGAGAAACTTGCTGTCATCCATGGTGGGGGTTTGGACGAGACGGTGAGGATAGAAAAGACGGTAGATGTTTGCTGTGACAAAAGGCGTGTGCTTGTCCTGCAGCAATATCAGGAGCAGAAGCGCAAATTGAGTGCAAGCGAGAAAGCAAAGAGGAGAGAAAAGGAGTAGCAGACAAGGAGAATCAAGGACAAAGGCCTGATATAGCACAGCTGGCGGCCAGAGAAGGCGGTGCGCGGGCTGAGTGAGAGAGAGGCCTTTATTTGGACCTCGCGGGTGGAGTCGCTAAGGCGCTGTCCAAAGTGACCTGACCCCGTGGCCCAGCTGCTCGCTCAGGACCGTTTCGCTTCTCCACGCCTCAGTTTTTGGCTTCTCTTTTCGGCTTCTAGCTCCCAGCCACTGCTTCTGCGCTGCAACGGCTGCTGCTGGGTGGCGGTGGCTTCGGCGGGATCGACAAAGGCAGGGCGGTAGTGACTTCTCCATGGTGACTCGTCATTTACACTGTTAGCCTTTTACACATATCACTTTTCAGCGTCTAAATAAGCAAATTGCTTTGCAAATCATCGCTAGTATAGCTTGGATGATTATTCATAAAGATGTTATAACCAAGAGTTATCCTATCTATTACTTCTGGATATTGTCCTATCTTGTACGGAGTACTGAGCACGGTCTAAATAGCTTGCAAGCAATAGCGTTTAGCCACTTTGCTCCATTTTAAAGTTCGCGATAGTTACTATTCTTCGTATAAATGAGCGATTTGCTTCACAAAGTACTTCTAGCACAACTCTACCAAGTGTCTTCTTCAAAGAGACCACAGCCAGGAGCCATCTTCTATATTAAATTCGTATGCTATCCCATCTGCTACCAAGTACTACAAGGCTGTCCAATACATGCAACAGCCTTTAGCCACTTTGCTCCATCTTTAAGGCTACGATGGAAGTGCGTCGTATAGAACGGGTCGTCCAGCCATTTTAACTCCATCGTGAGGCTCAAAGATACCATAACTGGGAGTCCTACTACCTACTAGTCTACTATACTATCCTATCTGCTGCTGCGTACTGCGTACTTAGTCGGATACATGCAATGGCGTTTAGCCACTTTGTTCTATCCGAAGGCTACGATAGAGCCACAGATCGTAGTCCTTGGCATAATGAGTCGCTTGACCAATTTAACTTCATCGTAAGGCTCAGTCTCTTTCAAACTTTTCTGTCGTCCTTCCGGTTTCTTTTCTCTATTTGAAAGTGATTTATGCTGGCAATTATGCCCATTCCATACACATACTGTAATCTTCATCCACTTACACCTGCAACACATACTCGGCTTGAGATACCACATCTAACATGTCTTTACAATTATTGTACGCCTTTTACAAGTGGTTGTACCCTGACCCAGCCCCAGAAGGCAAGAAATGTCCCATTCTCGAGCTGCCAGACGAGCTCGTCCTCAGCATTACGGGCCACCTTGCCGCCCATGACCAGTTTCTTCTCTCACATACTTGTCGGACAATGCGAAGGCTGGTATCTCGCGACTGGAAGGAGTACTTGCGCTCCAGGTCCCCGTCTGAAAGGAACGAATTCCTCATAGCTATGGCCCATGGCTTTCCAAATCACTGGGCTTGTGAAAAATGCGGCCGGCTACACGCCATCGATCGAGACGATTTGCCCTCGGAGAGAAGACTGCCTCCTTGTGTCCAGCCTATTGATTACGGGGCACGTGTATGGGCCCGATATTATCTCGAGCATCATCACATCCAGCTTGCTCTAAAGCTGGCCGGCCGAGAAGTCAATACATCCTATCTCGAAAAACTATTGACTGCTCATCATTATACGACCATCAACTCTAAGATTACCATCTCATATACTGCGCTGCCCAGGATTGTTGAAGGACACTTTCTCTTGTATGAGAGAATACTCGTCGGAGATAGTTACAACCGAGCCACATACTCAAATATGCAGCAAAGCTTGATAACCATCTGTCCACATCTGACCATGGTAGATAGCCCGTTAGACTATCGACGAATGATGGCGTTGCTTCACCAAGCAGCAGAGTTGTACCAAACCGTGGTTCAGGCGATCGTCAACCCTGGGCAAGAGTTACATCGCCATTGCAGGTGGTGCCCGACCGATTATTCAGCTATTTATGATCGACCCACCGGGCAGCTCGTTTTCAGCGTCTGGCATGACTTTGGTGCGTATGGTTCTGCTTCAAATCGACACTGGAGCTCTCAGGCGCGGCGTCAGAACGGCCTTGGTCACCAACTACCTCCTCTATTTAATCGGATGCCAGGGGGGTGGCGCGTTGCATATACGAATAGACGTTTATGGACGCCATGAGGAGTTGGCCAATTCGGCAAAAAGTCATTTCACGTAGCGAATTGGATTGTACAATAAACAAAATGTACCATAGATAGACTACATAATATAGAGAAAATAAGAGTAACATACATCACAAAATCATTCATATACAAGTACCATAGGTAATCAAAGACACGGATATCATGGGCATTTTTCAAAATTATAGTTCCCATAAATTACACGAATGCGCCAGAATGTCAAACAAATCCTCCCGCAGCCATCTTTTTTGAATAAAGCACAAAGTAATATGAGATTCCTTTCTGGTTGTATGGCCCCCTACAATGAGTGCTATGGATCAGCACCATTGCTCTTCTTCTCCAGCATAACCTGCGTCATTCCCAAATCTTCTAGTTCCTGCAAATCTTTCACTTGAGTTCCCAAAACTCCGTCCTTGTCAACGGAGTGATACAGCACTGCCAGAGCCGAACCCTTCCACAACGGCACGTCTTTAGTCTGCCTTCTCCCAACCAGAGCCCCAATCAGCGCCAGCAAGCCGAGCACTTGCAAAGTTATCGGCAGGATGAGCCACAGCCACTGCACGCGCATGTATACAACAGCCTGGCTCGTTAGGCCTTGCGCGACCTGTACTGCGCCCTTTTCTCGTATCATGTCCGTCAAGCTCTGCGCCACGTTGTCGAGTATACCGGATACGGTTTCCAGACTCCCGGTGCCAAAGGCCGTCGTGCTGCCCGCTGGCTGGCTGAAGGGAGACAGGGTACTAAGGCCGATGCTACCGGAGAAAGCCTGCGATTTAAAGAGGCGAGTCACCATGGATAGATCCGTCGCAGAGAAGGAAAGGTGTGGAATTTCCGGGCCAGTATTGTTCCACCAAAGCAGCTCATCCTCCCAGAAGCAATTATTTGTAGCACATTCTGGCAGTGGTAAGTCTGTTATACCAGATGCTTTCCCAAGGGGGGTTTTCTCAGATGCGCCGATGTTGAAGTTGTTCGAGGTGAATGAGACGTTTGAGTATTTGTATACTACAATGCCAAATGTGCACTCCACAATTGTCGAATTCTGCAGCATCGGCTTTAGGTGAACACTCATATTGGTCAAATCAATGTCCTTTCGGTTCCAGGACCAGAACGCAGTCCTAGAAAGGTTTCTGCCATCCAACAGTTTGTATGAATCTGTGCCAGAATCCCAGCCGCTGGCGTTGATAGCCAAGGAGGAGCCCCCAGAGTTTGGCTTAAACGGGAAATGTAAGCCGTGCGGTGTAGTTAGATTGCAAGGCATGGGGTAGGCATAAGGCAGGTTGATAGTGCGGTTATCACTGCACTGGAGACTCTCTAAAGTCTCCTTTGTGACGTCGGCACAGGTGTTGGTGAAACCTATGGTGTAATACGACTGGTCCCAGGTGCAGTTGGAAGTGCAGTTGACTCCGGACGGCCAACTGGTCTGCCAGATGCCCCGGAAGAAGGCAGATTGCATATCAGGGTTTGTAGCTACGAATTTTGGATTAGGTTACAGCTTCAACCAATATAGCAAACAGTTACTAGGATCATACTGACCGGCATCTTCATTTAAAGAAATTATACCGTCGTGCACAGAGCTTCCCCAGTTGAAGTTCAGGCCGCTGCTATAGCTGACTGCGTGTCCAAAAGCTGCTGACCCATCTTGATGGGCATATACGTTACCGGGCTCGAAGGAGACTACCTGCTGCACGAAAGAATCGGTGACGAGAGACAAAATCATGACTATCGCGCTCACTGTTGCCACCCCCCACGAGACGCTGAAGAGCATTTGTATAGAGCCCAAGGGGCCCCGGCTTGCTCTATCGATGATGTTCAGGTCTTGGAGGCGACGAGTTCTGTTGTTGAAATGATTCCATTTCTCCTGGCTGAGGCATACCGAAACAGTGGCGAGCAGTGTTGCCCGCGCCGCAGTTATGACGATGGCAACGACGGCGTTGATGCTGATGAAGAACGTCCACTCCGTTGTGAGCCGGTTCTGGAAACGGGCGAGGATGGCAATCAGGCCAATCATAAAGCCGGTGCTGATGAATATGGTAAGGATTTCCATCCACCACGTTGCAGACAGCCTGACCCAGGCAGATTGTTTCTTCTTTGGCTTAACAATAGACGTAGTTGTGGTTGAGGCGTGGTAGATGTCCTGATCTGGCGCGTTGAGAGTATCGCTGTCGGACTGAGTTGTGACATGATTGATATGGCCGATACTCTCCTGTTCCAGTGTATTGGTGTCGCTCTGCAACTGAATCGGGGTATATTCGGTGCCATCCCATTCTGGTCTGTTGGTGTCGCTTTCTGGCCTGATATCATGCGGCAATGGAGGTGTTCGCAAATGATTTCTCATATCCAAGGCCCATTGCCGTCGCGAATATTGGTTGTCCATGGAGGCGGCTAGGTTTATGCCCACTAACACATTTAATGAAAGTGGGTGGCAGGCTCAGAAGAAGAACAATGCAGAGATCTTATATAGTCGTACACAACGGAGCGCTAGCCTTGAACGAACGCAGCCTGCTCCTGTAGAGCCTTACACCTTCATAGGCTGTTGGTTGTACGATGAAGATGCTACCAACACGCAGTTTCCATATCCATTAACCTGGTCGAGCCTCAGACTATATGATTATTTGGCGCTTCAGTCTGCAGGGTATATCGGCATAGTCTCTACACGGCCCCTCTCCTGTCGCAATAGGATTCGCCAGCCAGGGTCACACATGGCTTGTTTAACCGAAAAGGATCCTATTTTAGTTGCGAAATCATTCTGTCTTGCGGATCTTCAACAAAATGGCATTTTAGGCGGCTATTAATAGTGGCAGAGGCCATTATGCAGGGCGGCTAGTGAAACCTCAACTGATCCTTCGCCTGTATGTGGGGAACGCAGATGGAGCAGCGCAGCAATCAACAGCAAGGCCGACAGTGACGAGGCTGGATGGCATGCTGTGCAAGCAAGTCTATGAGACAAGATGAAGCAGAGAATATGTATGAGTTTTCAAAAGTAGCGTCGTTTTGTAGCCTTGCTGAGGATGTTGGACACAACAAACCTCCAAGCCACCCGAGGTAACCACGGATCAGTAGTTTCACAGTTCATTTCGCTGCTTGTCAGAATAATAGTAATATTCTATCCTCATTAGATTTTACCTACAGTTTCGAACTACTTAGGTAGCCAGTGACTGTTGTTTCATAGAACGTCCCGATTTTGATTGAAGCGGTCTAATTCGGTCCATGGTTGCATGAATGGCTGCCAAAACTCACAGATATCATTGCTTACCAAGTAGATGAAGAACAGCTACACAACATGAATGCCCAAGACTTCACTGCCCGGGCAATGTGATTTTGCCTCAAGTGCAGCCGGAAAGGGCTCTGCTCATACTCGTTCCACCATAAGGATTGCTGTGGAGCGAAAAGGCTGCGGCGGAACATTTGTTCCACGCGTTTTTAGCCCCCATGTAGTACCTTGGAATTACTAAAAGCTACACTCAACACAAGAGCAGTGATCGGCGCTCCCCCCCTAGTCACTAATAAATATTCATCCATTCTTAGACGTGAGTCGAATCTCAAAGTACTCTCAAGTAGTTAAGTGTATCTCTACATTAAACGTCGGCCTATTATGGACTCGGGAGAGCTGCTGTGCACCAGCAACGTAGTCGAATTAGCAAATGCCAAACCAAGAGCTGAAAGCGCAACACATGCACAAAGAAGCAAAGAAAACGCAAACCCTAGCGAGAGAGAGTCTTGAATCAAGCGGTGTCATTGTTTGAGAGGCTTCAGCGAGAGAAATGGCAGGAAACGGCCATCACAGTACCGCTGAGTGGCGGGTTTCTTGCTATTCATTCGCTAAACTACAAAAGGAAATACTTGAGCAAAGATTACATGTATCTAGCTCCGCATCACGGTCGATCCTTTCAGTGAACTCATCTCAGTTCACGCCTCTGCTTGTCTAAAGTCCAGAAGTGTCCAGAAGTGTCCAGATGTCTAAAAGTGCATATTAGAGTCTAGTGTTAAAAAGATTTAAATCTTTAAAAGTGTTTAAACTTTCAAAAAGTATTTATTTATTTAAAAGGTGTCCAAATGTCCAAAAGTATCCAGTGTCTTGCCTATGTCCAGAGCAAAAACCTAAGCCAAAAGCTGCCACACCCCCTTCAACACCCCAAAAGAACGAAGAAAAGTGTCTGCTACACCCCACCTGTTTCTTACACCCCTCTTTCCCTCTCAAATGGGCAGATTCTGGCTTTTGAGGAAGAAAAGAGCTTGTACGAAGTAGGCACACTGGCCAGTTATGGACGTTGAATACTTTTGCGGTTATGATCGTTTGTTGTCTGACTGGTTGTCTCTTTTGAAACTTGGCGTAGGAGTTATTATCTACCTAAGTGAAGTTACGAATAATAGTTGTTTTTCTCATAGTGAAAATACTGCTTCATTTGGTATTTATACATGCATTTTATCTCCAGTTCATAGCGTAAAAGCATGGAAGCTACATACCTTGTATCCAGTCTAGTGGTCAAAAGGATACTAGTAGCTTACAACACAAATCACTTCTGTCTATAAAATACTTTTCTTAAACTTCCTTTATCCAAAAACTTGCCTTTGTCCAAAACTGGCCTCTTCCAAAACTGGCTGTTGTCCAAAACTTGCCTTTTTCCAATATCACGTCTATCTAGAGTTACGTCAATCTCATAATTAAGTCTTCTTGGAAATTACATTGTCACTTAAACGCATCTTTCAAAAGTTTACCTTTATTAGAAGCCAAAATCGCAGTTGTCCAGAAACTGCCGTCCAAATCCGCGTCCGTCCAGAAACCGCCGCCCAAACTCGTTCGTCCAGAAACTGACATTGAAACATGCTCGTCCGGGAACCAATACCCACGAACGCGTCCGTCCAGAGAAAAATGGCTCTACATTCCCAAAATTACAAACATAAAGAAGGCCATGGAAATGGGTATTTAAAGGATTGATGAAGCTTGGATTTTTTTTTTTTCCACTTGTGACATCTTTATTCCTGCACTATCAGCTTGAGATATCTCACCTTCTCGATCGCCCTGCACCACTCAACGTAACATCCAACCACCTCACTGCGAAGAAATTCACAATGGCTTCTTACAAAATGCACACTCAAAGGATCAATTTACCCAATCTTCAAGGTGCTTGCCTTGACGCAGATCCTGTGGTAGGAGAAACATATATAATTCGGAAAAAAGGTTTCACGAAGGCGCTTTGCGTTCATAACGGAGTGCTCAATTGGGTGGAATGCAATATCGGGGATCTTTATTTTCCCGCACCACAGATAATTTGGACTGTCGTTGAAAATGAACGATTCAAAGGGTTCTTCAACAAAGGTGCCGGCATGTACCTCGGGTACAACAATAATATATTGAGGCCAGTCGAGAACTTTGACCGCAATGCATATTTTTGGCCACTGAGGGGGGAACACGGAGCAATGGTGCTGCACACTCCAGCTGGGAATGATGCAATATGGCAAGTGGCGATTCTGAGTGCGAATGACACACTTGTGAGGACCAATCGTGGAAGATCCTTCTTCGAATTTGTTCTGCCAGCAAAGATCCAAGAAGTTATCTGAGGCAAAGCTTGAGACTGTGCATTATATGATCCAATTGGCATCTGGATGCAACTACCTGTCCAATATCTACCATGGATGAGCATAATGGCTCCCTATATCTAGTGGTTCGTTCTGGTATTCTATATGTTGGCTTTCTCAATCAACTTATAGCATAGGCCAGCTGCCAAGGAAACACAAGCATCAAAATATAATAATATACGAAAGTAGCACATCATATCTAAATATATCCTCAGCCAGGTGATAATTACCTTGAGTGCAGCTTGCAACAATGCTAACGTGTGAAAGTATACATATATATAGTGGCGTACATACTAATCGGAAGCAAACGCATGTAGAGAATAAGAGCTTCGCTTTTCTGTTCAGAACACTGCGATAGATGCTTCGTAAATTTTCTCCCGTTGAGCTGAACTAGTGTAAACGATGTCTTCTGCTACGATGGACTCTTCTCACATAACACTCCTTCCCAGTCTCCCAATTTTATTCAGGGAAGTGAACAAAGCAGAACGCATCGAAGAAAGGCAACCCTACTAACCCACCGCCTCCGTTTTAAAGTTACCTACCTCAGCTGTACATGCCGACATCGTCGCGATGAGGACTTCAGCACCCTCTGCATACCAAGTATGGAATATGTTGTAAGATCGTTACGATCAGGACACAGCACCCTGGGCAACTCAACAATTCTAATGAGCGAAACAATTACCTACCAATGATCAAGCCGAAAGCATACGTCATCTGCAATCTAATGATCGGCAGTCCCAGCGGTCGTAAGGTCTACAAGCAAGGCACAAAGCCCCCGTCCTAGGCCACATGCATATTCGTTCGATTCCCCTACCGAGACGTGTCATCTCTTCACAAGCAATGTATGTCTACATGTACCTGTAAAGGGAGAAAAGTTATCCACACTCTATCTGCTACTGCCACTGCTGCTCCACTGCTTTTAAGTGCATATGAAAGTTAAGTTAGTAGGTATTTTAATATATTGATTAGCTGCCTTGTTGAACTACAGCTAAGGTATGTAAAATTAAAACTGGGATGCTGAGCCACTTTTCTCTTGTCAAATAAGTCGAGATGTAGTTTAATCTTAGCTTAGCAGTTGTTTCAGAAGTGGAATAAACTAAACGGTCAGTAAGAATACACGACATATCAACCACGAGAAGGTCATTGTCCTCAAGTCAAGCGATGATGGTTTAGTGAGAAAGAAGACAGATTGAATTGATAAAGTGCCACTAATCATCGCTCTAATCATAAAATATTTGAAAGCAAAAGCCACATAATGAGTCAATACAAGAGATGGCCGAAGCTTGAAGTTTTCCAATCATCGTTACGCTTACCCTGTCTACAGCTACTCCTCCGCCAAACAAACTCACACATCGTTATCCAGGCTCATACCTGCTATCCTGAAATGACCGAAAAGTCCGCTACATCCACTCGTCACTCCCGCGGCATTGCTGCCCAAAAGAGAATACAAGTGTTGGTCCTTGTCAAAACATGGAATCAACAACAAGCCTCACAATCCTTCGCGGACAATCCTTCTGCCAGAGGCCCAACACAACGCAAGAAGAACTAAACAGACGCGAGCCGAGCGCAGATCCAGAATGTGGAGAGCCGCAATGACAGACGCCCCAAGCGAATTTGTTTCGATCAACACTATTGTTTCGATCAAGAAAGCCTGTTTCGTTTCCTAAAATCTCACAAGACAGCTCTCCGGCCCCGCCGGGACAGTTCCGGGCGCTTGACAGAGCAAACCGCAACTCTCGACCATCACTAAAATGTCCTTATGTGCTATTGCTCTTCTGCGTGGGCCCGCTCATACCTGAATGGGAGAACTGCGTGATCCAGCCCCTTGCAATCACTTCACAGCCCCCGTTTCAATAGTCCAAAGCATCGTGGCTTCTTCATCTCGCAAAAAAAGTTCCAACTTTCCACGAGCATCCAAGCTTTAATCCCCGTAGACACGCGGCTCCAAGGGTCCCTCGGATGGTTCGTGCAGGGATGTCACAAGTGCCAGCCCAAAAAGTCTGCTAAGCGGCGGTTAATCGACGAATCACCATCACAGCCGCCGTGATGTAGTTTGCAGCACTACATATCACACTACAGCACCACAGCCGCCGCTCAAGGGGAGAAAAACGCGCAAAGCAAAGAAACGCGGGAAGCGAGGATAGCTGCCGAGTCAGAGCTAAGCTCTTTATCCGCGCGCCCGCTGCGGAAAGGAGATGCTTCTTGTGGAACCGTAAGCGAACTAGCCGCGCCTTTCATGAATAACATGTACGATGAGCAAAGAGGTCCAATGGCAGTTAAACAATCTGAATCAATATTCTTCAATCTCATAGGCTCGTTCTCCCTTTGCAGGGTTTCGAACTACTTCGGCCCGTACATTTTACCTAATAAGGCATGTCGGGTTGAACGCAGTTCTCGCTATCTAGATACATGTACATGAGGGGGAAAACTATCCTCCCTCGCAAACAACAAGGCAATGAAAGCCGAACAGCATCTTTGTAGACGCTGTCAGATGCCGTTGGATCCAATACCTCCACACACCCTTGGCCCGGCTACCATAGCTCGTCACTGTCAACCAACTCTGGGGGCATTACCCACCTCTCCAATCGTTCACTTAGATTCTCTGGGTTTACCGCTCGGGCCGATATTGGTGACAAGATGATCGGGCTTGGTGGCTTATTCAATGGTCGTGGAGATGAGGGTAAACCGTAAGAGCCGTACGTGGGTGGAGGCTTAGTCTCTCGAAGTGGCCGCTGAGTAGAAGGAGAAAATTGTTGGCGGATATTAGGATCATAGCGGTGATGGACAGCGTGGCTAAACGACGTTTGTAGTGGCGGCAGAGAAGGCCCACGACGCTTGCATTTCCGAGAGGATGTTGAAGCCCATGATGATCCAAACGCGGCACCAGGATGGGCCACTGTCAAGAGGACACAGGCAAGGAATGGAACAAGTGCGTCCATGATAATGAAAGCAGGCTCGCTTTGAAACAGAGTGCCATCTATACCTCCAATCATTTCGAAAACCCGATATATCGTATGCCCGAGAAGAAGAAAGGTTGCAATTTCCATGCCTTTGTTGTATTAGAAGGTATAATTCTGCCCAGATTAGGTTCACTATAAGAAGCACTTACAACGAAGAAATCGTGAAAAGCGACTGGAATAATAGATATCTGAATGTACTGGGTTTGCGGCCTCGGCTTCGGGCCTCAAACCAATGATGAAGCAAGTATACACTGCAGAGATAACTAGTAATAAGAAAGCTTGAGCGCCCAGCCCTCCGGCAATGATGTCGACACTTCGATCACGCTTTTGATGTTGTTAGCAGATCGCCTTCGCAAGGCGTAGATATGGGTCTAATAACATACGTTTACTCCCCCATACCCGTAAGCAACAAGAACAATGCCGATTATGCTGAGTACGAGGCTCACCATGAGCAGAGCACTCAGGAGGAAAGCTGTAAAGAGTGACTGGCATGGTGCGTGCCGATCTCCAAAGAGGGCAAGTATATGAGGCAGTACAATGGACATGGCACTGCATATAAATGTTGCTCCTAGAACGCTTCCCAAAAGGGCGAGGGCAAAGTAGCCTTGGTGATCTCGGCCTTTCTGCAAGAGTATTCTCCCCAGAAATCCCAAGACCTCAAAAGACAGTCCAGTTGCCAGCAAGGCAGAAAAGCCTGGAGTGCGGAACCGGTAACCCTGGTAAAAAGTGACGGGTGTCAGGAAGGCGTATAGAGCGAGGAAGACTGCACTGCCCCCGATACTAAGATCATTTGTGAAAAATCCGTTCTCGGTAGGGCATGTTGAACCACAGTTAGCTGCCATGGTGAAAGGGTGGTCTGGTGTAGTAGCCTCAGATGCTCTCTAGCCATGGGCAGGAAATCCCATAAAGGGGAGACAGATCAGGGAATCGGTAGCTATTTAACGGATATCCATGAATGGCATCTTGCTAGCTCTTGCTCGAAGAATGGCAGGCAGATGGTAGCCACAGCCCGATGGAGTAGCTCCCTGGTCATCGTGTTGATCGGGTGCATGCAAGCTAAGGCTGCAGAAGCTATTGCCGTTCGGCGTATCACTTGAACAGGGGTCGTGACAGCTTGCTCTCCGCGGACGAGTTCTCTTTTCAGACGGAAGAGAATCTTGACGACGGGATGGGGGCCAGCAACAGAGCCCGTTCGGGGATAATACCGTGCCGTGCCGTAGTACTGATGGTTTCTGCTGTTGGTTGACACCCCTGCACACTAGCCTCTCATGTCCACAATACGTGCGTTGGTCCGCAGCGTGGATATTGGATGTAGCCCAACTCAAGAGGCAGATAGGTTGACACAAAGAGAGGAGAGCACTGGATCCGGCAGTTTGGCTCTATCAACGGCTCCTGGTCAATGGTGCTTAACAGCTTCCTGATTTCGGTTGGTGACACCGGCGGCCATGTCAATACGAATTACCATGCAAACCTTGTGAATCCCGCAGTAGATTCTTGTCAGAGAGAAGCCTATACCGTTTTACGCTCGTTTTCAAGGACGATTTGTACCGAATAGTAAGATAATACTGTCATTTTGCGACTTATTTTGGCTTAGAAAGAGTTCTCCTACGGAAGTTCCTGCGGGCATTAAGTCTCGGGTTAGAGGGAACCAGCGACAGCCGGTTGACAAATCCAAAGCAACTATGCAGTTGGTTCTTCACGGCCAGAGGCTAGTATTACTCGTACATTTATCACGACGTTGCAACGAAGTCGGAAGGGTGGACTTGAAGAAGCAAACGAGAGCCAACAGCGGATCCACTGTAGGTTGACGAGGCCTGACTCTGTGCCAAGCAACCTGCCTACCGCTGGAGAATCTGGGGACTGAAAATGGCGCCATGGCAGAGATGAAATATGCAGCTGAAGTGCCTGGAACCAACAGCTATAGAAACACGGCCCCGATTTTCTCACCACTCGAGTACTAGATGGAACAAAGCAGGCGATGCTCGGCGTGCCAAACACGGTTTGTGGGTTTGTAGAGCAAGGTATATGCCGTTTGACGGGCGCTCGACGTGCAAAGCCGGGATTTGGCGCATTCAACAAATTGTATTCACCTTGACGAATGCAATTCATCTGCAATCACATGATGCGTTGCAGAGAACGAGGCGACGCGGAGCGATGAGGGCGACGCGGATGCCGATAGGCGGGAACTGTGAGGTGAAGTTGCAGTGAAGAGCGCCTCAGCGCCAATGCAACATCAACTAACTGCTTTGGTCGTATAGACGGTATCTACCTTGTAGTATGAGCAGAGATGCAGAGCAACAGCTCCCGGATCATGACCTGCTCGCGGCAGCAGAGCATGAAAGGGGAAAACCTGCACCCTGACGATGCTTTGATACCTCGTGTTTCACATCTGGGGGACATTATGCTAGACAATTGGTCAACATATGATAACCACTCGATTCATCCTGGCTAGAGCCTTTTCGCATCTTCCAACACATCGTGCTTTGTCTTTGTCTCTTGTCGTTATTGTGATGAGATTACTGTCTGCTCTCTTTGTTGCAGCCAGCCACATAACAATCTCTCAGCGCCAAGCTCTCAGCGCCAAATTCTCAGCGTCAAGCATGGCGCTTCCGCAGCAGCAGAAGCTCCAACTAAACAAAGCATTGATTGTTTTTGATTGTTTGTTTTTGCTTTGTGCTATGAGAAAAAAAGAAAATGAGAAAAAGAAATGAGAAAAAGAAATGAGAAAAAGAAATGAGAAAAAAAAATGAGAAAAAGAAATGTGAAAATGGAAGAGTCGATGCTCAAACAATAATGCTCAAATCATCCAAATCTCATTCCACTTACTGCAGCGCAAGAGCCTCAGGGCTTGACCGTGACAAAAGCCACTGCGGTCGGATCCAGCGGCCTTTGCGCCTCAGCACGTCGTCAGTGTCTCGCGTGGCAAGCCACACTGGCGTTAGCGGACTAGGTAATAAGCAGCAGAAACGCCTAGCCATGCAATTTGCGGGCATGACATCAACTGCCAGAATCAAACACCCCATGAGCTCAAGGCGTGCCTTCAGAGCTGCGCCCCCATCGCCAAAAGACCTGACGCGTGGTCCTCGCCTCAGCCCTGCGACCCCTGTTTTGTCTTCTTGTTTATAACTATCTCGGGTTCAGTATCCGGATACATTCTGCCCAGTTTTGCTGGTCTCGCAGGTCTCAGACAATGACGCTGCGCCGGATTCAGCCCCTCGTCTGATCAATTGCCGAGTGTCGTCCGGCCTACCTTCTCGTCTACTACTAGTAGTTTCTACCGACCCAATTGCGCGAGGCTAACAGCAAAAACAAACAATTTCTCTTCCTTTTCATTTTTTCTCCCATCTCGCCATTGCATTCCATAGCCGTGCGGGCAGGCTCATCTGCTCGCCAACGGAGCGGCTAAATCACCAAACATGTCCATCAAAATTGCGCTGGATAACCAGCCAGAGTTCTACACCAATCTCGATGCTGTCTCCGGCAAAGTCATTCTAAATCTCCCTCGGAGCGAGCAAATCGGCTCCATTGTCGTCAAGCTCGAGGGAGAGTCGGGCACAGCTCTACAGGTCCCCAAAAACTACGGCTACGAGCCGAGTACTGCGCGCGCCGGTCCTCCACCGGGGCCTCCGGGCAGCTTCGTCAGCGAGAACCACAAGATCTTGTACAAGCTGGTCAAAGTTTTCCCAGACGACTACTACGAAAGCTCCTCCAGTCCCTACGGGTCGTACCCCCTCGATGCCGGCCAGCACCAATTTCCCTTCAAGTTCAAGCTGCCTATCAACAATGCCTGCAGCAATCCTCAAGCCATGGCAAGAATCGGCGGCCTGGCCGGCATAGGAGGCTATGGAGCCAGCGGTGGCCTCTTTGGATTGAGCGGTGTCAGGGTTATGGACGGCTCTAAGCAACTGTATCTGCGGCATGCTACGGCAACGCTGCCACCATCACTGACTGGATATCCTATGGCGGCGGAGATCCGGTATTATATCAAGGTCACGGTCCAACGGCCCGGACTCCTGAAGGAAAACTGGCGCTATCAGCTCGGCTTCAAATTCCTGCCCATTGAACCGCCTCGCCCCCCGGTCACCGGCCAAGAAGCCTTCGCTCGACGGCCATTTTCCTTCCAGCCGCGGACGCCAGGACAGAAGAAGCGCAGTTCAATATTCAGCAGCAGAAAGAATGATTATTTGGCGAGTCCTACCACCGACTCCCCGACGCCGCCATCAATAGAAATATCAGCCCGGTTACCGCATCCTTCCATTCTTACGTGTAATCAGCCAATTCCCCTCCGGCTCATTGCGAAGAAGCTCGTAGACAGCCCCGAACAAGTCTACCTGACATCATTTCAGATGGACCTGATTAGTGTGACGGAAATCAGGGCACATGGATTAGTCAGTCCCAAGGGCAACCGCTGGGTGGTTGCCTCCTACACCGACCTCGAAATCCCCCTATGCGCTCCGGATGACAAAGTCGGGGAAGAATTGATTTTGTCGGACGAGCTCTGGAGGACTAGGCCGCTGCCCAATACAGTCGCCCCTTCTTTCAATACCTGCAACCTTTCTCGAAAATACGAAGTGGAACTTAAGCTGGGCGTGAGCTGGGGGACCCCCAGGATGGCCAAAGACTCTCCGCCCCAAGCTCTGTTTCTGCCCCTTCATTTTGCAAACGTCAGCGTCTTTTCCGGCATCACGCCGCCTCCTGAGCTGCTAGAAGCTGCCAGGAACACGCGCCCAGGAGAGGTTACTATTTCTCGACCTCCTCGGCTGCCTCCCCGGAGTTCAGTCTCTGAAGCTAGTGGCTCAGGGAATCTTGGAGTCTCTCAAAGAATCAATCGGCGGCCGAGCGCGCCTGCTGCACCTGCCATGCCTCCTAGGCCTCCGCAAGATCCGTTGTACCCTCCGCAGCTCCCACCAGGCGATATTCCGGCTTATGAAGACGTGCCGCCTCCGAGCTACGACGAAGCCATTGCAGAGAATCTGTCTGGGCCGTTTGACGGATTACGGCCCCGGCCAGCCTATAGTGGCGTAACAAATGAGAATGCGCCTAGCGAGATGCCTATGGGCCCGACTAAAAGCTAGATGCTTACTGCTGATCAGAGGCTGATTCTTTGGAAGAGAGACGGGAGAGGCGGGAGAGGCGGCGTCGTTCTCTGATATTGTGTTACATGGAGTTTGTTGAAAAGGATTTTGTGCATAAAGAATCGGACAAGCATAGATTTGGGAGATGGGTTCATGCGTATGGCATGTCTATGGTCTACCTGTTTATATAGTATTTTATGAGGAATGGTATGGTAATTAACGAGCATTGTTTTTAGCAGCTCGTGACAGAGCGAACTTGAAAGTTGGTTTGACCACAATGCATGTGGCAAGCGAGTTATGGAATAAATAAATAAGGCATTTCTCGATTCATGTTGTCCAGAGATTGGTGACCCCAAATAGAGAGAAATCTACTGACCTAAATTACCATCACCAACTGACAATAGAGGGCAGCCATCCTGAAAATGCAGTTTGCGACAGTGACGTCAGCAACCTTTGCGACACTAAACAGCGTCTAGCTTCACCAAGGCGCAGAAATCACCAGCAACACGTTCACTTCCTCTCACTACCCAATTGCTTATTGCCCTAAAGCATGCTTCATCTATAACCTTTAAACTAAAAAAGCCATGAGAATATGGCTCCATTATCGTGGCCCTCGCCTCTCTCTCCCTCCACCGAAGCTGCGCCCTTCTTCGCATCACTTCTTCAGCACCGCAAAGGCGCTTCTCAAGGACAGCCACGATCCGCGCATTTGGGACTTTGGGAGACGCATACATGATGAATATGCATCTATTCGCGAGAATTACGGTACGAGTCAAATAAGGTCTCACCTTTCAAGGACACAATTATTGACACAAACTACAGCAACGCCGAAATATCCCATCGTCCTAGCCCACGGCCTCCTCGGCTTCTCCGAGCTCAGAGTCTCAGCCCTCCTCCCGCCCATCGAGTATTGGCACGGCATCAAACAGGCCCTCACGCAAAACAACTGCAGTGTCATCACCGCGTCCGTCCCGCCGACGGGCTCCATCGAGGAGCGCGCCGCCAAGCTCGCCGCCGACATTCTCGCGCAAACAAGCAGGGACAAGCATGACTCCCCGACGGTTAACATCATCGCCCACAGCATGGGCGGCCTCGACGCCCGCTACATGATTTCACGCCTGAAGCCGGTTCTGAAAAACGTCCGCGTCGCGTCGCTCGTGACAATCGCCACGCCGCACCGCGGCAGCCCCTTTGCGGATTATCTCGTCGAGCGCGGCGCCGGGCCGCTCCACCTGCCCCGGCTGTACAGCATCATCCGGCGCGCGGGGCTAGGGACCTCTGCGTTTGGCCAGCTGACGACGCGGTACATGCGCGAGGAGTTCAACACGAGAGTCCCAGACGACGAAGCGGTCAGGTACTTTTCGTACGGGGCGGCGATTGAGGAGCCTTCGCTGCTGGGGGCATTTAGATTGCCGTATGGCGTGGTGGAGAGGGCGGAGGGGGAGAATGATGGGCTGGTGAGCGTGGAGAGCAGTCGATGGGGAGTGTATCAGGGGACGTTGATGGGGGTGAGTCACTTGGATTTGATCAATTGGTCGAATCGGGCGGCGTGGACGGTGAGGGAGTGGATGGGGATGAAGAGGACGTTTAATGCGGTTGCGTTTTACCTTGATGTGGCCGATATGCTGGCCAAGGAGGGATTATAATCTGTACTTGTATCTGTGTTTCGAAAAGGGGACTTGTAAACGTTAGTTACTGGGTCTTGGACAAATTCACTGGTAGAAATAGATAGATGCGCAGGGAGAGTAACATGAATTGAACATTAGGAAAACTTTATATCTTTATAATAACTAGATTGTTGTATGAGGTATCAGGAGTATTAGATAATAGAGAATACAGCTTCCTGTGGCCACGAGCACGAGCGCGCCGTTCAAAATATCCGACACCAATAGATAGCTCAAGCCCACCGAATCATAGAGCGATGGTGGGCTTGAGTTGCGAGCAGATTAACACATGCGTATATACATTAGTTGGCCCATATCGTGCATGCTGATTGTTTGTAGTTGTTGTAGACAAACTTTGACGACAAGATGACGACTTGGCTGGTGTTGCTCGTGGTCGGGTGGATAAAAAATATTATACTTTGGGCGGCTTGCTTTTGTGTGTTCTTCTTTTGACGCGCGCAACGTGTCGCTGTTTTATAACCACGCTGAAATGTCGCGCGCAACACCATTTCGCCATTTAACAATCACGGTCCATTACTGCGTCCCCTCTCCGTCGACACCTTTGAGTCCAACCCCCTCTTCCCCCTAGCCTCAGACTGTCGTCTAGATCTGAGACTTGGTGGCAGCTTTTCTCCTCTGGATCCACTTGTGGATGAGGAGACCAAACAGACCAACACCGACTGTAGAGATAGAATTAGAACAATTGTTTTGATATCAAGTGCATGTATGGAGAGGCGGTGGCTTACCGATGAAGACGATGCAGAAGACGACAATGACACCAGGCTCTCTGGCAGCGAAGTTCTTTCGCTTCATGAGCTGGGAGGCAACATCCCGGGCGGCAATGAGTTGCTTGTCGATGGCGGCCATTGTGTCTGAGGGGAGAGTTTGCTTTGTCTGGATGAAGAAGGCGAGTTAGTGACGGGGTGCTTGAGTGGTATTTATGTCTCCATTGAACAATGAGCAGGGCCGAGGAACGTGCCAGGGGGTGAGAGGAAGCGGTAAGGGACAGGGGCAGGGCGATGTGGAAACTCCATCAAATGCCTCAAAAAAAACCGACAGTTGCAATTCCCATCTCATTGAATCAATCTCGCAATGCAAATCGTTGCAGGCCGAACAGACGTGTCAAACTTTAGGTTGTTCCCCGCGAAGTCCCCAGCCAACGTGGCAGCCTTTAGCGAAGTGTAACAAGGTTTGACATCTGGAGCAGCGGTGGCTCAGATTGCGCCCGAGACGACCAGGATCCAATGAGACAGAAAAAGAACCGACGTCGAGAGCATTCGCAGCTGATGCTTCCACCGCATATGCAGTGCATTGAAGTTCGACATGGAGAAGAAATGAACCAATTGGGGGCGAGTTGTCTGTACCTGTTGGGTGAGACGTGAGACGTGCAGAGGATGAAGGCAGAAAGGGTCTGGAAAAAAAAAAAGGTCGCGTAAGTGGACTGCGCTGAGGTTTTGTTTTAAGGCGCGGGAGCTCGGTAGGGGAAAAGTGGGGGAGGCACGTCACGGACCACCCGCTGGCAATTGAGAGAGAAAAATGATGCGAGGCGAGGCGAAGGGGGAGCAAAATGCCCAGGGGGAGGGCCGAAAAACTTGGCTTTTTGGGGGGGAAACTGAATTGGCGCTCTGACCTTTTTTTGTCTTGTTGCTTAGCGAAAAGGTTGGAAGAGGACAAAAAGACGGGGTAGCCTGGATTGTCGATGGGCGAGATTGACGATTGGCGAGAGACACACGCAGAAACTGCTCTGGAGAGACGAGACGAACCAAGGCACGGACGACGAGAGGGTTGGAAGAAGAAGAAAAAAAAAGAAAAGAGAAAAGAGAAAAAGAGAAGAGCGAAAATAAAAAGAATTGGCGGACTGGAAGCCAGAAAAAGGATTCGCGCCTGGCACGGCATGTCATGAGCTGGGAGCCCGTTGAGGGCGAAGGGGGAGGTACTCGCTACACCGCGGCCGGCTCGCGCGAAAAAGCTTGTAGTCGTTGATCGGAACACGGCATGCGCCTGACCCTGGCCGCCTTAGCGCCCATCCTCGGCCGGTACGTGCGGCGACTTCTTGTTCGAAGAGGTGCCGCCAAGTTTTTTTTTTTTTTTTTTTTTTCTCGCTCTTTTTTTTTTCCCTCTCTCTGCTCTCCGTGGAGGGTTAGCAGGTACCAAAGTATCTTACACCGAATGTGCACTAGCACTGCAGCATTACCTCTTCTGGCTAGGCACCTTGGCTGCCATTATTCGCTCTCCCAGCCTCTTTTGCCCAGGTTACCCGGGCGCCCCATGTGGGGAAATCATGACGGCGCCATACCAGGTGGATTTTTTTCTACTTTTTGCCTGCGCGAATTTTGCTAATCGCGCCGGCCGACTTGGTCCCTGTTAAAGAAAAAAGAGGAAAAGAAGAAAAAAGACTACGGAGCGCACGTACCAGGTCTCGTGTACCGTGTACAAGTACCTGCGAGACCTAGACCTGGGCCTTGGTCCCGATGAAAGTGATATTTCCGCGAGTGCGCCCATTGAGTCGGAGCAGGACAACCCATCTTTCAGGTACTTTTTACCAAGGTAAACATCCAAATCAATGCAATTGAGTTTGCTGCATAAAGCATTCGCAGGTACCGCTACATGGGTACGGTAGCACCTACGAGATGCAGCCTTCAGCGCTCTACCTCCGCGGCATTGACATCTGTGCTACTACCTCTATCTGGCCGCAACTGTCTCATCCCGTATGACGCACTCTCCAGGAGGCAAACAATCATCCCCAGGGTCCATTGGTCCTCTTTCTGCCTCTTTTTGCCTGTTCTTCACACGAGGCAAGGAGTCTGTCTACTTTTTGCTGCGCTGGCCGCCTGCACGCTCCAGCTCCAGCTCCAGCTGCTACTGCAAGTACCCCGTACATTCGCCCCAGCGAGCCATAATAACGGGGCACACCACACCACACCTTCTGACACCCGGCCCTCGCGCGCGTATCAAAAGCTGCGTGGCTTATTTGAGTGATATTCTGGAAACCGAACGAGCTGGCTGCGCGAATGAGATTAGGGATTGAGCGCAGGTCCTCCAGAATTCTAGCTCTGCCTAGTGACCAACGGCTTCGGCTGCAACGGATATCGCGCGTCGGCAGAGCCCATCGTTCAATCAGACGGCGAGCATTTCATGCCAGCGGCCAGCTGTGCGTTCGTACTGGGTACCAACACCGACTCGTATACTTGTCTACTCTACTCCTACTCCCTACCAGCACATACACATGGCTCCATCATTCAGCACCAAGCCAAGGCCTGACCGATATATGCCGCTACTTCACTTTCTCCATGTGGTTTTAAAGTAGGAGAGACAGAGGGAAAAGGGACGCCAAGCTTCGCTGCTAACTTGCTGCTAGCTGATACGGAGTCATTGTTATCACGACTAGCAGTCACACCATGGAGGCATTATGCAGATTCTATGCTAAATACGAATTATTTATGGCTCTACGTACTACCCCATACAGACCCTTTCATTAACACCGAGAAGGGAAATCAATGAAAATGGATGATGCGTGCTTCGTTGTACCGATACCGTACTTCTCTTACCGATCTCGTCAGCTGGAAGCTCGGTTCGATGGAGAGAGAAGGTACTGACTGTAACAGAGCCAAGAGCATCACATCAAACCCTGGAAGCGGCCCTACTATCAGGCCGGGGCCAAACAAACACGAACCAAGACCAAACCTGCTTTGCCTTACATGTCCATGGCCTCCCGTGCTCCCGATTGAGTACGAGTTCAGGGCTCTGCCGATTGTCCAATCGTCAGCCGCCGCAAGCAGCAATCAATGCTACCTGCTGTTCCGCGCTGCCGCTCCCCAGTCGGCATAGCAAGACGCCCCCAGTCATACCATCAGCATCATGCCCTCGCTCGCTCGTCATGGCCGTGCAAAACGGCAGCACAGACGCACACACCGCCAGCGGCGGCAACGGCACCGGCAGCGTGCAAATCCAGGCAAGCCCAGTTCCAGCCTAGGACCAGAGTGACAACGAATTCTGCCCTTTTCTGCTTGCGGCAGACCCTACGGGCTAAAGAGAACAAACTCCACACCTAAATTCACTACCCGGCAAGCCCGACAAGCATGGCGGCTTGGGCTGCAAAATAAAAGCCGCTCCGTGGACTCCGGACAAAGCTCGCTGCTCGGTGGATCCGGCAAAATCTCGGACGTTGGCCGCCCTTCCTATTCTGTGCATTTTTCTTCCTGGGCTCTGCTCGACTCAGGGCACCGCAAAGGATGGGGCCCTTCAGCTACGCGCAAAAGAGCAAAAGAGAAAGAAAAGGTGCAAGCTAGCTCCGTCAGCCGTTGTTGGCCTTGCTCCAGCGAGGATCCCACCCCCTACCAGTGATCAGCTACGCGCTGATTAGAATCCAGTCGTGTGCTTCTAGATTGTTTTTGGCGTCGCCTTTTTCGCGTTGAAAATGGGGGTCGCTGGCGGCGGTCGGCCAATGACCTCATCTTGCCTCTGGTACCCCGGCCTTGGCACCCAGTTCTGCAGGAGAGTCGAGCAGTCGAGTTCCTTTTGGCGAACAGCAGCTGTACTTGTAGATACCGCCTGTGCTAGCGGCAACTGCTGGTATGCGCAAAGTAGCCATCGCCGGCTGCTATGTGCCACTAGCGCATCGTCTGGTCTCCATCTGCATTGGGGCGCTTCATTAAACATAAATTCTGAGCGTCAATGTCTGAGCATTGCACTGACTCTTCCATGCGCCTCTTTCTGCATTGCGCCTACAAGAGGTACCTATACGCATACTCTATAAGTCTTCTATACAACGATGCATGTAAGTCCTGTATCAGATCATTGATGGACTGCAAGGGATAAACCACCAGCCTCTACAGCAAGAAGCGAGTGGTACCATAAAAAGAACACAGCATAATCATGTCAAGGATAAGAACAGAAAGCACCGCAGTCCCCCCAGGCGGTCAGCCCTTTTTTCGCCCTCTGCGACTTCTAGACTTTTGTCTTATCCTCTTCTCTCACCGCGGCGGGGACCATCGTGGAGAACACCGGATATCGATTTCCGCGCATCGGAGAAAACTGCTGCAGGTACTCCGTACGCGCACCGCCACTAGCACCTGGTGCTAAGTCTTGGTGCCATTCATTGCTAGGCCTAGTACGCTACCGTATCTCCAGTCTCCAGTCTCCTCCAGTCCAGATGCTGCGTTTCCACGGCACGCGCCAAATCCGGTACTGGCGGTTCCGCCGGTAATGAGCTCTCCTGCCTAAAAGTACGGGGCCGATGTAATAATAATCGGAGTGGCCCAGAGCGATTTTCATGCCAACTACCTCGGTGGAACTCCGTTGATAGTAAGAAAGAGGACGCTTCCAATTCCAATTCTTTTTTGGGAGCCTGCATCTGGGTATTTGATGGAACGGCACTACGAATACATAAGCTGACCAGTGTTATCTTTCTTGTTACCCCCTTCTTTGCGTATCTCTCCTGTTTGAGAAGGGCGTCCCTTTCTGGAGAGCGCGTCGCTTGGGACCGATACGGAGAACTCATGACCAGGGCGCTCATTTTTGGCTCATTCCACGATACTGCTGCACCGGCAGCATCACCGAGATACGCGCGGATCGACTCATGCCCTCGTACTCCGATCGCTGTGAGCTCTGCCTCTGAACCCTGAACCGACCGGTCCGTCTTACAAGTCACGTGACGCGACATCATCGTCGACGGCCCTGCCGACAACATGCTTGGCGAAACAAGCTTAATCGAGCTGAAGTGCAGCTACATGTGCGCAATGGCGAGAAAAGCATAACAGACTTTTGTCGGGAGGCTGTTGTGGCAAAGACGAGATGCAATTTTCTCAGATTTCACCAAGCGGTGATATTTGACAGCTCTCCGGATAAAGCAACTGGGCAACCGGCCGTACGTCATCTCAGCTCCCCTACCCGACGCTAGGGCGCGCTGCGGGAAGAGGCGTTGCGGGCGAGACATTCTGCCTGGGGAGGAGGAGCTGACGAGCTCATGATCGCCCAGCTGGCCAAGCGCTCTTTTCTGGACATCTCAGCCCCCGACAGGACCAGTAGAAAGTGATCATTTCCCATCTTTTTTTTTTTTTCCTTTCCCGTGTCACACCCACCTCCTTTGGAAAGGGAGACCAGCTTCTCCAATAAAAACCGCGGAGATAGTGTCGACAGTATCGCTCATGTCTTGGAGATGGCACCACGTGAGACCAGCTGTTTGAATCCGCCGACGTAATCCATCCCACGTGAGTCCACCATGGCGGCCCGCGCCTAAGGCTTGAAGGTTTGAGTAAGTGCTCAAGCTTTCCTTTGTAAAGGGAAAAGAAAACACCAAGCTATTATTCGTATGCCATATTGAAGAAGAGGAAGGAGGAGAAAGAAGGAGAGCAAAGATAGGCCTCGGGCATGTTGGTGTCTTGAGACTCTCTCTTCCCCCCTTTTACCTATGCTCTCATAACACCTCATACATACTTCACCATCATTATTCACCTTCGTAATATCTTACGCTCCATCTCCTACCTACCCCGTCATACGAGTCGTAAAGCAAAAAAAAATAAGAAGAGGCAAATAAAGATGGCAACCGCCTGGCTGGCCCGACTGCGGCGCCGCAACGTCCATAACCTTAGGACCTTTCGAGATGCGCCCCTGGCCGAGATATCCGGCTCTCTGGGCGATTTGGGCACGCTGCTTCCCCTGATGATCGCCCTCGCCGCCAAGGGGTACATCGACCTGGGCTCGACGCTTGTATTTTCCGGCATCTTCAATGTGCTCACCGGAGTTGTCTTTGGCATACCCTTGCCGGTGCAGCCTATGAAGGTATGTTGGCATATTGATGCTGCTTCCCTTTAACTGTATACATGTGTGGAGCATATATATGTCTCTTTTTTTTTTGCCCCTTGAGCTCAGAGACCTCGGCATATCTCTTTGCTGCTTGCTTCTTTATTGCCTCGTTGGGATGAAGAGGCGTCTGCTCACTTCTTTTTGTTTGTTTGTTAAATAGCCTCATTGCTAACATGCGGCAAACCTAGGCCATCGCCGCCGCCGCCATCTCAGCGCGCGAAGACCCCTCCATGGGCGTCGTCGTCGCCGCGGGCCAATGGGTCGGCGCGGCAGTCTTCCTCATGAGCATCACTGGTCTCCTCCGTGCAGCCGTGTCCTTTGTGCCCATCCCCGTCGTCAAAGGCATCCAGCTCGGTGCAGGTCTCTCCCTCATCATCGGCGCGGGCTCGTCTCTCCTACAGCCCCTTCGTTGGCTCCATCCCGCGCTGGACAACCGCCTCTGGGCCCTGGCGGCCTTTCTCGTTCTCATTTTTACACAGAACATGCCGCGTTTTCCCTACGCGCTGGGTTTCTTCTTGCTGGCGCTCTTGCTGGCGCTCGTCCAGGTGCTGGGCTCCGGTGACCAGAGCAGCTTGCCTTGGTTCCAGGTGTGGCGACCGCACTTTGTGCTGCCATCGTGGATTGGTGCGGGGGATGCTCCGGCTTTGTGGATGGCAATTGGGCAGCTGCCCCTGACGACTCTGAATTCCATCATCGCGGTGAGTGCGCTGGCTAGTGACTTGCTGCCGGATATACCCTCTCCGTCCGTCACGTCTATAGGTTTCAGCGTGGCGCTCATGAACCTCTCGGGAACCTGGTTTGGAGCTATGCCCGTGTGTCACGGCGCCGGAGGCCTGGCAGCTCAGTATCGCTTCGGTGCGCGCAGCGGCGCCAGTGTAATCATCTTGGGTCTTTTCAAAGTCGTCTTGGGACTGTTATTTGGCCAGACGCTCGTCAACCTACTGACAGAGATCCCACATGGCCTGCTCGGCGTCATGGTCGTGGCGGCCGGCTTGGAGCTGGCAAAGGTTGGACACACGCTGAACCAAGGCGCTCCTGATTTGTGGCACGAATCTGCTCGGCAGGGCGGCATTGTAAGCCCGAGGTTACATCGACAGCTGTCGGATGAGGAACGTCTGGAAAGATGGACCATTATGCTGGTGACGACAGCTGGTATCTTGGCCTTTAAGAATGACGCAGTTGGATTCCTGGCTGGCATGTTTTGTCATTTCTCGTATAGGCTCTCCGAACGATTCCTGGGCTGGAAAAACAGTCACTCTATCATCTCGAGCGAACGAGCGCCTTTGCTACGATGAGAATTGTACAAGTATTGAGGGAGTGCAGCAAACAAATTGTCTTGATTAATGTACGAAGCGATTAATAAATAGTGTCTACCCTGTCCTAGTCCAACCCAAGGGGAAAAAAGAAAGAAAGAAAGAAAGAGAGGAAATAAATCTCACTCGGGTTTATATCTTCGCCAGCGAAGTAAGCTTGTGGTATCATTACATCCAGCTCTCAGTTTCGAATCAGATCTCTATGCTTTCTCAGGGAACAGTCTCTTTGAATATCGCTGCTGGCCAGGCCAACCACTATAATGCTCCCCATGCTTAGCTTTGATTTGTTTCAAGAAAGCCAACTGGTATAAGAGAAAAAGGCTTCCACATATGCAAAGCGAAGCTCCCTCAACTATGGCGGTGATCTTGGCGGTGATGCTCCATGTGCCGTGCTGCTGAGAGTACACGCCAATGAGGGTCGACACCAGGCCGGCCAGAGAGTTGGTCATACCCGGCAAAAACAGCTTATTCACGAGCCAGACGTAGTTTTTAGCATGCCTGAAGGCGAGATACAACATGCCAGAAGCGGATATGCCGCACATTATCGCGGCAATGACCAGCAGTGGGATGTTTTTGATGCTCTTTACGATGAGCCTGGCGGCTTGGTCGCTAAATGTGTGGGCGTCATTACCTTCGACGGATTTTTGGAGGCTGGTAAACGTTCCGGGGAAGACGAGGAAGCCCGCCAGCAGGAGCCAGACGAATACGGCGGCGAGAATGTTGTGCAGCAGAGGTATATCGTCTTGATGGAGGAGCATTTGAACATAGCGCGAATGTTCAGAGCTGGCGTTTTGAGAGTTGGAGCTCTGATAGTGAGAGTACTGAGAGTGAGAGTACTGAGAGCTGGGGCTCTGAGAGTCGGAGTGCTGGATGTATATCGGCCGGTGATTATGACCCGGACGATGAACCTCGATCTGAAACCTTGGCATCTTGGCCTTTCGCGTATCTAGATATTAAAAATGTGTATATGAAAATCTAATGAGAAACGAAAGATGCCGTAGTAGAGAAAAAACTGGAGATGGAGAAAGGAAAGAGAGGACGGCAAGCATCGAAGCGGTTAGCCTTCACATTTATGACTTGCCTACCCTCGAATACAAACGAAGCGCAGCCTCAATCCTTTGCTTATTGTTCCGAGACAGTCCATTGTGCTATTGGCAGTCAATAAAACACACTTGCAACATTACCGGCCCCTGTCTCTGTGGCGCCCGCTGTTCATTTCTGAACAGCTTTCTTTGAACAACATCGTGATACGAGCTCTTGAGTGGTTGTGATCCTCCCGCTGCTGTTACAGTAGCCGCGCGCAGGCTATGAGAGCACTAGCACCAATCGGGTGAGACATGGCTTTGAGGCTCAGACAGCTGTTCAAAAGAGGGTACATTTGAGTGTTGTGAGAGAGAAGATAGAAAGTGGATTCAATTGAGAAGGACACAATTAAAGTAGGTAGCAATAGGCAATCTGCTGTAATCGAGGTGAATTGAGGCCTTTGCAATCCCCAAGGCGAGAGGCACGGCTAAGGCAGGTACAGGCAGCAGAACTAAGGCGGAGTGATCGGCGAAAGAGGCTTAGCCGTGTACGTGAGCTGCAAGTACTTTGACCTTATTTAAGCCAAGCCGAGCGATCATTTGGACGCCATGGGGCTATCCTGACGCTTCAATCCGCCGGCACTGGGCGTCGTATGATGTGCATAACGAGGATTTGCACTCGGCGCACATGCATGAGACCAATTGTGACTACCAGTGCGGTATGCATGAAAGACTGAGAAAATCTAGAATCACATATCGCTGCTGAACAGCTGCTGAAGAAAAGCAAAGCTGGTCGCTTTTGACAAAAGTCGACTTCTATCACAGGGTACTTACGGAAGGTGCTCATGAGGCGGCATGCAGAATGCTACCTAGTACGCAAAGCAACGGCACGATTAAAAGAAAAGAGAAAAACCGCTCATCATTCAGCAACTTTGACATTGAACGCCAATCAAAGCATCGATGATAATACAAAGCAATCTCCCAGCGTTAACTTGCATGAGTCTCATCAATCACTGCCCAGAGGGAAGCCAAGCCAAACAAAACAAACGCAAACAAAACAAAAGTCGGCAAGAGCACCACCGGCAAGAGGCGAACGCGGGGGAGCCAACAAACGCCTCTTTCCTGCAGATGCCCAAGGCTTGCTGGGCTCCAGCATCTTTTTTTTTCCGCCGATTGCTACTAGCGGCTAGAGCGACCCGGACCAGGTGAGGAGGCTCCAAACTGCCGCCAGGCTGGCCAATCACAACGCCGGATCGCGCCTGTGACCCTCCCCGGCAATCGCGCCAGAAAGTTCAAGGCAAGAGCGAAGAGGCTGCAAAGGGAATCGGGATCGCAATTCTCTTTTCGCCCGAGGCTGCTGCTGCTGCTGCTGCTGCTCGACCAGCGCCAAACAAAAGCAAACAAGGTCAGACGGCAGCCGTGGAAGGGAGATTCACCACGAAGCGATTCCGCGGCGAACGAGCTGGACGCTGCACGAGCGAGCGAGCGAGCAGCGATGACTTCGTCCAGCGCCGGGCACGACGGCCTCCGCGACCAGAACCACGATGCCCATCCCGAAGTCGAAGCTCAAGCAAACGCCCCGGTTGCGGTCGCTATAGCCCCTGCAGCTGCGATGACTCCTCTGGCAGTGACGGCCGCTGCGCAGCAGGAAGAAGCGCCGCCCAACAGGCCAGAAGCTGCCGCCGTCTCGATGGAGACCGAAGCCGCGCAAAAGCCGGCGCAAGAGCCTGGGATTTCAGAGGCAGAACCACCTGCGACGGTGATGGAACAGAAAATCTCTTCGGATGCGCAGTCCAACTCCAAAGGCGGTGACGTTCCGGCTGCGACTGTTGCTGCCGAGGCTGCTCCTCTAACAACATCATCGCCCTCATCAAATTCCGCTCCGGCGCAACAGCAAACGGCCGCGACTACCTCTGCTCCTCCAGCCGCTACAGAGGCTTCGGCAGGCTCGTCTTCCGCAAACCCCATTACCAACCAGCTTTCAACCTCACAGCCGCCTTCAAAACCTGACGCAAGTGCCGAGACCGACAACACAACCCAACACCAGCCCGCTACATCAACAGCAAACGCCTCTGGCGAATCTGGCGAACCAAGAGACAAACCTGCATCTGGAGAGATAAAGACGGAGGATGTTACGATGATGGACGCTCCTGATGTCAATGCGACAACTGCAGCTGCTGTGGCCGAGACCCTGTCACATGCATCTGCCATGCCGGCCCCTCAGATGTCCTCGACCGAGCAATTCCAACCCTCAGCGGCCTACGCACCACAGGCCCCTATAGACCACCGACATGCGTACATGATGATGGCTTTGGCTTCCATGTCTGCGGCACCGCCCGCCATGTCACCACCACCAACAGTAACCCCCTCTCAAGTGACTTTGCCTAACATAATGGGAGACGGATATTTTGGCATGGGCTCGGCCAATAACAACAACCTGCGACAGCCTGGGCCTGGCCCTGACATGGGCCTCGAGTCGTTTGCTCGCGTTGAGTTTGCCGACAGTGTCTTCCAGATGACCACCTACGCCGTCATTATTGGTCGAGATCAGCGAGCTCTGGAACAGGCCAGGCGTGATGAGAAACGTGCTGAAGAGTATAAACGGCGAACCGAGGAGAATGCCAGCAAGGGGCTTCCCCCGCCATCCCCCATTGTCCAGGATCGCCACAAGTTTAGTAAATCATATGTCAGCGAGGAAGGCGGCATGCTGGGTCCCGAATCAGATAGCGAAGAAAATGGACGTCCGACAAAACGGCGCAAGACCAGTACCACAGGATCGTCCCATGAAGAAGTTGAAAATTCCCAAGATAACGTTATATCGAATCGCCAATACGTCTCTCATACACCTGGGGCGGCTGCTGTTGACCTGACCTCGTTGAGGCCATCCCCTTGGCACGTTCCCTTCATTGGTATTCACTCCCCTGGCCCGAATATCGCAAGCAAGACCAAAGCCATTTCCCGGGAACATCTCAAGATTGCGTATAATCAAGCTGAGGGTGTATTTGAGGCCATTCCACTGCACAAGAATGGGTTTTTCTGCGAGGATGTGCATTACAAGAGTGAAAAGGTTGTGTTGAAGTGTGGCGACCGATTACAGATCAAGGACATTGATTTCAGATTCATAATTAATGGAGTCGAGAAGGGGCGAACGGGCGCAGAAGAGTATCAAGAAGAAGACGCTGCTAAGAAACGGCATTCTCATGGTGGAAAGAGCATGAGTTTCGACTTTGAACAGTCTCACGGTAACGGCCAGATCCAAGATACAAGTGATGAATTATCAGATGTGGAAGTGAGCCCGGTCGAACTGTCCGATTTTGGCGGGGATGAGGAAGAAGAGGGCGATGAAGAGGAGGCAGCTGAAGAAGAAGGAGAAGGAGAGGGGGATGGCGAGGGCGAAGGCGAGGGCGAAGGAGACGCAGATGCAGAGGGAGACGGAGAAGACGGAGAAGATGTGGATTTGGATGCGCTTGAAGCATCCATCGAAGGAGATTCCGAAATCAAAGATGAAGGAGACGCTCACAACGACCCTTCAATGCCGCAGATGGCTAGAAAGCGAGGCCCTGGCAGACCTCCTAAGAACGGTATCATGTCAAAGAGGGAACAACGCTTGCTTAAGAAGCAGCAACAAGAGATGGCCAAGAAGACATTGCCTCAAGCGCCACCAGTTGAACCGCCTCTCAAGCGCAAGGTCGGCCGGCCTAGGAAACACCCATTACCCGAAGACGGAACTGACCGCCCCGAAAAGCGCAAGTATAAGCCGCGGAAACCCAAGAATGAAGATGGTGTCGAAGGCTCTGATGCGGAGCGACGGGCGAGAGAGAAGAAGGAGAAGAAGTCACGGCCCAAGTCACCTCCTCTGGAGCTCAAGATTGAGGATTATACAGAAGAGCAACTTCAGAAGCCAAATAAGAACTACGGTGTTCTTATTGACGAAACATTGACGGCAGCAGGACCTGACGGTCTCACATTGAAGCAAATTTACAAGAGGATTTGCCAAAGATACCCGTGGTTTTATTTCCACACCGAGACCAAGGGATGGGAAAGTAGTGTTCGCCATAATCTAATTGGCAACGAAGCGTTTAAGAAAGACGAGACGACGAATTTGTGGTCTCGGGTACCCGGCGTGGAGTTAGATGCTGGCAAGAAGCGAAAGGCTGCCTCTCCTGACCGAGGACTAGTGGCTGCACAGGCCTATGGGCACTACTCTTACCCATATGCTGCACAGCATATGGCTCCCGGCGCGCATCATGGTTACCCTCCTAGCCAGGCGGCAGCTCCTGGATATCAAGCTCCAGCATATGCTGGACAACCGGCTCATGCGGCGCGCCCGGTGCAGTACGGTGCCTCTCAATCCCCTCCTATACACCAGCCTGTTCAGCCAGCACAGCCGGTACCAGTGCAACCAGTACAACCGGTCCAACAAATCGTAGGTGCGCCACCTCCGGCTCCTATTCAGCTGTCAGGATACGGCCCTCCCGCAGCCCCAGCTCGCCCTCAGCTTGGCGTGGCTCAGCCAGGAGCCTACAGCTCTCCTTATGCCTCACGGCCGCCCCCTCTGACTACTCCGCCCGTAAAGGCTGAGGATGGCGGTGCCAATGTACCATCTGCCGCTGTGCCCGGTCAGCGACCTATCTCGGCTGCCTCTGCAGAGTCGAAGCCAGTTGTTGCGTCGACATCTCACCAGGCGGCTACTCAAGCTGGTACCGGCCACCCAACCCCAGCTCGGCCGTCAGCAACGCCTTCCAGGCCGATTATCGAACCTCGACTCCTCACTGCGGTTGTGGGCCTCAAGAATGGCCTGGTAGAAAATCTCAAGAAGGCTGGCAACCCCAAAGCCGAGGCTATCGTTATGTCGGCTCTGAACCGGTGCATCGGGCTCAAGAAAGAAGCCACTGAAAATGATAAGATGGAAACAATCTGCATTAAGGGTATTCGTCAAGTCATTGATGGCTTCACCAAAGGCAAAAGCCCTACCCCTAGCGGCTCTACTCCGCTACCAACAGACACACCACCTGTTTTTGAGCCTAAGGTACTGGCGGCTTTGAATGGCCTCAAAGACGCCTCTGTCAATGCGATTAAGGCGGGCCTGGGCGCAGCCAAGGCTGAAGCTGTAACTTTATCGGCTATTGATCGCGTTATTGGCCTCGCAGATGCAAGTATAATGCCCAAGGCTGCAGAGGGCGAGCCAGCCAGCAACTTTGAGGGAGTGGAGCAGCACCTTATGAAATCAATCCGCCAACTTCTGCAGGGCATGAATCAGAAGCTACAAGGCGACTCATAAGGACATTGGGAAATCTAGGAAAGTGGACAGCGATGGTAATAATACTACTAGAGGATCTATATGTTGTTTTTGACGAATGAACATGACTTAGCAATTTTTACAATGGCTGCACTGTCTGTCGTATGGGTAGTGGTAGACTTGGGACGCAAAAAGGAAATTTAGGAGGCGTTACTGACCACTAAATAAAAAAGACGGACAGGGGTATACACTTTTTTTGTTGCTTTATGATAGCGTCTGTGTTTCCCATCTCTGCCATTCAGGGATCGAATATAATATTTGATAGTTTGTCAAGACTTCTTTATCTCCCCGCTATGTGAAGGTAATAATTATCAATGATCAAAGTTCCCCCTCTTTGTTGTTGAGCAAGACCTGCCGCTTAATGATATATTATATATGTACACGGATACTATCGCAAAGGTATACAGGCGAACAGAAGAATACAGAGGTTATGAATAATCTCAACTAGAATCGTGTGCTATAAAGAAAAGAGGAGCAGCTCTTCCTCAGACACAAAAGCCTCTCCATCCGGTCTTATCCACATGATACTGTCTACCCAGAGTTCTTTTTTTCCCATCCACATCTCATCAGCATAGCATCTCATCTAGAATGCAGAAAATTTAAGAGAAATCGCCTCCCTAAAAAAAAATATACTCCTTTTTACCCTCTTTGCTTTATACATAGCCTATTTAAACCCCACTTCTGCTCTTTAAAACTGAAAACCGAAGAAAAGGAAAAGAGAAAGAAAAGGAAAAGAAACGTAGATGAGAAATTTGAATTAGGAAAGGATAATATATAGGTATATATATGTTAAACAGTTTATCTAGCCTCCTAATTCCGCAAAAAAAAAAAAAAAATCATCAAATTCATTTTTTGGCATCTTTCCTTTTTCTTGCTTTTCTTGAATTGAAAGAAAGGAAAAGAAGACGGCCCATTAGATTATGTTTGATCCATGACAACGCCGAAACAAATAGCCCCTTTGAAGAGCCTGTAGAAAAAGGAAAAGCAATCGAAGAAAAAAATGACACGCTTCCCCTTGGTGATTAATTGGTGCAAAGGAAAAGAAAGGGAAAAAGCAAGCCGTAGCAAGCACACACATAGCTTAGTCGTCCTTCCAACAAATGGTCCATGCGGACCAAAGGTGGACAAAGAAGAGACAAAGACATGCTATTATATAAGGGGGAGGAGAAAAGCAAGGGTTTCGTGCCGCATAGTCTTCATTATCGATTGAGTCTCTCAAAGTCTTTCTCATTCGGCCAAGAGGCCAATTTTTCTTATATGTCAAATTACTTCTCTCAGCATAGCCTCTCGTGACACATGTGATTCATTTCCGCCATTCAACAAGTCTTCCTCCATCGCAGCGCGCTCTATGCGCTCAATGGCGAGCTATCCTTGTCACCAAAATTAACGTTTAATCGAGCACCGTCGATTTGGAGGGCTGCCATGCCCGCTACACCGCTATCGGCCTCATCAGCTGCTCTGGCTGCGGCAGATTCCTCGGCATTCATGAGCGCAGGAGGACGGTGGCGCATTTGCTTCGCTTTAGCCAGGGATATCGTCTTTTGTTGGTACGTTGTAGTGACTGCCTGTGTGTCGTCTCGTTCAATTGTCGACTTCATCAAGGCAGCCATCCACAAACGGCCTTGCTTTAGATTGGGCACCGCGAAGTAGTGGACGGTTGGCTTTGTAAAACTGACGCCCTTGGATAGGCCCGCTCGAGGCGGCACCAGCTTGAAAATGAACATGCTGTCGTCGCCCTTCTCCATGGCTCCATCGTCGCTTGCAGGCGGTATGCTGTGGCTACCTGGCATGCTCCCACCACCAGCTGCACCAGTCAGAGTAGCATGCAATCCGGTCAATCTCTCGTTATCGGCAGGAAGAACACGATGGAATGAAATGTCGATTAGCCCTTTTTCTTGGTCGTCGTCTTCAGAGTAGTAATATGCTAGCCGTCGTCCCTTGAGGACAAAGAATCGGGGTTTCCATGTGGTCATCAGGTTAGAGCTCTTCTTTTTCATCCAGCCGTAGTAATCTGCGTCCTTCATGGCGACCTGGGGAGATATCTTCAACAAGCCTTGTGTATAAGCACTTGTGTCCTTTTTGCCCTTCTTACGACTGGTCTTGCTGGAAGGGGCCGTCGCTGTGACGGGGCTTTTGAGCGCATCATGAGAGTCGAGATCAAGGCTTTGCCCAGCGGAGGGGGTACTAGACCCTGTTCTTACGGGGGAAGGCATGGAAGACGGATCATTGGCTGATAGATCAGTTGATCCCTTGGATCTGTCAAAGGTGAGCTTATCTGAGATGGCTCGCATGGCCGGTCGAGCAGCTTTGCCGACTGGTTTGGCCATTGAGGTGAGCCAATCAGCACTAAGGCCTTGGGGCCTGCCGGAGACTGGCGATGCTTCTGCATGAGCTGAACCGATGGCGGTATCCAGCTTAGTGACGGCCGGAGCTGGGCCATCTTTAGCTGGAGGTGGCGGTCGAGCAGAATCCGTCGTGTTTGCTGAGGCAGTTCGTTTGTGGGGGGTCGGCGCGATACCGTAGTATTTCTGAGCGGCGTTTGGCGCTCCATCCCGGAAAGAATCGACGCTACCGTACCTTGAGTGCCGGGAGAGCGCCGTAGCGCTGCGCACCCTCTGCTCGTCTGCGTAACTCTGTTGTCGCCCATGGTTAGCGCTGTCACGTTTCCGCAAAACATTGCGCTTCTTTCTAAATACCTCAGTGCCAGAAAAGTAGCCTCGGTCTAACTCAACGGCTGAGTCCTGGAGATCCGGCTCAGATGTGCCCAGCATTTCTTGCAGTCCCGTTGAGGAAAGCGGCCTCTGAGAGTTCTGCGAGACAGCGCCGCCAAGGGTCCAGTTTCGATCAAAGGAAGGTTGTTTCTTATGTACGCCATCACCAGCAGATAGGTTCGCGTTTGTCGATGCTGAATGTCGTCGTGACTGGTTCAGGTCTCTTATGGATGCCGCCGATGGCCGTTTGAAGTGCGTACGTGATGGGCTCTCCTGAGTGCCATTTGTTGGGGTTATATGAGCAGTTGGAGAAGCCTTGTTAGATGACTGAGCCAGGGACAGGCGTCTAGCCTGGACAGAGGTGGGTCGTGATGCGGAATTCCCTGTCAGGGTGCTCGTTCGACTTCTCGTTCGTTTCGTCGCGTCCTCGGATCCGCCATCGCTACCGCGGGTATGTGTGGCTCGCCTTGCATCTGGCTCTTCGCCGCTAACCTCGTCTTGGAGATTCTTAATCTTCTGCCATGTTTTGAGGCGCCGGCCTACGGAGCCTAAATCAAAATCCTTGATGAACAGGGAGCTCTGATCCATGCCCAATAACACTTCTCCGGAAATCTCTTGGTCCCTGAAAACTTCGCAGTGGTGCTTCTCGACGCCCTCAGTGAAGAGGTACTCGGCCACGTCATCTGGAGACCAAGCCACGACTTCGGCACGGCTATGTACAGCTTCCTCTTCTTCGTCCGTCTCCTCACCCTGGATATACGACATTCGGTGGTCAATAGCAACGCTGTACTCGCTTCCAGAGTCTGTAGCAGCAGCATTGATAGCACTGGTGCCAGGCGGCGACTGCAAGCGAGTGATGTGCTCATCGATGACGTTGAGAGTCTCGTTGAGAACTTCATCCTGTCCCGAAAGTGCGGCTCCTCTGCCCAGCGCGGAAACGGGGGAGCCTATGCCACCCAAGCCAGACGCAGGGGCTGATTCAGCTTTGGGCAAAGGGGTCGACAGGACAGAGGGTGTTTCGGTTGACGCTAAAGGTACAGTAGACGTGCTGGCCGATGCAGGAGCATTCGCGATACCCTGAAGAGCGGTTTCTTGTGTAACTTCTACCAATGGAGAAAGTGGCTGCGAAGCAATGAAAGCAGGTGTCGATGTTGGGTTCGAAACGGCTCTTGGGGTTGGTCGGGTATAAACTAGCAAGATATAGTCAGCAGAAGCTCGGTCGGTGATAGTTTAGAGATTCGACAAGAAGGATCGCTTACCTTCGGGAAAGAGACCGGTGTTATTGTTGGCGAAATGGCGACCGAGGAACCAGCCGTCGCCAAATTCATCGTCTCGTTCTAGTAGCTCAACTCGATCCCCTTTCTTGAGGCTCAATTCATCTGAGCTGCGGGCGTGAAAATCATCTGCATAGCGGAGCGGGAAGAGTTAGAATCTTGGCGCAATGGCTTGTGAGTAAAGCTGGGGAGAAAAAAAGTAAACGTACGAATCACCATTAGAATATCGCCCACGTCGGGTCGGAGTGGCCCGTCGGCCGGTGCTCGTGAAGCCATTGTTTCGATAGCGGGGGCTGATGCGGCGAAAACAAGCAGCAAACAAAGAATAATGTAGCCCGCAAAGGTGAAAATTCGAAGTGGTTCCGATATACGTAATGGCTGATGCGAGAGAGGCGGGCGGGACGGATATCGATGCCGCGTGCGGATGCGGATGCTCTTTGCTCGGAGATAGGCTAGTGGTGAAGATGCTGCTTCATGAATGATGATGGGCGATAGCGGCCATCAGAGTGTTTGTCGACGGCCCTGCTTCGAGTCTGCGTCGGACCGAGGAGAGGAGAGACGGCGCCAGCAGCAGAGCGTTTGCGGTCGTCTGGCCGAGTGCTGCGCCGCGCTTTGGTCGTCGTCTCAAATGGCGTCTCGTACGGTCTGGCAGCGCGGCCGCGTGGAGGCGTTGCAGCTGTCGACGCCCCTTTGAGCCTGGCGAAGGCTCTGGCAATGGAGACAGGGGAGTTGGGAGCTGGTGAGATGTGGGCGCCACACAGGAAGATCGTGGCTCGCCGGTGGCCCGCGGTGGCTGCGCTGCGCTGCAATACGATGCGATGCGATGCTATGGTATGCTGCGAGAGGCGCTGCGCCGAGTCCAACAGAGAACCAGGACTAAGCAGAAGCCAAGAGGGCTGTGCGGTCGAATGAAGCGCTCGTCAGACCAGGGGATGATTGGACGGCTTGTGCGATGGTGGAAGTCGGGATGGTTGAAAGAGAGCCCTTTAGCGTGCCGCAGTGCGATTGGGCGGGCTGCTGGCAGGCGGGAGGGCGGCAGCCAATGGCAGGGGCGAGCGAGATCTAGCCGGCAGCCCAGCGCCTTGTCATTGTCGGCGGCTAGCTGGTACCTCGTACCTGGAATGTGCCCTAAACAGCTGAGCGAGTGCTGCAGGAATGGAGCCCGGGGAGACGTTGGCAGAGGCTGCCAGGCACTGTTGGGCTCCACTGGGTGCCTAACACGAGCACGAGGGCGCCCAGAACGTGCACGCTCGCTTATATGTACAAGTACTGCATACTCCCTACTTGCGACCTGATACAATGGAAGCTCATGCTGATGCCAATGCGAGCAATACCCGTATTTCGTATGCTCAACGCAGTAGATGTTAGAAAAAAAAAATCAGATGGCCACTACACCAGGGCACCAATTGCCTGCATTTCTACCTACCTTGCTCAGGTACTTTACTATCCGTGAATCTGTACAGAAGCAAGCATAAGGTACCTAAGGTGCTGCACAGCAGGATTCTATGAGATTCTCTCGTCTTCTCCTCTCCGCACCTGCTTTCCTTTCTTTTCATATGATTCATGTGCCTCGCAAACAATTCCTTTCCATCGCCAGTCTCCCTGCATGACCTGAATCCAACCATCAGGCGTCACGTCAGAGCTGTTGCAGGGGCTGGCCCAGAGTCGTAGAGCTACTACGACTCGAGCTCCATACGGGGCAGCGTGTGTGGCTTGCAAGCACAGGTACTAGTGGCAGTAGCTGCATGCAGTCCATTAATGGCCCCGTCCTTGGTGCCGTCAATATTTCGCAAGGCTCTGGCCCTGCCCACTACCGCTGCGTTCAACTCTCATTTCGGCCGCCATTAGGTGCAACGGTTAGCATGGATGCGGCGATGGGGGCCTCCGCTTTGGCCCAGATGCTGGATTGTTTGTTCGGACCCCAACACATCGCGTGCTGTTCGCCTTTGTGTGGCTACTGGTCAAGGACTGCACTCGCTCATCTGAGCAGTACCTAGGGCTCCTACTACTGCTGTAAGAGCGCATGCGGCGCAGGTGGAGCGACATACATGTACTGTGCACACGCAGTACACGCAGTATACGCACCCTGGCGACCAGAGTGTTCACATTTAATTGGGAGTGTTTGCTTTTTGCAGCAGGATCACTAGCGGCTCCATGAGCAAGCAAACAAGATGCCTAATAATAGAGATGAGCTATCCGGCGCCCGCGTTCTGTTATCCAGAGTTCTAGCTATAGCGTGGGATGCTGCTGCCACTGCTACTAGTATTGCTGGCACTAGTATTGCTGCTACTAATATGATTAATGCTGTTTTTTCAAGATGTATTTAGCAGTTGTGTATTTTAACATGTGGACTGGCTGCCTTATTGCTCTACAGCTGGGGCGTTGGATCATGAAATTGGGGTGCTGAATATCTTCTCCCTACACTACCACAAAAAGCGGGATGAAATAGGTAGGAAAAGGCAGACAGGGAACCACCCAGCAGCTCCTAGTCTCCCTTTCAAAGGCACTAGGTTGCTAATGTTTCTATTTACTTCCCTTCCTCTCTCTCGCCCTGTAGTGGCTCATCTACGGCTGCTATCAGTAGGCACCCAGCGGTTACGACATGCAGATAACTGTATATGCTGGTGTCAAGGAGGAGCTTCCAAGGTTGCGTTTGATGCCACTGGCGCATATATCCATCTTACTGTAGCATTGTAGTATTTCGATCTGTCCAAATGTATAATCTATATCGTAGACAGTCCAGCTTGTTCATACTACATGCGAAGTGCATAGCATATAGAGAAATTTAGGCGGTTGTAAGAGCCATACCTTGAAGCCAATATATGCCCGGGCATTCATACATACAAACAGCAGCAGCTGGGCATCCTTCCATGCAAGTTTTGCCTATGATTGCTCGCAACCAGGTCCAAAGCCTGCTCTCACCGCTCAATGAGCCATGGCTCTGGATGCATGCACCTGGCTCTCGCAAGCATAGTCCCGCATGTTTGTGTTACCTCACCTGCGCTGGCTGCATGCGAAAAAGAAAAGAGAGTGTGACAAACATTACATCGACTGACATCCCCACAACTCTGCGTCTACTTTCAGCTCTTGTCTCTGCCAGCAGGTGGGCATTGGCTGAGATGCCATCTCTCACAGGACCGCATTACGTCGAGGCTCCATTGCCAATCTTGCTGGTCCTCTCTGCCAGTGAATGATGATGGTGGCTAAAAGGCAAAGTAAAGGGTGCCTGTAGGATATCCTGTCAGATGGGTAATTGGAAAATAGTAGGTAGGTACATGTACTGGGTATAAATACACATGCATATCGTTCTCCTTCTGTTGTTTTCATTCTCTCTCGCTTTCTTCCTCATCCCACATCTTTCTATCAATCAACCTATCTAGTTCTCTCTTGTTGAGAATCAAGCCTTTCATATTTAGATATTGCTTCTACCTAATTCTTGACTACTAGCTACCCACTCAAGCACCTGCCCGAGTAATTACAAGGATCAACTAATAGCATTGACATTTGCTTGGTCAGTAGCACGGCTCCATATGCGCATCTACCCGTCCAAGTCCCGGTACACTAACAGATCCTTCCCGCCAACAGACCATCAGCTATGCCCAGAGGTAATCTTCGTAACGCTGGACAGCCTCGTACAAGGAAGCGCAAGCGTGGCGACCAGAATCCGCAAGGTCCACAGCCAACAGACAACATTGCAAACAATACCCAGAATCCGCCCTGGCCGCCTGGTCCGCCTGGTCCGCCGGTCATTGATCCCGCACCGGCCCCAGACTCGAACATACATGTAATCAACCAATATGCATGGCCGGCTTCATATACCACCGCCGCTCCATATGCCGGCCCTCAGCAATAGTTGGTCTTCCAATTTCCTTATACAAACCGCCCCTTCCTATTTGCTCCTAGTATCTTTGCCCTCTTGAGTCTTCTGAAGTGCCTCGGATTTCTCGAGCCCTTCCAGAAGCTATATCCATTCATCTATGCTCAGCGATACTAACACGGATGCCCTCAGTGCAGTAGCTAAACCGCCTACTCCGCCTTCTACAGACGATAGAAGTCCAATATCCGCAAGTGAGCACTTTCAGGGCAGAGTAGATGCCCAGTCAACCGCTATTGTCGAGGAATCTGCAATAGTTCTTCACGCCACTCCTGAGAACTTTCCTGGGCAGCCTTTGGGTGGCCAAATAGGCGATATTGCTCAGCAGATACCGGCACAACAGCCACAACAACCACACCAACCACACCGACCCAATCCACATCGGGTACCTTTACACTATGTCATGCTCCAAGCTTCCGCGATAGTAAGGGAGCGAGCTTCGGGGAACGAGCCAATGACACCTCAAGAGAAGGCGCGATATGGCACACTATACAGGGCCTGTGTGAATGCAGACTTGTTTTTTCTCATGATTCATCGGTACTACAGTTGCTGGTTGATGGACAAATCGATCGTATATGGCGAGTTCCGCCTTTCTGCCCAAGACATTGATAATGCCTTTGCCCAGATAAGAGTAATGTTCAAAGATGAAGAGCGGATTTCGCCTCCTCATCGGCTATGGTTTTCGGGATTCCCAGAGTTAGACGAGAGCGTTTACTGCGTCCCTCAGGTGCAGAGCCTGGTCCAAGATTTTCTCCTCGCGTTGTCTGTCCATTGGCCAGAGATGATCAAGGCCGCTCAGAGCCGAATGATGCCTCTGATGGAATGTCAAATCCGCGAGCAGCTTAAATGCCTGTCGTTGACCTTGGCCAACAAGCTGTTCGTTCGCAGCCGCAGAATTATTGGAATGCCAGATAATCCATTCACAAACGAGGCCACCCTTCTTTTTAACATGGATCAACAGCTAGAACGCCTGTATGCAGAGCTGAATGAGCCTGTTGCGGATGTTGCCGAGGCTCGCCAGTCGATGAAACAGAGTTACCAACAGACGATTGAAAGTATTCGACAGCAAACGCATACTGCCACGCAAGGTTAGTCAATCCCCTTTCATGTTGTGCAGAGACGCTCGTAAGACTGACCGGCCGCACCGCCAGCTGGCCACCTGAACCAGGAATATGAAGCACACCCTCCTATCAACACCTACCATAACAGCGTAAATAGCACTGCTAGCATACCACCACCACAGCAGCAGCAGCAACAACATTCTTTCATTCCATCACAAAGTTCCCCGTATCTACCTCAGATTCGACCTCAGCCTCAGCCTCAGCCTCAGCCTCAACTCCAACCTCAGTTCCAAGTTCAAGTACGTGGCCAAGCTCAGCCTCGGCTTCAAACGCATCTTCGAGTTCGAGCGCGAAACACTCAAACGCGCAATTCTCAGGCGAACTTTCCGGTCGCTTCGCAGCAAAGCTTTCAGGAGATCCCTCGGCACCTTTTCCAGCAGCAAGCCTATCTCCAACAAGCTCTTCATCACCAGCAAACACTTCCTCATCAACAAGTGTCTCATCGACAAACCTCTCACCATCAGCAAGTCCCTCACCATCGGCAAGTCCCTCACCATCAGCAAGTCCCTCACCATCAGCAAGTCCCTCCTCATCAGCAAGTCCCTCCTCATCAGCAAGTCCCTCAGCAAATCCCTGTGCTTCAATCTACTCTTGAATCAACTTCAGGTCAGCCCAGTTTGCTCGGACCAAATTTCTCAAACCAACCTTCATCATCCGGTTTGCAGTACCCAGCGTTAGCTCCCAAGTCACCGACGCAGCCTATACAAAGGAATCCAGCTCTGCTTTCTCCGGCAAACCTGCCTCTTTACGCTGAGCCACAGCGAGCGATGCCTCAACAACAGCCAGGGCCACGGCAAGTACAGCAGCCGGATGGTGCTCAAAATCCACCACGGAATCTCCAGCAGTCTCCGCAACCAGCCTTGCTTCAATCGCAAACAACTCCACAGACTCCTTCATTCCAAATGGAAAGAAATGAATGGCAGGAGAATACGCACCCCCTAGTATCGCAACCTAATGTTTCTACCCCTCTATTTCCTCAGCCATGTCCGCAGAATATGCTACCGGCGCAAGCTCTGCAAGCTTCTTCTCCCGATCTTCAGACTCCTCAAAGCTCCAATGATCCTCGAGACGTTCAGATGTCACCAAGTCCTCAGATAGGTCGGGGATCCCAGCCTAATACGATCCCTCAGACGCTTCAAGAACCTCAGGCGGCCATTGTCCACTTGATGGCTCAGAGGCCTCAGGCTGTCCTGGCTTCCCAGGATTCCGGTAATCATCAGTCTCCAGTACAAATCTTACCAGCATCCCAGTCCCATCAAACACAGTTGCAACAGCAACCCTTCCTTCAAAACCCAGCGTCTCAGGCGTCTCGTACTCCTACACCCAATCGATATCGCCGACACTTTACGGTTCACCAAACTCCACCCACGGAATTTCCCACTAGTCCCCATAACTGGACATCCGTGCAAACAGGTCTCCATCTAACTCATTTGCGTAGCCCTCGAAGGGTTTCCGCTAGCCCGGGCCCAAGCCCAGGGAAGAACCGTTATTACCAATTCCTCTCCAGATTCGTGGTGGAACCAACAGAGATAAAGATACATATGGGAATCAGTGAATTGAAGTTTTTTATCGAACAAGAAGACCTCAGTAGACGCCCTGTTACCAGCCAACCATCTGAGCTGCCTGTGGGTGAGTTACCGATGGATTTGCCAGTGAGCCGCCACTTCAACCATTCTCAACGATACCGTCTTCGCATGTGTGGATGCAGTAAGCTGAGCGATGATGCAAAGACAGCTTTCGACACTGCAAATTGGGCTATGAGTCGTACCTATTGGCCGTCACACATTGTTCTATCGCTCAATGGCGAAATTGTTTCTCCTCTTCTCAAGCAGCATTATCATAAGGATCTGCCCATAGAACTTACCGATTCTTTGGTTAAAGGGGTGAATACAATAAAAGTGCATATGCCGAGTTTCCCTCAAAATATCAAAGAAAATATTGCCCATTTTATGGCTGTAGAGCTCATTGTCACTCTAGATCATGACTCTACCCGCGCTTTGGTGATTTCTGCGCCTCATATTAGCGTCGATCAGACAAAGGCCGAGATTAAGAGACGACTACAGCTGGATATAGATGGAGTCATCATAAGCAGCGACACTTTGACGGTTTCAGTTACAGACTCTTTTAGTTCTAAGCTAGTTGACATTCCGGTCCGAGGCCGCAATTGTCGGCATCTTGAGTGTATCGACTTGGAAAACTGGTTGAATTCACGCCCATGCAAACCTTCCCTAGAAGCGGGCGAGCCAACAATGGTCGATACTTGGGGCTGCCCTATATGTGGCCAAGATGCTCGGCCCAGCAACCTCCAAATAGACGATTATTTCGTTCACATAAGGGACAAGCTTTTGGAGGAGCGCATGGGCAACGTTAAGAAGATCCAAATAAGTGTTGATGGCACCTGGGAGGTCGTAGGAGTGGCAGATGAACACACAACGTCAGATAAGGACGGCGTCAATTGATACTCATCGATCTGAGACACTTCAATGTATCGCCAGGGGGATATTGGCAATAAAGGTGCAAATTCACATACGCCCAAGTAAATGACCTTGATTCAGCTAATATACGGTGCCTAGATTCATTTATTTACACAAAGAGGCAGCAAGGATGGAATGCTGCGGCTGTTTATTAATCATACTAGAAACTATTTATCATGAATCGCTCTGGATACGAGGTTGTATGTTTTTCTGCGTTTTGTATGCTGGCAATTGCATGCATCTTGGATACTTGGATGCACTTAAGAGAATGAAAGAATGCCCACGGTATGTATGTATGGAGATCACGGTTAACTACTAGGCAACCAAGCATCTGTCTATCCTAATACATCTATTCAAATAAATTCCGCTCTTAAAGTACTCCAAATGTGCCCTTCATTCTCATCGCTGTTATTAGCATAATAATCGTCGCTATATCTTGGCTCGCGGCTCGTGGTATTTCGGTTCGATGGGTATCTTTGGATGCGGCCCCTCAAGCGATAGCCCCGTAATCTTCTCCAGCTCCTCGACAGCTTCGTACGTTCTGCCCAGAGGGACTTTGATGGTATTGAACCCTTGCTTGCGCGCTTCTCTCAAATTCTCGCCAATGTCATCTAAGAAAACAATGTCCTTTGGTGAAATGCCAGCCTCCCAGCCTTTTCTCTGATGCTTTGGATCGCTTGCATTCTCCTTCACAAAGCTATTCAGCCTTTCCAATGCGAGCTGGTACATTTTTGGATCTGGCTTCCTGATACCAACGTGGGCTGACGAAATGAATACATCGAATATCCGGCGGAAGGGTTCATCGTAGAAGTTTTTCTTGTGCAGCTTGTGACCCGGTGGGAAGATGACTGTGTTGCTCAACGCTGCTAGGATATACTTGCTGCTGGATCTGAGCTTTTCTAGAGCTGGATACATCCAAGGATCGTACGAATCTGGGCCTGAACCAGACATCATCGCGTTGAATAGCCATTTACCGTCAATCTTTGGTAATGGAGGGATTTCCTTGGCTAGGCGTGGGTTCTTTGCTTGCTGTGTCCTGTAGAACTCTTCCCATAAGCTCTGAATATGCAGGTCCTTGTTGAATCCGTCAAAAAACGCGTCATCCAAGGGAATATCCCCTCTTTCTATCCGTTGCCAGGATCCGGTTGGACCAGATTTTGAGATGGAGTAGTTCACCCAGCCGGGCGGAATTCCTAAGCCAAGCTCATAGTCTAGAATGACCTGAAAAGGTGATTTGACCTATGGATATATATGTTAGATTTTGACGCAAAAAGTGATGCATGAGTTTTGGTTCCATAATGAGGACAACGCGTAGCGCTACGGACGTGAAGACCAACTTCCTAGATAAGCGACTTACACAGACACCACCGATATCAAATAGAAGGACTTTGGGTTTCAGATTTTCCATTTCGGCATCAATTACTTCCAATGTTTGCTAACAGAATAACTTTCAGGGCCCACGTCAAGAAACAAGTTCACACATTGTAAAGAAGAAACGGCTCACAACGCATTCAAGCTGAAATGGCGGCAACGATCCGTCGTCCCCAGATTCCAGACAGTTTGCCGGTGCCTCGGTCCGGACTCCACAGACGGCTTATACCCATGTATCAACGCCAAGCTAGCGATAAGATAAGGGAACGCTTCAAATAGCTTACTAAGAAATTGAATCCAGCAAGAGAGCATCAGAGCATGTCAGGTGATTCGTCCCCAACCTGGCCAAGTGATTCGTCCCCAACCCGGCTTCAGCTGCTGTGCGGCGCTAGGCGAGGCGGTAGCGCACGAGAAATTTTAGGGCTTCAAAAATTAGCCCACCAAGATTTCTTCCTCTATCCTCATCATCAAATTTCCAAGTTTGAGGAGCACATCAGCCATCTCCAGGCATCACCGTCAAAATGGTAAGTTGTGGCCTATCGGGGAGATTCCAATGAATGGGATCTTTCTCAAAACACAAAGTGGCAGAAATGCCCTCAATTGCTCGTAATTGAGAGTCGTCGCAAGTTGCTTCGGATAAAGGACGAGCAGTCTGAAGCGCAAATTGCTGACTCGGGGATTATTTTGACAGGCTTTCCGCAAGGTCGTCAAGAGCAACGCGTACTACAGGTGAGTTTTTATGAAATGCAAATTTTCAAGATACCCTCAAAAAAAAACTGCCGGTTGAGAATACAGCTAACAATTTTGATATAGTCGCTTCCAGACTAAGTACAAGAGAAGACGTGAGGGCAAGACCGACTACTATGCCCGTAAGCGCCTCATCACCCAGGCCAAGAACAAGTACAATGCTCCCAAGTACCGCCTGGTTGTCCGCTTCACCAACAAGGACATCATCATGCAGATCGTCAGCTCTGAGATCTCTGGTGACAAGGTCCTCGCCGCTGCCTACGCTCACGAGCTGAAGGCCTACGGCATCACCAACGGTCTGACCAACTGGTCCGCCGCCTACGCCACCGGTCTCCTGATCGCCCGCCGTGTCCTCAGCAAGCTCGGCCTCGACAAGACCTTCGTCGGTGTTGAGGAGGCTGACGGTGAGTTCACCCTCACCGAGTCCGCTGAGACCGATGATGGCGAGCGCCGCCCATTCAAGGCCTTCCTCGATGTTGGTCTTGCCCGTACCTCCACTGGTGCCCGTGTCTTCGGTGCCCTCAAGGGTGCTTCCGACGGTGGTATCTTCATTCCTCACTCCGAGAAGCGATTCCCTGGCTACGACATCGAGTCCAAGGAGCTGGATGCCGAGACTCTCCGCAAGTACATCTACGGTGGCCACGTTGCCGAGTACATGGAGACTCTGGCCGACGACGATGAGGAGCGTTACAACGGCCAGTTCGTCAAGTACATTGAGAACGACATTGAGGCCGACGGTCTCGAGGACCTCTACACCGAGGCCCACAAGGCCATCCGTGAGGACCCCTTCAAGAAGGCCGACGGTGAGGGCAAGAAGACCAAGGAGGAGTGGAAGGCCATCTCCAAGCAGCACAAGGTTGCCAGAATCTCCAAGGCGGAGAAGGCTGCCAACGTCCAGGCCAAGATCCAGAAGATCCTGGCTGAGGAGTAAAAATGGGGCATATAGGCAGGTTGCAATTTGATTCTCGATATATTGGGTCCGGAGTTACAGGAATGAAAGGGTCGGTCATGGTAAAATAAATGAAAAGATACCTTCGATTCCGGATCTTACGATCCATTGCTTCGTGCATCATTTTTCTCTAGTATCCAGTACGAGTAAAAATCATACGTCAATCAAAGTGATACCCAATCAAGCGACAGGTGGATACACCTTAATCAGTCTCCAAGCCAGCGTCAGTTATAAATTGAATATGAAGTTCCCGTATGGCAGTTTTATGATGCCCTGAGCTCTTAACTCCATGGTTAGTCTCTCTTACTAAACTCGATTGCTGAAGAGCACTTTAGTCTGTATACCCCATCCATCTATGTGAATACCAAGTCCATGGAATCGGAGCATTCTCGACTCATGCTTCACTCCACTGCTGCCAACTTTGCAGCTACCCTACTCTAGAATCAAATTTTTTTTCTTGCTTTCTTTTCGCTCGACTCGTCCTTTACCGAACTTTGCCGGGGGAAAAAATAGCAGAAAAGAAAGAAAGGAAAATATCGCAGCTGCATCTCCATTTCCTCCTTTTCGAAACAGCTAGCACTCTGGGCCTTCACGCTCGCCTGGTGGCGTGTCTAAGACGAAAATTAGGCTGCTCTTTGACTTGTACACATTTTACGTTGTGGGTTTCTAGTCTTGCACCAATAAACCCCGTGCGTGCTGTTGTATATAGATACCTATTCTGAGCGAACATATACACGTCCTTATGCATACTATTCGCCAAGGACGGAAATAGACACTCTAGTTCTGATAGATCATATTTGGCAATTGAAGAAGTGTAATAGTACACTACTAATAGGAGCAAATTTTACAGAGTATTTCGCAGACCGGCGCCAAATGACGTCCAATTTCCATGGAGTGCTATAAATTGCATTACACGTATTCGCTTAACCAAGAGTGGAATTCAGGTTCCAAAGCCAGAAGCAAATCACACTTGTTCCATTTTCCATGGAGACTAACAGAAAATAAATGCCGCTTCTACCGATCTCGAACCTCTTGCAAAGTTGCATACCCGCGGCAAAGGTGCACGATTCCGGCATCGATCTCGTCGAGGAGCTTCTCCAAATCTGGCTACTGGTCTGCCTAAGCAGCCGCCCCTTTCTGGCATGCATCGGGAATTCCCGAGGATAGGTTCGGAGACATTTTAAACGTACGAGTTTAACGGGATGCATGTATCTATGTATATACCAGATTCGGCGCGTGTTCCGGGTTGCGTGTACAATCACCCAATAGGTCCGCGGCATCATCGTTTGTTGACGGAATTAATACTCCCCTTATGCGTTCTTTGAGGATAGTTTTTGCGACGGCGGCGAATTCATCAAGATGGATGTAGTACATGTACGTACCTGTGTAAGACAGTCTTTTGCAACATGCCTTGAAGAGGCCGCCGGTAGGAATACAATTTCATCTGAACTGAAAGTCCATATCTGGGAATGGCTCTCTACATACAAGACATACATAGCCCCATGTCAGAAGTCTATCAAGTATCTGGCAATTGAGCAGGTACTTTGGGTTGCACAGCGGCAGATCCGTAGCTACGCCTGACACAAAATGACGTACAGGTGAGTGGTGAAAGCAACAAGGAGAAAAATGAGAGAAGATCTTCATTTGGCTGAGTCGGTCCCTTGCGCTAGACTCGGATACCCAGGGCTCACGTGCTAAGCGTTTCGCCAGCAGCAAGGCTCTCGTGATTTTGAGCCATTATCCCGGTTGTTGTAGCCGAAAAAGGGCCCTTCATATCGACCCATTGGCAAGCTTGATTGAGCTGTTTATTTCCCTTTTCGAGCTCAGGAGAAGCCGATACGTGTATGTGCAGCTTTTAAGGGTTTATGAGATTGCGCCTGGTCCCGGTGGGCTGTTCGGCACACTCGGAGCTCGGGAGAAAAGGCATGAAATTGCTTGAAGCAAGCAGAAGCTTCCACGGTAAAACGAACACTGTACGGACTGTCGCCCGCTGCCTTTGCTGAGCTCTTGACTCAGTACTCCTGAACGATCCGTGGCGGCTTAAGCATGGCGATACGTGTACTCGCGGCGAGTTCCTGGTATACTTTCTGCGAAGCATCACATCACGGCTGCGCATCCGGGATCGGTCCCATGGCACTAGCAGAAAGCGCCAATCCGATGGCGGACAAGAAGACTTTTTGAGACCGCAGGGACCTGTCAGCGCCGGGCTGGTAGCTAGACGGCAAGTGCTTAGAAACTGGGGCCACGTTAAAAGAGTTCAATCCACAAAAAGGCTCGAATAAAATTTTTTGAGTGCCGTATTGCTGGCACTGGTGGAATCAAAGCTCAAAATAAGGTCTTGTGGCTTACGAGCGCAGTCAGCTACACACCGCGCACAAAACTTGGCTGGCATGCAAATCGTCACGCGCGGGTGTCGAGTACGTAAGAAATCCGGGCAGCAGGAAAATCGCCTCTCATCCTTTTGTTTCTGACTTGATCGCATGCCAGCGATCTCCAAGGCTCCAGGGGGGGGTGTCTCTGTGGCGAATATAATCCAGAATAGCCAAGTTATTCGGCCAATTGCACTGTGCTGTGCTCAGTGAGACAAACAAAAAGCACTCAATGGAGAGGGGGCTCGTGATTAAAAAGTTACCGGGGCCTAGCCGAGTGGGAAGCGTCCCGCGCGCTGGCAGGTCGAGGTACTTGGTCATGTTGGATGCACTAACGCTCAGAGTGGCGGCGACTGCGGCGGACTTGTTAGGGGGATACATCCGCAGTACTGCTTTCAAGGTTGACGCGCCCGGGCTCAAAGGAGAGCACAAGCTTACTGGGCGCAGAAGGGCCGGCTTGACTGTCGAGCGGCTGCATAGAGGGTCTGGCACTGGATCTACCCCGCTATTGGCCTGCCAGGTCTCTCGCTACAGTGGATGCTGCTAAGTGATAGCACTGCTCCAGCGGGCTTAGTTGACGTCTTTTTTTTCGCGCTCCCCCCATCTTTTTCGCCTTACCCCAGCCTAGATCGCTCGCAGCTGGAGCAGCCACGGGGCTTCCGTCGAGTCGAGGCTGATATTGTAATCCAAACCTTGAACACATCTTATAGGCCCTCTTTTCGCCGCCTCTTATTTCTCCCTCCTTTCGCTCATTTCCACAACAACGCTGCATCATTCGTCGTCGCTCACAACCCCTTCAACCGCGAGCGAGCGTCGCGTAAACCCTCCAACATGGAACAAGTCCATGGCGTCGACGTCAGTTGGATGACGCAGGGCTCGCCCAAAGGCATGTCGCTTTGCCACCTCTCGCTGCCCGCATTTGCTAAAATTCTGGCGGCGCGATGGTGATCGCTTGGTTGATGAATGATATTGGGCGTTGGAGACTAACAATTCGCATAGATAAATTCAACAAGGCAGTCTTCGCGCCCGCGAAATCCCCCGTTACCACTGTGCAACCACGAAGCGTCCCCAGCAATTCCCCGCCCAAGCTGAGCCCTTCGTCAACCGCAGAGAAAGCCGAGGCCAAGCCTGAGGTCAATGGAAAGCCTGAAGCCAACGGGAAACCCACCGGCCAAACGCAGCCAATTCCCGTCAATGGCTCAAGCAACGCCAGGCGCCTCTCTCGATCGGGCTCAATTGAAAAGAACAGCTCCAGCGCAACACCACCTCACCGACGCAACTCATGGTTCTCCAATATCTCAGCCAAATTTTCAAGCTCAGCAGCTCCCCAAGCAAATGGAAATGGTCATGTACTTGGCCATACTCAGCATCAACAGCCCCAACAGCCGCCGCCTCTGCAACAACAACAGCAACAACAACAACCGGCGCCTTCAACAAGTCCAGATCCTCCCGTTCCAAAGATTACGCCAACCAAGAACGCTGTTCTCCAGCATGGACTCAAGCCGGAAGGAGATGAACCGTACACGCCAGCTCCACCAAAATCCGGTCAGGCTGGACTGCTTGGCGTATTTCGCCGCCTGTCCTCTTCATCAGGAGGCGGTCCCCTTGGCCCCACCGGCAAGATAAACCACGGGTTGGTGGAGCGCCGCGTTTTGAATGTGGATCGTGGCCGAGAGAGGTGTCCTATTTCGGAGTTGAAGGACAACAAGCTGAGGCGGGTGTCGTTCCTTGTTGATGTCGAGATTGCGCCAATGCCAAAGTATGCGGATGCCGAGGCAGAGCCTAAACCAATGGCCGACCACGCTCAGAAGAAAAAGCTGAGCGAAAAGGGCGAAGGGGAGGCATTGAAACATCCCAAAACTGCCGAAGCGCAGAAAGAAGCATCTTCTTCCTCAGCAGAGAGCGTCACACCTGAGGCCAAACCTCGCGAAACAGCCGAGACCAAGGAAATTAAACCGACGACCAATGGCGCAAAGGAGACGGACAGTCCAGACGACTCAAATCCCGCTCCAAAAGACACAACAAGAAAGAAAGAAAAGAAGAAGCGAAGCGAAGAGGAACGCAAAGCCAGAAAAGAAAAGAGACGACGACTTGCAGAGGAAAGCGGAAGCATTCCCATAGAGATTCATTATGACAGCGCTGGCTCTCTAGAGTTGCTCAATGGCAAGTATCCGACGACCTGCCCGGTCAGAGTCTACCGCAGATGCTGTCAACTTCGCGAAACGCCCATTCTTAAGAAAATCACTGAGCAGCTGAGCGATGCCAACAATGTTACACCCGGCGGCTCTGTGAACAAAATAGATTTAACAGGCTACTTCATGCAGCTGCAGGATCTCATTACACTAGGCGATTATCTTGCTGTTGTACCTGTGAAAGAAATTATTCTGCAAAATAGCGGGCTTGGCGATGAAGGCGTTCGAGTTATTCTTGCTGGTCTCTTGGCAGCAAAATATGCAGAACCGTCGAAGCGCAGGAAATCAAAATTTCTCCCTCAGGAAATGGGTGGAGTGGTCGAGAGACTGGTCCTGAAAGAAAACAAGCTGGGCCCGGACGGTTGGAAGCACATTTCGCTCTTCATTTACAAGTGCCGGTCGCTCAAGTATCTTGATCTCTCCTGCATTCCCTTCCCGCGCCAAGCGCCCGCCAACGCCAACGGCGCTCTTCAGAATGGCGTCCATCTCCCTCTTACCATAGGAGACATCTTTTCTAAAGCCCTCGCAAATCGCCCAACTGGATCAACTCTCGAGATGCTTAGCATCGGCGAGACTGAACCCAGCATGGAGCAACTTGGCAAGATCATAGACGGTGTGATTAAGTGTGGCATCAAGCGGCTCGGCATGGCTCGCAACCCGCTCGACGCGGAGGGTGCCCAGCATGTGGTAAGATATCTGGAATCTGGAAAATGCGAAGGGCTTGATCTCGGCGGGATCGATCTCAAGGAGCACATGGACGTTATTGCCTCGTCAATCAAGGAGACTGACCCGCTATGGGCTTTGAGCATGTCTGACTGCAACATCAACCCATCGACTCTGTGCAAGATCTTGCCCACTTTGGCCAAGCTAGAACATCTCGTCTTCATTGACCTTTCGCACAACCATGATCTGTTCCAATCAACACCCAACGCTGTTGGTCTACTCAGAAGGTAAGAGGATTCCTGCTAATTGAATCCTTCATGAAGGGGCGAATAAAGAGCTAACGCATTTGCAGATATCTACCCAAAATGCAAACTCTCAAACGACTACACCTGTCTGATGTCGGCATGACCTCTGAGCAGGCCATTGCAATTGTCGAAGTTGTACCAGAAGCTCAACACCTGTGTCACCTCAGTCTTCTTGGAAACACCGAAATCATGGCTCTGGCCAATGCCAAGACGGAGGAAGCGCAAGAGGAAGCCTGCGCGCTGTATGCATCGCTGATGGCTGCTGCAAGGCTGTCCAAGAGCATGATATGTGTGGATATCGAAGTCCCCAGCGAAGACTCTGGCGAAATTGTCAAGGCTATGGCAAAGCAAGTTGTGGCTTACTGCTTGCAGAACATTGAGCATCTGCATGATGTCGAAATTAACAAGGCAGTGACCACGGCTCTCGCCGAGGCAAAAGGAGAGCCCATCGATGCCAAGGGTACCTCCTATCCAGATGTGCTCGCACATCTTGTCGGCCAAGATGTCCTCTTCCAAGATGATCCGGAAGACGACGGTTCAGGACCGGACGAAGACTACGTCATTGGCGGTACGGGCGTGGTCAAAGCACTTGCTTGCTGCCTCAAGAACCGCGGCGATGAATCCCGCCGGGCGTCTGGTGAATTCCTACGGGAACTTAGCTCTACAGACGAAGAGCCTTTTATTGGACCCAAATTCAAGACTGGTGGCAAGGCCAAGGATTTCTCGAAACACTTGCTGGCCGGCGCTCGCAAGATTCGTCTTCGTCTCCAGCCGGCATTGAATAAAGCTAGAGCCAACCCGAGTGATGAGCTGAACCTGCGGAAGCTGACATTCTTGGACGATACGCTGCAAGGTATCATCAAACGATTCGAGGATGAGTATCCCGACACTCGCGAGCATCCCGAGGACGCTGTAGCCCATGTACCGATTGCTCAAGGGGAGAAGGAGGTGCTATCATCGTCGCCGCCTGCTGGGGATGATGCGGTGGCAGTTGGCTCAGACGTCGAAGAAGAGGGCGAACTTCGTGAGCCTAGACCCCTCTCGCGCAGCAACTCCATACTGGGCAGGAAGCTGGCCGAGGAAGAAGGTCGTGTGCACCGTGTTGGCCACAGATTCCGATCCGGTATTACCGATCATGTCAACCTTCTCTCCACCCTCGACGACGTGGAAAACGACCCCAATCACGTCCGTGTACTGGCAGATCTTGCGGACGATGTCGGCGGTGAGTTCTTGGAACTAGCCAAGCAGAAGGGCGCCGTCCAGGCCTTCAAGGACCACAAGGATATGCTCTTTGCAGCTTTGAAAGACAGCGACCCTGAATACTGGGACAGATTTGTGGAGGCGCAAGGCAAGGCCCGAGCCAACATCAACTTGCCAGGCACCGAAAAGAATGGAGAGAGGCCACAGCTGGCTCGAGATAATGACAGTGCCATTGCAGACTAAGATGATGTTGCATAGGTTTGCAAATGACACCCTCCGGGCGACTCTCATCCCTCTTTCTCCTGGACTTGTCTCTTATGAGAATTTCTCACATGATTTACCTATGTATTGTTCCTTTTTGTTTTCCTTTTTATTCGTCTCTCATCTGTCTTTACCTGAAGATATGAAGAGTTGCGTTTTGAAATTTTTGGATATTGCTACTAGCGACAAAAATGCATGGCAACGGCGCTCTTTTTTTTTTATCCCTCCTCAGAGGAAGGGATTTTTTGTTCTTTTCTTCTAGTGGGTTATCGATCAATCGTTATGACTTTTTTTGTTAAAAGTGTGTATGTGTGTGTGTCTGGCAGGGAGGGAGGGAGGAATTTGAATGAGTATAAGAGTTTACTACTATGGAAGTATTTCTATTTTTATTATTTTCCTTCTACAGCATATCCGCCTTTCTTTCTGCATGGTGAGATGGACATTGATTTCTGGTCCTCTGCCACATACAAAAAAGCATACGAAAAGTTGGCATTCTTTTTTTCATTTTTATTTGCTCTCGTGTCATTTGGAACAACAGAGTATACGTAAAGGATAGGAACAGCTGATGGAGATGAACACAATTGGAATATACGCAGCTATCGTGTATGAGTAGTGGTTATTAATAAAGCATATACATACCTATGTTGGCAAATGATATGAGCAAAACTGAATTTGATGACTTATATTTACTTGTTGACTGGAGGAATAAAACTCGTAAAGTTCGTTCACGAACTATGTGAACGATGAAGAGCGAACATGTCGCTGCCTGCGTTGGCCACTTTGACATTCTTTCTGGAGGGACTGCTTGCAAAGCAAATTCTCGGCCGTGACTCAATGCCGACTTACACAGCTCAGTCATGTGTTAGTACATCAGTCACCAGCACAGAACTACGCTTACTGAACAATTCTATTCCCTTTGCCTCCACTTCCGTAATCTCCGCACTTTGCACTCCCAGCAGTCATTTGGCACAGAGCTGAAAAGGAAGAGGCCTTTGCCCAGCCAGCCCGAGTGGCCGAGCCACCAGATCCTCTTCCCGCCACCCACTCCCAAGGTGAATTAAAAGGAGGTCAGCAGAATTAGACAGGCTGTGATTGGACAGCAAACTCACGAATTCGACGGGGGGCGTTGCATCATTTTAGGGGGATCGTGTGATATGTTTTAGCACTATTGGGTGGCACTCTATTGGGTTTTTGCGACTCGAAGTTTCCGTATACTAATATTCTAAGGTACTCCTGTATTTCCCGTTAAATCAGAAAGTAGTGAATATCACTATTGCAATGGCCCCGGGGGAAGAACCCCCCGTTATCACCGACTACGAGTACGAAGTAGAAAATCCCACACCGTCTGTCTAAGCGAGTCACTGTGTAAGATGAAGATGCACAATGCAAATCCTGCGAGGCAGAAATGTACATAAAAAATTATAATAAACATAACAGCACACAAGATAGGTACCAAAGGGGGGATCGGCTCGGTAAAAAATTACCTATAACGAAGAACGATCCACAAGATGCCTGCTTACGTGACTCGCAAAAAAAAGAAGAGGGAGAGTGAGTGAGTTGTTGAGCTTACACCAAAACCAGTAGTTTTTTGGATTCCTAAATAGGCAGTCCCGCCTCATTCCGAGCACCCGATTGGCCACTTCTCTTTATTTTTTTTATTCTTATTCTTCCCTTTTTCTTTATGAGGATCTTATTCTCCCCAGACCCCTGGCGGTGGAACGACTTTTGGCGCAACCATGATGTGATGTGACTCTGCTCGTGTGCTTGGAATAATTTTTTCTTTGTTCTCTTTTTCCTTTTTGGCGGGTTTCATCTGCCTATGACTTGGCAGCATGGCTACTTGCCGAATCGGTACAGTGAAAGGTACAAGGAGGGTACCTGCGTAGATCGACCGCAGGGCCTTCTGTTCTGGGCGAATTTGTATGCGTGTAGGATGTAGACGATCAAGTATATTTTTTCCTTGTTTTTCTGAGTGTTTTGTGCTGCCTAATGCTACCACTGTGTGGCTTGTACATCCATCAAGGTAAACAGACTGTGCCTTGTACTGTCTCTGTTTTCTCTCTGGCTTGTCACTACGAATCCCTTTGAATTGAACAAAAAGCGAGGTGATAGACAAGAAAGGAGAAATTGTATTTTCAAAGTGAAGAAACTGTATAATGAAAATTACATAAAATAAAAACACCCATAGCCTATGTGCTGGCAAAAAAAGGCAGCCAAGCCCACAGTACACGAATAAAAGTCTTTGCCGCTCAGATAGGTGGTAGCATGGGGTGCGAAAAAAACGGAGTACGCCGTATTACACTTTATTAATAATGATTAGGCGGCCTGGCTGATGGGCTCATCCAGCTTTCTTAAACAGCTTCCCTTCACATTCTATTCTATTCCTCTTTTCTAACTTGCTTTTTTTTTCTTTTTAATATTCCGCTACTCTTCTTGCTCCAATTTTGCCGTCTTCTTTCCTATTTGGATCGCCCAAAAACGAAACTCTACAAAGTACACACAGCAAAAGGCAAATAAACTACAGCACACCAACAAACAGTCTTACACGTCAGAACATACGATAAAATCTCACACTGCAAAAAGGGCCCCCCTTTTCAACAGCCACATATCTATTCTCTTAGCCTGCCTCTTTTCTCTCTCGCAGGCTCCTTTTCAAAAACCAACTCTCACAACAACAACAACAAAATGTCTCCCACATACACAATGTCCGCACACCTGTGCCGCCAATTCTACACATCATGGAACCAATCCCGTCGCCAAAACGCCACGACAGAAGCAGCAGTCAAGTCAGCTGCTCCCTCAGCTTCAGCTTCATCATCTCTGCTGCTACCATCTCGCTCGCCCACGCCTGAAAAAATTCCCGAGCGGAGAGGAAGCACATCTTCAAACTCGTCAAGTTCATCGTCTCTATCTTCTTCGCCTTCTAGGCATTGATATTGATGGGACCGTTTCAATCATGACTTGAAAGAAGGGCTCTGTGGTTGCTTCTTGTTTCTTTTTGTCTTTTCTCCAAGTGTCTTGGCGATATTGTTGTTTCAAGGGGACCGGGGGATAAGTTCTTTTTGCTTGCATCATCATGTTTCTATCTCGTATTAATCAACATACCCGGCATTTCATCACGATGGAATTCTCACTATCAGGAGTCAACCGCTATTGACCCCGCCGAGTACACGGGCATCATCGTGCAACTGCCATCCTACTTTACGTACCATTTTCAGTCTGGCTTGGTTTATTTTACTTGGGAAAAGGGCATCGTCCTTACGGTTAGGGAGTTTTAGCAATCGAGAAATAAATTTATGTTTCAAAACAAACATATATATGCTGTTGAAGCGCCACATTGTAATATGCTAGTAAACATGCTAATGTCCATAATCCTCAAGTTCATGCAAGTTGTATCCAATGACAGCAATCAACTCTCAACCTCGATGTATCGTAGCCGTTATAGAACTGATCAGGCCCAATGATGGTCGGTCCTCGCCGTCCCTTGCTACAGGGATGATGCTGCCATCGTGTTGACAGTGGGTGGCATGGACATTCTCTTCTTGGCCCGACCATCATCGCCACTGTCTCCGGGAGACTCCTCTTCCATCGCCGCGCTGCCCTGGATTCGTCGCTTTGCATCCTGCTTCTCTGCCTCCGTGATGTCCTTATCATTCTTCCGCATGTCTGGAGTCCACTGTAATTGGTTGGGCGAGTGGCCAACTGACATGCCGACCCGAATCTGCATAGAAGGAATATGTAAGCAATCTATCTGCAATTTTCCACACAGGTATACAAAGACTCACCAATGTCTCGAGAGCTCCGTTAGAGTTATCCACGAGATCATCATCGAATCGCATTTTGCCGGGCTCAAATAGCACCAGTAATGTGCTACCGCCGAATGCAAAGTAGCCAAGCTCCTCGGCGCGGCGTACACGCTCGCCTTCATTACGTGTAATGACTGTGCTGCCCACCATCATGGCACCGACACAGATGACCATGACCCGCCCGTGGACTTCGCTGTCGATCGGCACCAGCACTCTCACATTCTCACCGTAAACATCCAATGCTGAGCGAATCGCCATCGGGTTCACCGTGTAATATTCGCCGGCAATTGTCTTGGGCTTACCCATGACACCATCCACGGGGATATGGAATCTATGATAATCTTGAGGGGCCAGTCGGAAGATGCCTAGAGCACCATTCTCGAATCGCGAGACGTCGTCTGGGTAAGCATCTCCTAGCAGCCTCTTCATGTTGAACTCGCGGCCCTTGACCCAAATCTTCGTCGCCTGTGTGATTTGGTTGAAGACAACGCTTCGACAATCTGCCGGCGAGACGATAATGTGAGGGTTGTCCGGCGCTGAGCACGGCCTGGCTCCAGGCTTAAGAGCACGATAGAAAAATTCGTTAAAGTTCTTGAATTCTTCAATCGGCAGCAAGACTTCAGACATGTCTAGTCGATGAAATTCGATGAACTTTTCGATTTCATCTCGCGAAGCAGGGTCGTCAAATTTCTTACCCTGCTTGATACTCAAATTCTTTAGCATTCTCCGAACTAGAAGTCCAATCGTCAGTCAAATTCTTGAACCCTCTTTCTTTTGCGCCTCGCTAAAATTAAATCAATGAGTCACTTACTGCGCTTATTCTCCATATCTCGAGATTTCAGGCCCTTGTAAAGTAGTCGGATGCCCAGTCGCACATAAACGCTCATCTTCTCCTCGTTAATCTGCCCAGTGAGGCGATCCTGAACCAGGATATTTGCCGAGTTGGCGCCAAGCTTATATCCACCGTAGGATATTTTGGTGATGACTTTTGAGTACCATTTCCGCTGTGCTTGGCTGGCCGTGACGAAACCTCCCGCGAGGACGGTGTTGACCTGGCGCCAATCTTGACTGGCACACGTAGCAATGTGTGTAATGATATCGCCGTCACTGCGCTTGTTGAGACGGGGTTGGTGACAGATGGGGCATTCCCGAATCTCCACAACATGCTCTTCCTTGCTGTCTTCAGTGTCAAAATACCCCTCTTCTCCTTCGTCGTTTGGCGTGGTGGCCTCGAGCGGTGGTGGCTCAACCATTATTTGAGGCGTTGAATCTCCCGAGCTGCCCGTCTGTCCGACCGAATCATCAGACCTGCCAGAAAGGCTGAGGTTCTTGACATCCAGTGTAGAAGACTTAGATCCAGATCGGCTCTTGGCTTGCAGTTGATCTTCGAGACAGAGGACGGCTTCGTCAAAGGTCAATTCCCATGAGTCTTCGTTATCAGCAGCCTTGTGAGGGAAGCGTGAGAAGAAGCTGTCGATTGTGGAATCTTTCAAGGTGGAGCCAAGAGTATCAAGCATCGTGCTTAGCTCAATCCTGCTAATGAGACCACTTTCGTCTGTATCATACTGTTTCAACAGCGCTCGCCAAAACTGCTGGCGGAGAGCTGGATAAGGCACATATTTGGCCTTTAGATAGATGACTGGGTTGTGCTTGCTTTCCCACTTGTCCAGGTTCTTCATCTTCAATGGTATAGAGTAATCTGAGAAATCAGGATCTTCCGAGTCCATCTCTGGTGATGCTTCAACGACAGAGTTGTTGAGAGCATCCGCGGGTGACAATGATGAGTTGCTAGACTGTGGAGCAACTCCGTCGCCGTTTGAGGGAACAGATCGAGGGGGTGGCGCTTGTGACCGCATCATCTTGCTTAGGCTCGATGTCGACGAAGAACGGGATACTCCAAGACGTTGGAGGCGAGATTTGGTGGCAATTGGGGCGGGTGCCTCTGGTGCTGGAGTTCGGACCTCGTACAGCCCTGTTTCCGGGTCTGCCTGTGGCGCTTTTTCTATAAGGGTCTGGATAGGCAGGTTGCAAGAGGCGATGAAATCGTTGCCAGAGTATTTATCATGATCAATGACTGTGAAAGCGAATGAATATTGCTTCTCGTGGCCCTGGACGGGGAAAATCATCTTCTCGTTGAAAACTGGGTTGAGGTTGTGTCGAACCCGCCTCGTGCGGTACGTTTTTTTGCCAAGTGATGCTACAACGAACGGGTCCATATCGAAGCCTGTCCGGGTCAAGTTGGACTCGGGTGGAAGATCTGTGATCTTGGAAATCTCAAGATAGATAATTCCCACAACATCAGAGTCACCATTCGTAAAAGCATAGGGATTCTGCCGTCTCTTCTTTTTCAAGCCTTTGATGCGGAGGCGCCGCCGACGCTTCTCTGCAGTCTCTGGTTTGGAAGGATCTTCAGCATCGTCGCCAATATCCTCCTCGAGCTCAGTGAGATCGTCCTCATCGTCATCCTCATCGTGGGACGATGTAACTCCCAATCGCGTTGTCCCGCTCGGAGATAGTAGTGGGGTCTCAGTTGGTGTGACATTTCGGGACGAGCCGACAGGGACGGAGCCAACAAGAGCAGAGAACTTTTCAAACAACTGCTGGTGAGAGATGGTAGGGTCTGTGGCGTCAAACAGAGTGAACTGGAGCTGCACCTCGCCGGAAACGATGCTCGTCTTCTTGCCGGGACGCTTGCTCTTGAGGGGATACCAGCGCGGCTCCTGTTCGGGTTGCTCGTTCTGGAAGATCTCCTCGAGCGCCAAATCAAATTCGCCGAGGTAATCCTTGCCAAAACGGTCCTTGTCCCAGCAAATGACGTCGAGCACCAGACTTTGTACAGAGCTGATGGGCAGCTCTTCGATAACGTTCCATTCGGGATTCAGCGTTTTGGGGACGGAGTGGGTGACAACCCGAGAGTCGCCAAGTGTGACCACGAGATACTATAAGACAGACAAGATTGTTTGTAAGCTGTTGTTCATGACTGGTGTTGGCCTATGTAAAGGCGAAGAATTGGGAGAGAAAGGGGGAGTTCTTGGCAAATATGCGGTGATTATCGCCCCAGCTATGCGCGCTGGACCAGCTCGTGATCAAGTCGCAATGGTGAAGGTATTCCTGCCACATGTACTTACCGGATCCGAGGTCCCGCTACGGTCCTTGGCTGCCAGATTCCTTGCCTATGAAGCCTCACGTCTTAGCACAGTACCACTCTCGATGAGGCTGCAGAGCCATGGCCATACCCGTATGATGACAACCTTGAGGGCCAGTCCAGAGGGTGGACTGCCCGTGAGGCCGGAGCCGTCGTTCTTTGGTCGCATTGGGCTCTCGCTTCTTGAATTCGCACCGATGGATGGAGATGGAGAGGAGGAGAGCAGGCGGTTCGGGAGGATACGCATTGCAAAGGCGAAGCTTGTGCAAGCTTAAGTGGGTAGAGAGCTACACACACTCAAGTCGCTACGTATGTTGTGATCGTCGATTTGTAGGGAGGAGAGGGCCCCGAAGCGGCGCTATGGCAGCTGGTTGGCGGCGGGCAGTGCTGGCGATGGCAACGACAGTTGGAGGCGCACTGTGCTGTAAAAGCTCCGAGTCGTGGTCTCAGCTAGGGGCGTTTTAGTGAGGATTTGCAGCTGCGCGAGGACAGCTGGCGATTCCCTTTTAATAGCAACGGCTGGGAGGCCACTGCTCGCGAAATTAGCAAAAGAACATCAGCCTCCGGATGGCCTCCGTTTATTACTCGATACCGCCCTGGGGTCCTGCCTCCACTTTATTAAGAAGCGAGAAGGCCATGGCAGCGGCGCTTGTTGGCAGAGGCCAATATATCCATCTGGATGGATCCAAGGCGGCTCAAAGGGCCGGGCCTCGGTACTACTCTGGCTAGATGCAATACCCCTAGCAGGAAAAAAAAAGCTGCACTGACGATAAACTCTGTTGAAGGATTCTAGATCGTGGTCATGCCAGTCTATCCATAGTAATCAGGCACGGCCAAGCGCAATCATTCGCAGAATTTGAGACACGCTGACGGCGCAGCGAGGACAGCCCAGGTTTCATAGCGACGTCATTGCGTGTCTCTAAACCACAGTGCTTACTTGCTCCAGCTTATACTGTCGGAGCTACTGCTCAGCTTCTGGGGTTGGCCATACCCTTCTGACGTGATCTACGTAAATAGCTATGGCGTCTCAGTCGCACCACAGCTGCAGCCAACAGTGCTCTCCTTACTCGCCAGCGGAGGAACACACTCAAACATGCAGATACGGAAAACCTTAGGTGGCGTTACTGCGGACTTTTTAATGACTGACGGCCCGAGCCAATAGCACCCACCGGATTGCGCGAGACAGAAGGCACATGAAGGCGCCCTGTTTCACCAACCACGCAATATATCTCTCAATTTATGCAGCTTTTGCTAGTAGTAGTAGTAGCAGCAACAGCAATAGTAGTAGTGGCAGTAGTGGTGTTAGTAGTAGTGGTAATAGCAATAGCAGTCCAGCAGGAGGCTATAATGCGCCGTCTTCGTGAAGCATTGAATCCGCCCGCGCTCGCACTCGCTTGTCTGAGGGCTACGGAAAGGGCTTGCAGACAGCATGCAGCGTCTAAGACAAATTCCCACTTCTTCTTCGCGGCAACCATGCTTTAGTCCTATCAGGTTGGCTTGCTGACACGTGAATCTGCAGCAAGTTGGTCTGGGGTAGGCAGGTGGTACTGCGCAAAGTCCGTCAACTGCGTGCGAAGGACGAGTTGCATGCACCCGGCTACTGTTATGTTATTAAGGGAAATATTACTTGGTGTCGAGTTTATTGAGCCGAAACAATGACCTGGGCAGGAAGCTATCCTCAGCAATGTCTGTAATATAATGCTATGCTATCCGCCAGCAACACGTATAGAACTGAATCCGCACGTCCATGACAGAAATAGAAACACCCGATCCATCTAAACAGCACCAAGGTCCAAGACAAGGCGATAAGAATAACAACATGTCGTCAACGATATGACGTAGCGCCCATCGCCAATGCCAAGACCAGCGAATAACTCTACATCGTAGGTAATTTTTAAGTTTCCCAGCACCCGTCGATGCTCACTCGATGCCCATCTTAACCTGAAATGACATCTGGGCTCAAAGCAGTTCGCCACAGCCTTGTGAACTCCTAACCTAGGATGAAGCGGAGCAGCGTAGGACTATCTTCGTACTAGTATCTTTTTGATCCTTGGAGGGGAACAAGTGAAAGGGATATCCCACTAAATCCCCCTATTGCAACGCCTCGTATGTATCCGCAGCAATGCTCCATGGTCTGTGCAGCAGTGATGGGGAAATGAAATAACGATTTTCCATGCTTTTGTTGGGGCAAGAACCTGGTCCAAGACAAGCAATTGACGCGACTTGCTAGCGGGAAAAGGAAAAAGGAAGATCGAGATCTTTGTATCACTGACACGTGATAGCTGGTGCGGCAGCTTCATCTAGGTATTTTCTTCTTCCTCTCTGGTGGTTGGATCAATGACAGGGCAAAAGATCAAGGGATCAAAGGCGCCCCCCTCTTCCTTCTCTACAGCTAGTTAATTGACTTGCCACAGCACATTGACATCACAATTGCAAGTAAAGACCACTCATGTTTTAGAAGATAGCATGGTGTCTTGGAATTCAGAGAGCTGCGAGCGCCAAGTCCGCCCCAACAACTGAGCTAAGGAATCGCCTAGGTACTCCATTCCGGACCCAGGACTGCGGGAAAAACCAGGATGATAGTACGGGATAGTGCCTCATGCTCATTGCTTAGGTAGCATTTTGCAGCGTAGAATCAAAAAGTACACATAAAGATGAGAAATTAACTGCTAGGACCCGAATACGGCGTTGCCTACTTTGGCATTAATTCACAACCCCTTTTCAGTATGGTCACGCCACCTGTCATTATGAAGTGCGGGCAGCTCGCTGGGCTGTGGGAAATTTGATTTTTGGTGCCGACCTCAAAGGTGGGTAAAATCACAAGCTCCCCGGTTAGAATTCTAAACTTTCAGCGTCAAATCACCGGGGCCTTCTCTCCACACATTGCGCACGCGAGCGTCACGAGTGAAGCCAAGCCAGGACACCAGCGTGTTTTTTTTTGTTTTGTTTTTTCTTTGCTTTGCAGGTCGATGTGCGTCTAGGATAGGAGCTTCACATCTGCTGGAGAAGCTATTGCGAGCTGTTTTTTTCTCGCTGTGGAATAAACGAGAGACACGCACAAAAAGTTGAACCACCTACGTCAGATACGTCAGGCTGCGTCGAGGCCCGACACAGCATCGCTTTTTCCGTCACCACAATGTCATCGCCATCAGGATCCTCCCACAGCGGCAAGCGCAAGAGAAACGCTGCCGCCGTCGCCGACCGCAACCTACAGGACGGCGCTCTGCAGACATCCTCGCGAGATGCTTCGGGCGAGGAGGGCGATACCACCGCACCAGAGTCGTCGCGACAGACCAGACGATCCACCAATGGCACGAGCTTGAACCCTAACAAGAGACAGCGGGCCAATTCAGAGCGAGTTTTGGACAATGGAAACAGCAACAATGTGCTCGATCCCGGTGAGCCCAGTGACACCACTGAAGCCAGCGTCGACATTGCTGAGAGGGTTGGCCGAAAAGCGCGGAAGAGTGTATCTAAGGATGCCGAGGAGGAGAAGAAGAAGACGATGCCTCCGCCCCCCATTGGCGAACTCACACATCCCGTGGGTTTCAAGACAAACGCTCCTCCAGTTGGCCGCGCCGTGAGGGTATACGCAGACGGAGTCTTCGACCTGTTCCACCTTGGGTAAGTGCCGCATCTGACGAGACATGCATCGGTGTTGCGTTCAAAGCTAGAGTGAGCGACGAAACTGACCGAATCGCTAGACACATGCGCCAGCTTGAGCAAGCGAAGAAGGCCTTCCCCGACACAACCCTCGTCGTAGGTGTCACTGGCGACGATGAGACCCACAAGCGCAAGGGGTTGACGGTCATGTCTGCAAAGGAGCGCGCCGAGTCCGTGCGACACTGCAAATGGGTAGACGAAGTTATTGAAGACTGCCCATGGATCGTCACCCCAGAGTTCCTCGAAGAGCACCGCCTTGACTATGTCGCCCACGATGACATCCCGTACGGCGCAGACGAGGGAGACGACATCTATCAACCAATCAAGAAGGCTGGCAAGTTTCTCGTCACACAGCGAACGGAAGGTGTCAGCACCACTGGCATCATTACAAGGTAAGCTAGCTGCTCGCAATGATTACATTTCCATGGTTGTTGCTCTATTCATTGGCTGACTTTCACGTCTACGCAGGGTCGTCCGTGACTACGAAAAATACATCACTCGGCAGTTTAAGCGTGGCACTTCTCGCCAGGAGCTCAATGTCAGCTGGCTGAAGAAGAATGAGATAGACCTCAAGCGCCACGTGCAAGATCTCCGTGACAATATCACCAACAATTGGGCTACCACCGGCCAGGAGCTCAGCCGAGAACTGAAGCAGTTCTGGCCCACCAGTCGACCACAGAGCCCAGCCCGGTTCAACAGCTCATCAAGCGACATTGCACGATCTCCTACCACGCCTGGAGAGCGAAACTCGAAGGAGTTTATTACCGGCTATGCGCTCGGATTGGTTGGTGGTGTGAAGTCATGGGTTCGTTAACTTCTCAAAGCTCTCTCTCGTGATCCTCATCTATACCATACTAACATCATGCCCCCGTTATTGCAGATGTCAAAGAACCGAAGAACAGTCACGGATAGCCACCCCGCAAGCGATGACGACTCCGAAGAGAGCGACGGCAATGGAAGACCGGCAGAGCAGAACAACCATGAGGTGGCCGCTTCGAGCCGCGCGTAGATTTAAGCATCAAGGAAGTGCTCCAAATGTCAAAAAGGAACTGTGCGCGGCCGTATTGCTTCCCGAACCGAGAGAATGAGAATGAGAATGAGAACGAGAACTTGAAAGTTATGGTGTCAAAACACGTGACAAAGAAGGAAACGTGAAGGCCAATTTGTGATAATAGATGGATTTGTGGTACTATTGGCGTGTTGGGCTTTTTTTTTAGGGCTCCGAAAATGATAATTGCATTTGTTTATTTTTGCTCTGTCACTAGTATCTACTCTGGAGCGCTATACCAATATTCGCGTTCCGTATTATTGGGAAACTGTATAATGGAAGCTATTTTTGTCATACGAAACACTTGTCTGATGCGAGGCTACGGATATGCAAATGGTTGTATCATCGGCTGCACTCTAACTCGGCGTATTCTTCTTTTAATTATAGAGTGTTGGTTTTGCTACAGACTCAGAGACACTTACATATACGAAGAGTCGCAAGGATGAAGGAGAAAAGAAATGGCCGACGATGAGCTGAATGTACCCATTCGATAGGGCTGTTGTGACGGGGAGGTTTACAATTACGACTCTGTGGTAGCCCAAAAAAGGATGAATGACAGATCAGCCTTGATGACGGGCATGAGGGTTCACAACATGCCCGATACGACTACTACCATGCAGCCTTATCCGCGACATGCCATGTCATGTCATGCCATTGTATTGCTTCTCCTATCACCGATGTCTCTCGTTTCGTCCGATGTTGTAAGGCTACATAAGTCAGAATGAATCGAGATGTATGCCGCCGGTTGCTAATATTAGAAATTTGTTTCGTTTCATCATCCTACGATATCTGGCTTTGGGTTTCCGGCAATCCGGGTTGCTTTGTCTGGTGTTGCTTCTTGTGGCTAACAGAGTGTGAGGGTGTGAAGGTTTGGCGTTTGCGGCGGCTAATGTGCGATGTTGTGGGATGTGTTACATTGCAAAGGCTGTAGTCATCGTAAATGGGTAGATGTAGAGAGATGGGCAGGGTATGTGCGCAAGACATATGCGTGTAAGTCCATGTAGTATGTGTGTACAGTCATACAACAGCAACAGCAGCCCTACAAGAACGGGCCGGCTGAGTGATTACAAACACGAACTGCATGATCGAAAGAGGTGAGGCGTCGGGCGCGGTGTTAAGCGACGGGATGCAACACTCTCTGGTGCCATTTTCAGAAAGTCTTGAACGTGTTCCTTTTAATCGGGCCCAAACGAGACATCCACATTTCCGCTGCTCGTCAAAGACGAGTTGAGCAATGGGCGGCGCGTATAAACGACGAATAGGATGATTTAGATGGGGTTGATGTGGTAGCAGACTGGGCGCTTGTGAGCCGTTGCATTGTTGCATTGTTGGATTGGTCAGTTGGTTAGATGCTTTTTGCATTGGGCTGTGCTATTAATTCCACTTTATGCTCTCTCCATCTCTGTATATGGAAAATTCGTAGTGTGGATTAAAGAGAGAGAGAGGTTGGATGGATGGCCCTATAGGCGAAACAAGCGCGCTTTAGCATGACCCAAGGCCCATAGCCTCATACCTGATGCAAGGTTTCGTTCTATACTTCTCTTTCTGATGCAGGTATGTTGGTTCGATGTGCCGCACCGGCATTGCATGAGTGGTGCATTACGTTTGCTTGCCAAAAAGTCGTCGTGTGATGGGGACATGTAGCCAGCCAGCCCTCTTTGCTGGAAACGGTGTGGGTGAAATCTCTAAAAATATCCCTGCGTGTCATGGGCTAAGGCCTAATCCGGGATGCAGCACGTTTTTGCTCTTTAGTGTCCCAGTTTCTGTCGCCTGTACTGGAATTACGCGCAGCACTGTAAGCGCCGAGACGAGGGATGGGATGAAAAGAGGGTGGCATTTGATGGAAGCAAAATGCGTAGGTAGGTAGTATTCAGAAACACGTTCTGCAGAGTATTCCTAGTAATAGCTCTGATTATTCTTTCGACAATTCCCTAATTAGCATTCTGGCTCGCTTAGGTTCCTGGTATATGAGGCAAGGATGTAAGGATGTAAGGATGTCATGCTGTAAGGTATGCAATAATTACAGTGCTACCTAAGCTGTATGGGCCACATCGTCGATCGTCTGATATGGAGGGACAGCTTCGCCACACCCACTCCCGGCACAAGCAATCAGCGACCCAGCCAATGCCCCGTAGACGAGACCAAACGCCTTGATTACTCTCATTCTATACATACAACTCCGGAGCAACTGGCAGTGAGATAAGCGCCGACGGGCAAGATTGACAAGGTTGAAGTAAGACCTGCAGCAAAAAACGTGGGACTGAATACCGCTACGTGCCATTGCCCTAAGGAACATGTTATTGTTCCCAGCACGCACTCGTACCACTGCGACTTGTCTTGTGCAACTGCGCGTCAGGGCTCATGATGCTGTCTGAGACAAGGCAGTTTTAAAATGAATGAGTGCTGCGGTTACATTGGCGGTGACTCTGTGCTCAGGTTCCTGAGAGGTGTCAAAGGTATAGAAGTAGGTTAGGCAGGTACTGGGTACTGGGCAACTACATGTTATAAGCGTGAAGGTATCACGTACATTAGAGAAGCCACCACCATTTTGCGTGTATGCAATCCCTCTGGGCACGGAACGCTTCCGGTGGTGCCCAATACAAGCTATACAGAGTACATGGAATGTCCAAGAAAGATGAAACGAGCGTGTTGATCCCACATCCTTCGCCGAAACCCCTGCGACACATGACTTGCGGGGGAGTGGCTGTCGGCACTGATGGACTTGTAGTACTCGTACATGTAGTATCCGGAAGTGTTGGTGATGCTGCGTCTGCACACTACACGTACAAGTACTTGCTATATGATGAGTACCTACCCATCATTGCTTCGAGTCGGTAGCGAGTAGTGAGATGGGTAATCCGAGTGTTTGGTAATCATCCAAACGGCAGGTGAAGAGACGCTTGATTAAATCCTGGCGGCACATCGCCCACAAGTAATACTCGCAGCGGGCGCTGACCGCAGTTCCAAATGTCTTGTTCCCAGCAGCATCTTGTGTGTCCTGCTGCTCTCATTTCCGAATACAGGCAAGGGGAACTGCTGCCGCCAGCCGTACCCAGTACATAGCGATGCGCTAGCGAGGCACTAGCTGGATTTGTAGCTCATCTGGCCCCCAAACTTGGACCCGTTGGCCCGCAAATCTTTAGCGACCACCAGCTTGGGTCCCTCATCTCATGTCCTTGGGCTTCGGAGGAGGGAAATAAACATGCGAGCAGAGAGCGTGGTTTGTTGGCGGATAAGGTGATTTTTTTCCCTTTGAGTGGCTGAGATGAGATGAGATTGGAGTTGGCCAGATCTACCAGGATGCGGCCATGCACGAAGACTGTTCTGGCGACCGAAATACAGGGACAAGAGAGGGCGAGAGAGCCAGAATCAGAAGGCAGACAGAGGCAGACAGAAGACTATCTAACCCAAGAGGCAGTGACTAAGAAATGACAAGGTTCCTGGCCATGGTACATGTACGAGGACCCAAACGGCTGGTTTTCCTCCTCCCTCTGCTCATCCACCCTTCCGGGCCCCATCTAGTGATGTGGACATTCCGGTAGTCTCTACTAATGGATCTTGGTACGCAAAAGAACCGCTTCCAAAGGACGCTATCAGCAGCATCACCGCCGATAGTTCTGACCACAGCGGACTGGTTTCTGCGGTCGCTGCAAGCACGGCACTCCCGCGTTTGGCAGCAGCAGCAGCAGCAGCAGCAGCAGCAGCAGCTTCACCATTTCACATCACCATACAGCGAGCTAGCTGAGCACCAAGGCGGGCACTCTCGGGCTCCACGGGAGCGGGCCATGGCCTCGTGGACGCGGAGACTACTCTGTCCATCATTGATTGACGTCTGTCTCTCTTGGGATTGCACTAACGCGAATGGCGTGCGCATGTTAAACAAACCCCTGGCCCACCGGGACGTCAGCTCTGCGCACCATGGACGCTCCAGAGATGGGGACCTTTTTTTCAGCTCTGGGCCATCCTTACATGTTCATTTGCAGCGCTTCGCCAGCTGAGGTGCACGAGGTGGCCGCCACTGCGTCGTTAGCAAAGCCGCTGTCCTTGCTGAAACCAGAGGCCAGCCGTGATTCGCCGCTTCGGGACCGTCGAGGCAGGGAGGAGGTGCTCATTGGCAGCTTGACCGATATTCGCAGAAGGAAAATATTGAGCCGTGTTTGGAGGGGCTTCCAATTTCCTGCCTTTCTCTTGCGCGGAGGTGGCCGATGCTTGGCCGATGCCTTCTCAGCCGCATGGCCCCTTTTGCGCAGGGAGAAAGCAGTTGTGCTATTATTCTGTGCGATGCAGGAGGCGGCATGAGGACACTTGCATAGCACCGCGCATACGCATTAACGAGATATACGAACATCACGCATCATCACCTGCAGCTCGAGGAGGCGTGAAACCAACCTGTGTCAGTATTACTGCAGGATCCTTTCTAGAACGGACGCATAGAAGAGTGCGATGCCCTCCTACTAAGGTACTGTACAAGGTACTGCAGGAGATCCTTCGAAGATAGTAGTATGTATAGTAAGCGACTGGAGAGGTGGTCGTTTAGCCAGTGGCTCCGGTGGGCTGGAAACACCAAGAGCTTGCCCACAGACACGGACGGGGAAACCTTCTTCGCCCACCCTGGTCTCCCAGACTAGCCGCCGATGCGCCAAAGGGGAGCTTTTGTTTACGGGCGAAGCAGACACCCTGGCTGATGATCATGAACCACTGTGCAGACCGCGCTGACGTTTCTGGCCAAACGGTGACGCACAGTATTTGCATTTGCATTTGCTGTCTTGTCTAGTCTAATCTTTTACGTGATGCGCGCACCGGAAGAGAGGACTCGCAGACGCCGGCCTATGAGCGTACAGCTCGGTGGCAAACCAAAAGACACTCCTCTGTTCTCGTGAACGCCAGAAAATCCCGGTTTCACTCACGCGATGCCCTGGGCGCCAACCACCGCTCAGCGAGATTTGCTTTTTGTGGCGGTTGGTCTTGTCGGGGGACACAAGAGACGCCCCACTACCGTCGGATTTCGCTTCAGCAGAGGAGCCCACCCGCGCTCACTCTTGTATTACTGCTGCTACTTGGTATCTCGCAAAGGAATCGAGTAGTAGTAGTACTCTTCTAGTACGGGTAGGCCAAGTATTACTCTTGTGCTATGAGATCTACTTGTCAGCAGTGGTTCTCGCCGGAAAAAAAAAAAAAAGAACGAGCCCTGCCCCTGTCTTTTGTCGCCAAGCGCGCATTTCACGAGAAGCAACGGCCATGTCTCAGCAAGCCTCAGCAGCCGGAATCAACACGAATAGACTCTACAGTATACCTGTATACGCAAGAAGCAGCCTCCGGCCAAGGGACCCGGCGAGCGACAGCCATTCCCATCTAACAACCCCGCTGGAGCCGCGGGACTGGGACCTTGACGCCATACCCGCGCCGTCCTTGGGATCCCCCTTGCTGGCGTTCTCTGCCGTCGGGACCAGTGCGCTGCCCTATCGTTGCAAAGTCAGCATCAATGTGCCAGGCTTCATCAATTCCGTGCACAGGCCTGTCGGTGGTCGTACCAGCCCACGGGAAAAACTGGGACAACCGTCCTCTTCCAGCCTGTCGCGCATCTTCGAGCCCAAACAGGCGATCAGCAAAAGGCGGACGCCCTGGCCTGGCCTGCATGTCGATAAGGAGCAGCGTTCTAATTATATCCAGATTCTAGCCAAGGCCTTCCCCTACGACCGGTACGACGCACATTGTACCGTACTGTATGGAGTTGTGTCTGGCATGGCAGAGCAGGAATCCTTGTGTGCCCAACTTTGGCGCGGCCGCAACACCCATCAATCATGGCGCTGCTTATGACAGGCAGACATTTTTTCTGACCCCCTCCACTGCGCGCCACCCTCTCTGCCGTGCTGCGCCCAATGAAGAGACCGCAGCCGGCATGCGATTCGCAGCGCCCATCTGGACGGAGCATTTTAGTCTCTACCCCAGTCATGGCCCGTTCGCTCCCGCGGACAGGGCTGGCTCAACCACGCGGCGGCGTCTCCACCACGTCTCTCCTCCCGACATGGTTCTGTCAGCCTCGGACCGGGTCTAGCTGTGCTGTGGGAGCTCTGGTTGGCTTGGGGGGTGCGCCAGAGGGATTGCACGCACGTCCTTGTACAGGTACCCAGTACGAGCGACGCGCGAGCTGATGCTGTCGACACCGCTTTGAGAGAGAGTCGAGCTCATACCATGCCGTTTTGTCTGGTTTTACATGCACCCCATAGCTCAGCTGCCAGCCCACGGCTCGTCATGGAACCAGGATCATGAATCCAAGGGCTTCACCATGGAATCCGGCTATGTTGGCCCGCCAGGGTCCCGTCTGCTCCCACACATGGACATACATGTAGACTACTTGCGCGCTCTCTCTCTCCTTCTCTGCCGCTGCCGTCACGACTGCCATACTCCATGCTCCAGCACCCGCGGGGAATGCGTTGTCCTGTTTCCTATATTTGTCTCTTTCAAGGCATCCAACGTCGTATCGTTACTGGAGAACGGCGTTTGTGAACCAGCGAGGCTGAGGCTGGGACGATCGCCGACTCGCCCACCCCAACCCGCCGCGGGTTGACTTCCTGTCGACCACTCTTGTCTCTCTTACACCACCAACATACCCTTGCTCTCCCTTATCCGTGCTTTTTTCTTCTCCCAGAGTCTCGGCATCTTAATCCATGATCTTTACAGCTTCACTTTACACACACGTCACGGCACTAGCAGTACCTCCTCGCAGCCGGCTGGGCTGTGTGTATACTAAGATAGCCTCTTGTGCTCCACGACTCCCTGGTACCTACTTCCTTCATCTTTATTAAACCTGCATCTCATCTTTGATCTGGGTCTGGCTTTTTATCCACAATGGGGAGCCTCAGGAACATTATGAATGTCGAAGACGACCACGCCGATCCTCACTCCATAAGAAGGGACCGAAGGCCGACTTCAAGAACCGCCATCGATCAAGATCTCTCCGTCCCCATGCCCAGATATAACATCCCTGTGGATCTATCCGGCCAAACCTCTCTTCCTCACATACTTCACCCCGCAGCACAACCCCTGGGATATAATAACCATCCTGGAGGCCGTCGACGCAGCAACACGAGCACTGACTCCATGGACTCTTCCTATGGGCAGGGTCAGAACCATTCATCAGCATACTACACCGGAGCAAACATGAGGCCCATCATACCAGGAGGCTCTTCAGGGGAGCACCCTGTCAAGCTGACGCCCATTACTGGAAGAGTCAGTCGGGCCAAGAAGGGAGTTCCTGTTCATACGTGTGATACCTGTCGACCACCAAAGGTATATTCACTCATCATCATCTTCATCTTTTACATCTTGTGTCTTGTTACAGGCTTGTGCTAACATGGGATTGTCTTTTTTCACTTGGAAGACATTCACAAGAGCAGAACACCTAAGGTATGTTGCTACTCAACACACACACACACACACACACACACCCTCTCTCTCTCTCTCTCTCTCTCTCTCTCTCTCTCTCTCTCTCTCTCTCTCTCTCTCTCTCTCTCTCTCTCTCTCTCTGTCTCTGTCTCTCTCTCTCAACTCTCTCAACTCTCTCAACTCATCCTCTCACCATGGAATGCTTAACTCACTCTCTTCTCTACAGACGACATCAACTGGGCCATCAGCCACCTGAGCTATCTTGCACCGTCTCCGGCTGCAAGAAGGTGTTCCACCGCAAGGATTTATTAGATCGACATCTACAAAGACAGTAAGTCTTCTCGCCTGCCCCAACACCATCTCAACGATTCGAACGAGTGCTGAATATAGGCATTAGTGGCGAACAGGAAGGTAGACTGAAACGAGACTCATCCCGGCGGCGTCGATCTGGCAGCAGTCCATCGCGACCTTACAGCAGTTCACCACCGGCACCCTCGATGCAAGCAGCCTCACCTTATGTCGCCGCTGCCACAACGCCTGCCTCTAGCATAGGAGTGGTCCCTGGCCACTGGTCATCAGTCAACAGATCGACGCCTCAGGGAAGCGTAATGCAATCGCCGCACATGCACTCGCCGCACATGCGAGATGCACAGAGCACATATCAGATGGCGGATATCGGCGTCGTCGACCCTAGTATGGCTGTGCAGATGCCGAATTCCAGTGTCGTTTCTGGCTACAGTGAAGCTCGTCCTGCTGGATTGAACGAGTTGAACCCCTCCGTCCCCGAGCTCTGTATGCCTGAAACCACCTCACCAAGCATCACTTGGACGGATAGCTCGGGCATTCCATCAACTGCTTCAGGAAGTGCTTACTCGACCCCTGCACCTGGCAGCTCCAAATTTCAGCATTCGTCGGGTCGAGCTCACAACACCGAATGGACAGCGCAAATTCCATCATATACCACATCCCCAAGCCCTGTCATTGCCGATGGAAGCTACGCCATGTCTTTTGCCTACGCTACTACCCCTCCGCAAGTCTATTCCTCAGTTTATGGGGATAACATCGGGACGCCTTTTCACACCTACGAACATGCCCCAAATCTTTACAGCCCGCATCAAATGCTTGACAATTCAGTCCGCAGCATAACTCCGCCCCAGATGATCGTGGGTCAATCAAGCGAGACTCTGATTGCGGCACCGTCTGCGTTGCCTGTGGATCGCATGATGTATCCTCGTAATGGCGGTCGCGAGCCTGTAGATGCTCTGGGCCTTTATACTCTGATGCCGGCGCCTGCAGTTCTAAGCCAGCAAATCCGAGACATGATCCCCACTTACATCGAGGTATACTGGGATAAAGTGCACTCCCAACATCCAATAATCCACAGACCAACATTTGAGAACCCTACGAATATACCTGAAGATCAACTCGAGATCCTCAAATGCGCCATGGCGGCTGTCGCCACTCAATTCCTCGAGCATGTAGAACATCGCGCCAATGGACACCAGCTGCATACCTACGCGATGGACAAGGCAAAGATGGTAAGAGAAATATGAAAACCACATCAATTGTAATAGCCGAGCAACAGCTAACATTCGTAATCCAGTACACCGACTCTGGCGCTCCAGAATGGCCGATCGTGCAAGCTACAATTCTAGGCGAATACTATGCCGTCTTCCGAGGAAGAAATAAGAAGGCATATCAGAAATCGCCTCGATTTGAGGCACTTTTCCAAATGGTTAGTCCTCACTAGATTTATTGGTTCTCGTTTATGAACCAAAGTTGCATTCTGCCCTCACGTAAAGCGTTTTTTTTTTTTCCTTTGTTTTCCTTTGTCTTCTTTTCTTTTCTATTATGCTGTTTTCTGGGATCTTTACGTTTTTGGTTTTTTTTCTTATTGCATGGTTACGAATATCTCATGGTACCCCTTCAAATCTATGTTTTCAAAATTTCATTTGAATTTTCTCGCTCGATATCATTTGGTTCTTGCCTCTACTGTTTTACTATCTTTCTCTCTTTTCTTTTTTTTCCTTCTCTACTACTTTCTTTTACCGTTTCTTTTTTTTTTCTTTTTTCTTTTTCTCCATTTAAAGTCTGGTTCAACGAAAGGCATCATCTTATATCTTACTCATTTATACCTTGAATGCAGGTCATCAACGCACAAACCACCTACCCATCGAACATGGAGTCGTGCGACGCTTCCCAGCAATGGAACATTTGGGTCCATGTGGAATCGAGGAGGCGCCTCTTAGCTGCCTGTTTCCTGCTTGACGTCCATGCATCGTCGTATCTGGAACAGCCTCGTGCCGCAGTTCTTGGCCTGGACTATACAAACCCTGCGACTCTTCCGGTACCGCTGTCAATGGGCACGCTACATTTATGGGACGCACAAAACTATGAAGAATGGAGTCGTATGAGCCAAGCAGCTATGCCAGAGACTATTGGAGCGACAAGTCTTGAGCATATTTCTGCTGCTAATATCGCATCGATTCCTGCCTTTGACGCATCGCTGTTCTTGCTCGCATTCGTTCTTCAGCTTCCCCAGCGACAATCTCTTACAAAGGTTGATCTTCTGGACAATGCTTCAAGCATTAGCATGAGTCACTTTAGAATCATGAATCTGTTCCCAGATTCACCAGTCGCAATGTCACATCTTGCCCTTCATTACACCCCGCTGCATACCCTCTTGTCAGTCTCGGGCGACAGTTGGGTTTTCAACAAAAAGGTGCTCCAAGCCACCGAGTTCATGGAGCACCAGAGAGAGCTCGAAAAATGGCGAGACTCTGGCAGTGCCGCCGTCGCAACCGCCTTTGCCGCTCGAGCTCTCAACCTATTCCTCGGAATCTCGAGATACGCGAGCAAGGATGGAAGCGCCTCCTCCGCCTCCTCCATATCTCCACGCTTCCAGCGCGCTCAGCAAAAGGACATTTCCGACTTTTGGGGCATCTACGTCTGCGCCCTCATCTGCTGGGCCTTTGGACACATTGGCATCAGCCGTTCTGAGACAAAGGCGCCGACTCGGAAAGCCGCCATACAGTGGCTGCTTGATGTGTCGAGCATGGAGCCCGGCCAGATTGAGGAAATGACTGTGCGATATAAACAAGTTGGCTCCGGCGCGGTGAGCCTTGCGCGCGCGACGCTCGAGAAGGAGTGTCTGGGTGGGCGAAATATCTTGCTTGCCGATGCTGTTGGTGTTTTGAAGAAACTTGAAGAGGGCGATAACTATAGACGATTTTAGGCAAGGTCTTACTTCTTTTCTTTTTCTTGTCTATTATTTCGTTTTCTACTTGTTTGCTTTCCTGTTTTGTTGTTTTCAATTTATTTCCTGTTTTCTTGTTTATCTTCTCACTTCTTTTTTTCTTCATGATACACATGAATGTGGCATTTTTGTTCTCTCTGTTTTTACCCCCCCAGCATGCTTTCGATATAACGGCCGGCAAATGGTTTTACTTAGTTTAGCTAAAGAGCGGGATGCATAAAGTGTTTTATAAAGGCGCATGAAGCGTTGATTGGGATTCGTGAGCAGCTCATTAGGAGCAGGGAAGCGGGCATGGCAAGAAAAACATATACCAAAACGGATTGGATGCATGAGATAGCAAAGAGCCTTTATGTTGTTTTAATCCAAACATGGTTTCTTTTATCCTTATAGCAACGTAACTTGATACCATTCAGACCCAAGCCCTCAGCGTGTCTTGCAAGATGAGTCAGTGAAGCATACCTAGGCTATATCTACACATATGCTCTTTATGCCTCCATGCATAGCTACTTGTCTAAATTGTATATCGACGCTTCTCTCTGCGCAGGTTGCAACATCATAATGCTAGCTTTAAGCTTTGATACCATATATTATACCATACTGATAGTAGTAAACGAAAACAACCCATGTTTTTTTGTTCTTGTCCCTGAGTCCACAAATGACCCTGTTTCTCGATAAAAGCAATAATAGTAAATAAGTGCAAGCATCTCCCAGTTCCCCCTTTCATAGCTAAACAAGAAAAAAGAAAACCTTTGAACAAAATCAAATCAGTCCATAAGTAAGAGAAAAGCCTCCCCTTCCTCCCCTCATTCACTCAACTTTCTTTATCCTCCATTCTTTCCATCCTCTTCTAGATGCTTAGCCCAGTAGATCGTGCCGGTTCTCTCAATCTGGATATTCAGTAAGTAGTATTAATACAAGTCCCTTTATTCCGAAAGAAAAAAAATGGATTGACGGTGAAAAGGCCCATCTGCAGCGGATAGCAGTTTGAGCAGTCCCTACTATTTCCCACTTAATTCTTCGAGCAGTTTAAAACGTCAAACTGGGATCCATCCTGATCGGATGTAATAATCCTTTGTTATTTTGTTCATCGAGCGTAAGGATGGAAGCCTCTGCTTCCACCACGTCCTCCACCACGGTAGTTTGCGCCAGGTTTTCCGGCGTTCTTTGGTCCTGTCGGAGCGTTGGCCGGCGGTGAGTGCTGAGGATCAGGGGTTCCTCCCTGGCCGACGCTTCCACCACGTCGAGACGATCCCTGGTTGGCATTAGGCTGGGGCACATCGTCGTACATGCCCTCCCAAGATGTGGGAGCTCCTCCACCACCACCCATGTTGTTGTATCCGCCGCCACCATAACCTCCACGGCCACCTCGCCTGCCGCTACCGTGAGGACCTTGGGAACCTTGCTGATATTGATCATAGCCATTGTAGCCACCATCGCCGCCGCCCTGAACACCACCCTGATGCTGTTGCATCATTTGCTGTTGCATCTGTTGCATCTGCTGCATCATTTGGGGGTTCATATTGTTCATCATATTCTGTCCAGGACCGCCGCCACGTCCCATCATCTGCTGCATCTGTTGCATCTGCTGCATTTGCTGCCACATGGCTGGGTTCATGGGCATGCCTCGAGACATGGCCATTTGTGACTGCATCATGGCAAAATATTGCTGCATTCGTTGGAAGTATTGGGCCATGAGCTGTGGTGTCATAGCTGAGTTGTTACCACCCATTTGCTGGCCCATTCCGCCTTGGCTGGACTGGTCGTCACCCTTTCTGAATTTTCCACGTTTCGACGCCTCCTCCTCCTCTCGTAGGTTGCCCCTTGGTTGAGCCTTCTTAACTTCAATGGGCTTTCCATGAATCTCAAGTGGCACATTGATGCAAGCGTCCACGCCGGCTTCGCTTTCGAAAGTGACGAACCCAAAACCTCGAGGCCTGCCTGTGTCTTTATCCATCATCAATGTGGCATCAACAACCCTACCAAACTGGGCAAAGTATTCCCGGAACTCTTGGTCTGTAGTATCTTGGCTGACTCCACCAACAAAGATCTTGCTAGTCTTTTCTTGTTCGTCGCGAGGAATTGCTCTCTTGGGGTCAATCTTGATATCAAAGTTAGAAAAAAAGAAAGGACTTCTCTAAAATCAGGGTATCGACATGGAATAGGACCCACAATTTTACCATCCAGAAAATGTTCCTTGACCATGACGATATTGACAGTTTTGGCGTCCTTGAAGGTTAAGAAACCAAATCCTCGAGATCGGCCGGAGCTGCTGTCTCGCATCACAGTACACTCGACGACTTCGCCGAATTGGGAAAAGTAGTCTCGCAGAGATTCTATCGACCGTTAGCACCCTTGAAAATCACTTCGCGGAACGAATCGGGACATACGGTCAGTCGTCTCCCAGTTTAATCCACCAATGAACATTTTCCTAGATTAGCAAAGGTCAGCAATCGCATATCGAACACTATGGGCTCCTTGTAAATAGTATGTAAATGAAAGCCAATTCAAATCAAAAAGTATCAAAACTTCATTCATGCAGTATGCAGATTTGCGACTGAAATTTCATCGGGCGGTGACATGAGAGACGTGGCAGTTGCCGGCTTTCTTGGAGGTGTAAATGGCATCCATGAAGAAAGTCCATCGAAATACGTGGTTGCTGTCACCTGGTCGAGTGGCCTTGGAGGGGTTGCCAATTGAGGAAACATGCATATTTCTCAGGTCAAGGCTGTGTGCTTGCCCTTGCCGCCTGTCGTATAAGGAAGGACTTATTTAGGTGTGAATGAATATATATGCGCATGACCTCAGGTGGCACGTATCTGGCTGTCGGCTTTCCCAAAATCTGATGCGATACATGTCCAAAGCATTCCCTCTTACTTGTCGGAATTGAAGCAGAGATTATAACAGCAGATGTCATTGACGGCGCTTAGTGGGCTCCACTGCGACGCGATGCTTGAGAGATATCCAATGGCATGACAGCGACTGCAAGGGACGCAATGTGCCAGAAATATGTCGAAATTTGTTTTTCCTTTCTTTTCTGTCTTTCGTCTTTTGTGCTATCGTTTTGACTCTGTCTCTGACTGTCTGTTGCTAGGTACGAGTTGACCCTAAGCGCTACCCGCTGTCAATCTTGCTACAGCCTCCCGAGAAGTGCATGTGCTCTCGTCGGGCTATTTTAAGACTCTGCGACTGAGAGCTATAATAGACAAGAAGAGATTCCATAATGGAATTGAAAAGAGTTGGTCGGTAGGTCATCTTGTTTGTCCTCAACTTTATCAAAGTTTGAACCCCCACTAGCCTCTAGACGGGCAAAGGCCATTGCTTCCTCTTCTTATTTCCCTTGGAATATCTCTCACTTGGGATGGCGTCTCATTGTCCTCTTTCCCGGTAATATCAGGATAAAACCCAGCCGACAACAACTCTCACGATCGTTGATACTGTGCTCCCTGGTAGACCAGACCATTCCACCGCTGAACCTGATTGCTCTTCCATCTTTTCAAGCCAGCCACTTTGCTCTAAGCAAATGTATGCCATCATATGGTTGCAGGATGCAGGATTACGCGCTGGCTGATAGCTCTTATCACATTGCAACACTGCTGCTGACACTTGTCGCAGGTGGTATGGGGGAAAGGATCATACACGGAGTACTGTAGCGTCACATAGCAAGAGAACTCACCCATCTTCCTTGGCGCTAGCTTTATGAACAGTCCCGTATGGGGGAGTTGATGGCATATCGTCGTGTGGCATCATGTGGGTGTTGGTGGAGGCTCCCCCTCCTCCCAGGTTGAAGTCAACGTCGTCTTCATCGTCGTCTACATCCTGGTTCATCGCATCGTGGCCGCCATCGTCCAAATCACCAGCAGGAGCAGGAGCAGACACTGGCTCGGGCTGCTCAGGAGCTTTGGCCTCAGTACTATGAACAGCACTCGCAGCCGGCGCGGCGGGCTTTGCGTCGGTATCTTCGTAACTATGAACGCGCTAGATTAGTACATCGACAGAGAGGAAATCTAGGGGAATTGAACAGCCTTACAGGTCGGCGAAGAGATCGTCCTCAAAGTTCTCAGCTTCTGTCATGATGGATGTTTGCAGAGAGAGGTGAATTTAGGATTGGCGTAAGGCGAAAATACCAGATGCCGCGATAATGAATCGCTAGCAGCGCCAAACTATCTCGAATCGAATCGAATCTAGGTTAGTAATATCCCTTTGCTGTAAAGAAAGCAACGGATGATTTTGATGACGGCGTAGAGAGAAGGAGGTGGAGAGATTGAAGAAGTTGGCGACGTGTTGCAGTGTTGGGTGTAAGGATAAGGATGAAGTTGCTCCTTAGCAAAGCTTAAAAGCAGACCGCGCCTTTGCTGTGCCTAATTGCTGACTAAGGCAACAATGCGTGAGTACAGAGAACACTGTGATTGAACGTGCTTGTGCAACACAAGCTCTGTTTCTCGCCAAGAATGTGGTGCGTCGTCAAGAGCATCTTGTACAGAATACACGCCTTGCATACGGCCAAGGCTCTGAATCGTCCTCATTGGCGTTTCTGCACCCTGATATCTCTCCGTGAAACAAGGCTGGGCTTTGCATTTGATGTAGATTATACGCATCAATACTGGATGAGTATCTTGATAACCTAGATTGTGTACCCACTTCAGATAGCGTGCAGGTACCCATAGGTAGAGTACGCCGTCGGGGCGTCTCCGCAGGTGGCCAGGAGGTGCCAGCCTTGTCGACGCGAGGCAAAAGTACAGCCGTTAGCGTTGGCAGTGGCCATAGCAGTGCGCTCAGTGGCCGTTCAGGGCCATTACCCCGCCTTAGCATCGGCACTTCAGCGCAGTACCTGCTGTACCCGACTCTGTACCCGACTCTGTACATGCATCGTCCCAGCGCGTGGCCTAAATGGAGCTCGGCTGAGACAAAGTGGACAAGACACGGACAGGCAACATCAGCGATTACAACTTGCTTGGCACGGTCACTAATTGAACTCGTTCGCCCAACACCCCGCATAATGAGGCCTCCCCTTTGCGCTTTCGACGACCATTCGTGAACATGTGGTCGTCCTCTGGGAGCGGCAAGAAGCCGGTCAATTCAGTAAGTGCCTGCATGCAGACCCCCTCCTCTCCTGGGCCTGTGTCACAACTGGCGACGAACGAGGATGCTAACGGATGATCTCCACAGCCACAGGAGATGGTGCAGGTCGGTATGTTATCTGAAAGCCTTCCGTCGCGGTCGACTGCGAGGGACAATGCGCCCTGAGCGGCGAACAATGGGACATGTTGCTGACCGAAGCTCGATTCTGTTTGCGCGTTAGATCGGTCTGAGTATGCCGCATCACCCCATCCCGTCCCCAACTCCAGCGCACTCGTTTCGCTAACGTCACTCCCTGCTACAGATCTGCCTCTCCATTCTGGAGACCACCGTTGCGAGACAGCACAGCTAGAAGAAGTGCCACGAACCCGGCTGGCCGAGATGGTTCCAATCTGGTTGTTGGAGCTGCATACTCCCACGCGGATGTCCTCAAATTCGACACTCTGTACGATAGCGCCGCAAATCGCCCCATCCTGCTCGCTTGATATCGCTAACATTGAATGATGAAGAAACCTCTCCAGCTCTTCTCTGCCTCGACCCAGAACTCCTCCCTCAACGTCGTCCTCCAGAAATCGCATCAACGACGCCACTCCGCCGCCACCACGTGGTTCTGCGGCCTCTACCTCGCCACCTTTCAAAAGCTATATCAATTTCCTATCGAATACCAACGATGACTGGAAAGCGGACGAAGACGAAATGTTGGGGTATGAGGACGACGATGGGGACGACTTTGGGCTCCCTAGCCTCTCAAACATGAAGAGAAGGTCAAAACGAATAGCCACTCAGAACAAATCTGATTTGAGCCAAGAACCCTCGATATACGCAAATGACGGTTCATTTGGCGGTATCCGGGCCCGGCGATATTCAAACAGCGCAGACATTTCAGCTGAGCGCCCGGCACCAACCTATCCTATGCCAAAGAAGAGCGAAGGAAAGATCCTTCGGCCGCAATATAAGGACATATTGAAAGGTTAGACCTAGTTACCCCTTGACTCTCTGACGAGCGTTTTGCAGTGTGGTATGAAGATGTATTAACTTCTGTATAGACCCGGCAAATGCGCTTCATTTGATAAACTATCCCTCTATTCCTAGTAATGCACCACAGAAAGAAGCCGACGCAATTAATTCTCGAATTACCCGTATTAATAAATTCAAACGACTCCTCCAAGCATCGTCGATATCACTTCCCGACCTTCGCTCACTAGCATGGTCGGGTGTACCGCATGAAGTCCGTGCCATGACCTGGCAACTACTTCTCAGCTACCTCCCCACAAATAGCGAGCGGCGAGTCGCTACATTGGAGAGAAAGAGGAAAGAGTACCTCGATGGAGTCAAGCAAGCATTTGAAAGAGGCGGAACAACAGCCGGCAGCTCTTCAGCTGGAAAAGCGAGGGGTTTAGATGAGGCTATTTGGCACCAGATCAGCATCGACATACCCAGAACAAACCCTCATATTGAGCTGTATAGCTACGAGGCAACGCAGAGGTCGCTGGAACGCATCCTCTACGTCTGGGCCGTCAGACATCCTGCCAGCGGATACGTTCAAGGCATCAACGACCTGGTCACTCCGTTTTGGGAAGTTTTTCTGGGACTCTACATGACAGACTCTGATATTGAAACTGGCATGGATCCAGGCCAGCTGCCCAAATCCGTCTTGGACGCTGTGGAAGCAGACTCATTTTGGTGCCTTACCAAACTCCTCGACGGCATTCAAGACCACTATATTGTTGCTCAACCTGGCATTCAGAGACAGGTGACGGCCTTGCGTGACCTGACTGCCAGGATTGACTCCAAATTATCCAAACACCTCGAGCAAGAGGGTGTTGAGTTCATACAGTTTAGCTTTCGGTGGATGAATTGTCTCCTTATGCGCGAAATCAGCGTAAAGAACACTATTCGCATGTGGGATACATATCTTGTAAGTTGAATCCCTATACGTCAGCCTATTCTCAACCAGCAGCCAGCTAATCAGTTGATTAGGCCGAAGAACAAGGCTTTTCGGAGTTTCATCTCTACGTCTGTGCAGCACTTCTTGTGAAGTGGTCTGATAAATTGGTGAAGATGGATTTTCAGGGGATTATGATGTTTCTGCAAAGTCTTCCCACGAAGGCATGGGCCGAAAAGGATATTGAGTTGCTTTTGAGCGAAGCATTTATCTGGCAGAGTCTGTACAAAGGCTCGGCAGCGCACTTGAAGGGCCAGCCGCAGCGTCCTGTGCTAGCGAATTTACAGTTATAGCGTGAAATGGCATACACTTGAGAAGCTGGTAATGCGAGAATAATATATATACCGATAATATTTGCCCCTATCTTATATCGGAAAGCGATGAGTGCAGTATGAGTTCTTGAACGTAGAGATCACGTGCCGGCGCGTCAATTGGGCGTCTAACCGCGTTTGTAGTCCGTAATACTGTGCCAGCTATCACCAGTCAAAGCGTCCTATCTAAGCTCGCAAGTAAAGCAAGCAGCAGGGTTGGTATTTGGGAGGTGGTTGTTTTTTTCCTTTTTTTTCCTCGAATTTGTTATTCATCAGCATGGGCCCTATAACCATTGCAGATTCTGATGATGAAAGTGACTCGAACGAGCAGAATGTCGCTCGTTCTCCTGTGACAGTCCCTCATGCGCAAACGCGATCATCTGAGCAGGGGAGTCGTGCAACCGCTTCAACAGACTCAGCTTTGTTCCAGCAAATTTTCAATGAGCAGAATGCCGCTGCCTGTGAGAGGGCACTGCAACTTCAACTGCAGCAAGAGCTGGAAGATGCGCCACAGCAAAGCTCGGCCATGACAATCCCTGATGTTCCCTTTCAGCGGACTACCAAAGGCTTCTATCATTCATCTCTGACATCAGTGACGGATCCTCATTCAGAAAGAGTTCGTAACTTTCCAACGATAAGGTCTTCGGAAAGGACGTTGGAAAGGACGCAGGAGAGGACGCAGAGCGCAGTGGACCCTTGGGAAGTACCAAGCAGTCCGGGAGCGCCTAAATCACTGGAAGAACAAGCAAAGAATCATAGAAACGATGCGCCGGATGAATCTTATGGGAGAGATAAGTCTCCTCTGGGTGCGGATACGCCCCTTCAGAATCACTGGGACGATATTGAAATTATGGAAGGTCGAGACAAGAAACGCCGACGGCTGGACCAGTCCGAAGCACCTCTGTCTCAAAGCAATGACGTTGACTTGATCATGCCTCCTCATGAAAGCAAATTGATCAGCACTCACGATGAGCTGGAGACGACAGCAGCATCGAGCACCCCGCTCCCTACCATGCCCATTGATGACACCAACTCGGCATTTCAACTTAAACGCTCATCTCCGCTGGAAAGTGTGCCTGGCCATGCTGTGAACGGAGCATCTAGTGCTATCCCAAAATATAATAATCTACTTTTGAAACAGCAAACACAGTACGCGGTTGGATCGAGTGGATCAGCTACCAACATCAACACACCGCGTAGTCAAGTGTTCTCAATTCAGAGCTTTGCTAGCAAGGCTCCTGAAGAGCAGGAAAGCATAACTACTACCAAGAGAATAGAATATCGGAACTTTATTTCACGAAGAAGCTCCTCTCCTGACATCATTTCTGCGCCGGCTCCTGATCTGAACGAAGTTGCTGTAAGTGGGCTACTGTCTGAGCATAATACAATCAGTGAGCTAATGAAGTTTTACAGCCTGAGCCAGAGTGTTCACCTGATCTAGATTCTGAGCCAAAGGTCGATCAGCAATACTGTGACGACGGGGATCCTTTGGCTGACCAGCCTCCGCCGCCAGAAGAGCTGCCACCGGAGGTGCTACCGCTGGAGGAGAGCGATGCCGAGTTCGTGGCACGCCCTAAGCCGTCTGCCAAGTCAAAGAAGAAGAGAGGTCGCCCAAAAAAACCTCTGGAAACTGACGAGCCGCCACCAGTAAAGCTAGCTGAAAGCCCTACGCCAGCGGCTGATGCAATGTCGCCTGTTCCAACGACGCAGAAGAAGAAAAGAGGGAGACCTAAGAAGCAGTCGGATGAGCCCGTTGTAGAAACTGCTCTGCCTGCTGCCATAACTCCCACCCCTGTTCCTAGTACTGGAAAGAAAGCTGGTGGAAAGAAAAAAGCCACTAAAGGTCGAAAGAAAAATGTTGTATTGAGCGACTCAGAGGGTGACCATTCTGCCACAGAGGACCTCACAGCGGAAGAAGTAGGGGAACAGGTTGAAGAAACACTCGAAGCAAAAAGTACGAAAGACGACCAGGAGGGAGCAGTCTTGAGCAAGAAGAGTAAAATCAAAACTTCCCTCGACGACCAGATTATTCCAGAAGAAACGCCGAAAGATGAAGGTGAACCCAAAGAGATGAAGAAACACGCTACCCGAGAGAAAGAAGAGAAATCGGGTGATAAGAAAGGGCTTTCAGCGCTAGGACTGGCCAAGCCTATTTACAGAGTTGGGCTGAGCAAACGATCCAGAATTGCTCCGCTGCTAAAGTCGGTACGGAAGACATGATGAAAAACAGACGAAGGAAATAGAAAAGAGCAGTTGATAATGCTACTGCTACAAGAGGATTTATGATGTTGACTCAACTTGATGGCAAGAGTCCAACTAATCAGGCTTAGCCTGGCTGCCAATTCATGGAGTGTGAGCTCTTTGAGATGGCTACCTCCCCCTACAGAGGAATAGGTGAGGTAACTGATCCTGCTCGCTAAGCCTATGGCAACTAACCAATTCCCAAGAGTAAAATTTGACATCCGGGCATGGTCAGCGTCACCATACATTTTTGATATTAAATGGTAGATTTCGCTCTACACCAGTACCGTTTCGAATACGTGGCGCTAGATGAAGCTATTTGGGCTTCACTTGAAACATTGAGGGTCAGCTTGGCTTGGCTTGGCTTTGCTTACATATATCGCAAGAAGAAGCAAGAGTTTTTATCACTGGTCACTGAAATCCTTTTTGGCAGTAGAAACCACGGTTACATTTACAACTAGGGATTATTCTGGGCAAGGTTAAGTATCAGCCTTTTGCTGAAGCCTATTTACTCTGCTATATACGTTATTGGACAGCTAGAGCAACTCAGATATAGAAAACCTCCCTTCCTCGTTGATATTGTAAGCTAGAGCCCCTTTGAGATGCATTCCCATGGGCATTGTCTCTGAGGAGACCAGCGAGCTTACAGAAGCACTGAGTCTTTAGCAAGCTTGCCACCATCTGCTATATAGTTCAAGCTCGTCATAGAACTAGCAAGACCAGGTTTATATGCCTGTATATAATATATCTCCTACGTCGAGACTTGTAGTAGAATCATCATATATCAGATCGATGCGTACTTTACAAAAAATAATTTCACAGGCTAATACGCTGCAATCAAGGTATCTTCAGTACAACTTCCTCACATCAAAATATACCCAACGGATACTTTCTATAGTAACCCTGGCTCTCCTGGGGCATAACTCGAGCTCCGACACCATCGCACTTCTCATCCCAGGGACCACAGTCAGCTTCACAAACAGCCTCACCATCAGGCACAACCCCCGTATCAAAGTAATCAGCAATATGCTTATGCAAGCAGGCACTATCGCCATTGCCCATAGCACAGTGCCCGAGAGCCTCAGCAATGAGAAGCCCAGCGCCGGGATGCTGAGCGGCCATGGCCCGGGCAGCAGCAAGAGGCGTTACGGGATCCAGACGGTTGGACACGAAAAGAATAGGAGCAGCGGGATGGCCAGGGAGCGGCTTCTGCTTCTCCCCAGAATCGCCGGAGGAAGACGCAGCCGGCGGCGTGGTAAAGGGGCCCTTGAAGACCCAGTTGGGGCGGAAGTTGAAGTTCCACGCATTGCACGCCATGCGGACGTTGGCCCAGTAGGCGCCGTAAACGGCCGACGTTCTGACCTGGTGGCGGATGTAGCGCTTCCACCAGGCCGTATCATGGCCCGAAATGTCATCGCCATCGGCGCAGAGCACCCCAGCGCCAGCTTCCTGAAAGAAACCCTCCGGACCGCCGTCAACGGCACAAGCGTCCCTGAGTTTGGGGATCTGGCGATTGAAAAGACTCTCGACGAGGGCAGATAAGTTCCCCCTCATGGCGTCGTCAATGGCCTTTGCATAGCCCCTGAACGAGTCGCGCGGCCTGTAGAGGGCCTGTCCGAGCCTTTCGAGGATGTCCTGGCTGCTGATGACGACGACGGCGCCGGTAGAACTAACTGAGGGGATTGGCTCTTCGTCGAGCTTCGCTAGCCATTCGTAGAAGCGGCCTTTGACTGCGGTGTCGTTCTCGCGGGCGAGGGCGCAGTTGTTGGGACCGGCCAAGTGGCAGCCGGTGAAGAAACGATCGGCCATTTCATCGGTGTCCTTGAGGTTTGTCAACCAGCCCTATAATACAGATGAAAATGAACAGATATATATTAGCGAAATCTCCAAAGAAATAATGCTCGCGACGTAACGTACAGGTCCCGAAGAGTAATCCTCCGCATTAACAACGCCATCGAGCATCAGTCTCCCAACACGGCCGGGAAACATGGACGCAAAGTAATTGCCCAGAACCGTTCCGTACGAGTAGCCAATGTACTGCAGCCGCGGGACATCATCACCATTATCCTCATGCGAACTTCTTCGCTTCAACTCCAAACGGCCATCTCGTTCATCAGCCTCACGCGCACGCAGCTCCGCAACCTTATCCACCATGTGCACCAAATCGCGCGCAACATTCGGCGTGCCCATGTACCCCAGAATCTGCCCGCCATTAACGCCGCTTTCATCCGCATCCTCGCACCGCTGCCCAATCGCCCTCTGCAGCGCAAGCGCATACGGCAGCGCATCATCACCGGCGAGCGATCCGCGGCCCCGCAGCTCCAGCAGCGCGGCATCACGGCCGAGCATGTCGTGCGCAAAGCAATTGGCGCGAGGCCAGCTGCTGCCAATGCCGCGCGGGTCAAACGACACGACCTCGTAGTGGCGCCGGCCGGGCTTGTCCAGCACGTCGCGCAGGCCCTTGCCGTCGCTGAGCAGTAAATCGACGCCGGAGCTTCCAGGCCCGCCCGGGTTGGTGAAGACGGAGCCTGCAAAGGAGGCGTCGTCGTCTGGCACCGCGGCGGGCAGTTTGATCATGGCAATGGCAATGGTTCGCGGGTCGCTCTCGTTCTTATAGTCCAGGGGGGCTGTCAGGCGTGCGCACTGGAAGCCGTCGAAGCAGTCGTGGTACTCGAGATGCTCCGACGGGGTGATGCTTGTCCAGTCGAATTTGCCGCTGGCATTGCTGGCTGCGGCCAGGCCGACGAGGCCATTCAATGCAATTCCTACGGTGGCCCGCATTGTGAATCTAGAGAGCCATGTTCAAAAGTGATGGATATCAAGACGGCAATGGCGGTTTATATAGTGCATGCATGTATACAAGGGGGGGTTGCGGCGTGCAAGATGGATGCATGTGATTAATAACAGGCCGTTTATAAAAACCCCTTGCCAGAACCAGACATTTACACATACCCAATGCTACTAGTATTTATAGCCCGGTGATACTTTTCAATCACATAACCAAAATCTCAATATCATAAAAGATACTCAGTTATCATAAAAGATACTCAGTTATCGTAAAAGATACTCAGTTAACCCATTTGTTCCTTTTCCAAGATTCGATGCTCAGATCCAATGTTATGAGTGCAAACGCTGCCACTGCGTTGTTGAAACCCGCTTCATTGATACGTGACAATGCTCAGATTCCGTGTCAAGTACCCGATAGGAATCGCTCCCCTGTCTGCTTCTTGCAGGTGGCGAACCAGGGCCGGTGGTTGTTAGAGCCAACAGCAGAACTTTTGTATCAAGCTAGTAGTCTAGTCAGATAGCCAATAATTGAGCTGATTTGCACACGGCTAATGAGCCAAATCATCCAGCTCGTATAAGATGGCTTCGCTCAGGATAATCCACGAATAGAACCCGTCTCAAGGCAGCCGTGTATTATACAGTTCATCACTTCTAACCAGACCTCAAGGTTCCATGTTGTCATTGAAAAGCTAGGAATCACACAAACATTGAGAAAAAAAGAGATATGCATATCGTTTTTATTGACTTTCTTCCCCAATTGTAGCTACTAGAATAGCCTACATGGCAATATACCTCATACCCGTGCACTCTTCCTCTCTTCTGACCTTACCCCCAACTGCCCTGATGCTAAACAAAATCATAATATAAAAGAGCCAACGATGTGATGCCAGTGACTTCAGACAGCAGTAAATCCATCTGCAATTGTCTGTCTCGGATGCCAGAAAAAAATGCAAACGCAAGAAGCGATAGAAATAAAGACTTGGAGAGGAATGCCGTGACAGCTCGCGAAACACTCCTCCTTTATAAGACAAAAAGAAGAGAAACGAGAAAACAAGAAAATGCGCAAGAGAGACGAGGCATCACGCCCAGCTTTGGCCAGATAGATTGGCTTGTAAAAGTACAAGAAGAAGAACAAAACAATATTCAACCATTACCTTCATTGTTATACCACTCCGCGTTGGAAGTGGGTGCAACAATGTCAGGCATAGCGTGCACAACTCTCACAAAGATTTCAGGCCTTGGGTTCATCATCGAGGTGCTTGATGCGTTTTTTAATTATTTCAAAAGATGAGAAGAAGATGGCGTTGACGGCACACGACCGAATCATGGACACGCCCAAACCGCGATACATATGACGCTTGAAGAATTCGATTTTCGGCGCCGGTTCGACCTTTTCGCCGCGTGAGTAGAGAAGAGCGTTCCTCTGGTATATGCTCTTTGCTGAGTCGATGGGATCTGCGGAAGAGAGTTTACACGTTTAGCCAAGCGCTTTCAAGAGAACAGGTATGGAGGTTTAACCCACAGATCATAGCCCATGATACCAGCCCGCAAAGGCCTCCAGATGCAACGACAGCTAGCTTGTTGTTGTTTGGGCTATCGCCAGCAAATGTCGTTCCAAGCTGTTTCCCGCTTTCATATACCATGAAGTAGATGGCTGTGCCCAAAGTATCACGCACTACCTCAGGCGAATGAGTCAGACACTGTTGGAACCACATTGAAGTAGGTAGCTAGTGAGCCACTTTTGTATTTGGGAGGGAAGTGCTTACAGAGATGTAACTGGAAACCGGTATAGAGGCCCAGAACTCCTCGGTGTTTAATAATGTTAGCCATGGTCTTTAGTGTGCCCTTGTTCTGGTAGCTCTTAGCCACCTCGCGACTTCGCTTGCAGTTTGTAGTGCGCTCCGCCAACAGCACGGAAACTTGAGCGCTGAGTTTTGTGAGTTCAAACGGACAAGCCAAAAAGGTGATTGCGGAGCCTGCGGTTGCGCCAGCGGCTCCAAAGCAGGCCACTGAATAAAAGGTGGGATATGTTCCAGGAGTGTTTGCATGGCGGTGAATGTCGAATCCAGTGTGTTTCTTGATCCAGTCGGAGTAGACATGCTTTGCCCTCCGGTAGATTGAGAAGGAAACGGTGCGGACGAGTGTGATGCTCGCCATGGGAGCAGTGACGCCTGCAGAGTGTTAGCTGGCAGTGCTCTTATGCATAGGAGATGAAGCTATATCTAGACAGGAACAATTGTTGAAAGATGGCATGTTTTGATCAGCAAACTTACCTCGAAAGAAACCCCCTAGAGCTTCTGTGCGGTAGGTATGTTTGACGCAGTCCAAGAAGCCTCGATACTGATACGTCTGCATGCGTGTCTTGACGCTATCGAGGGGGAACGCCGCGAGCGTGGAAAAGACGCTGGATGTGCTGGCGGCGACCTCGATGCGGTAGCGTTTTATGAGCGCGTTGGGCCATTCCCGCTCACGATCTCGTCCCCCAGAATGAGGCATGACGGCTGATGCGGAGCGGCCTGTGACATCTTGGTAACCACGCTTGACCTCAGCGCTCATGCTTCTGGCAATTTGGCGTCCGGTCACAACGCGTTCAGACGGCGATCTCGTATGAGACCACAGTCTGGAGCGCGGATCGCAGCACGGCCAGCAGCCAGCAGCCTCTTGTCCATCAAGAGCCCGCGAACACAGAGTCCGGGGAAACGGCTCGCCGACGATGGACGAAGCGTTTTTGCCGTTATTTTTGTTCTTATTTTATCTTCAAGATTCGATCCGGAGAACGGTGGATTAAACGTGGGGTATAACTGGAGTCGGATACGGGGTTTGGTCGATGGCGATCAGAAGACAACCGCCGACGAGGTGTTCAGCGCGGAGTCGAGCTGGAGGCAAACGAGTAAAGAGAGACTGAAGGTTGAATGATGGCGTCGAGTGGTGGTTGGAGATGGAATTGAGGCGACAGGTCAATCGATAGACCCTTTTTGACAATGAGAGACGACGATGATTCGAGTGCCAGATGGGCGCTTGTTGCAAAGTGCTGGTAAACCGCCGCCAAGTGCCGATGCCGATGCCGCCGCCTGGCCTGTGGCGTGAAACGCTGCTTGGGCCACTTGACTGTCGATGATAGCTATATCAGCTCCCCCGCAAAGAGGCGATGGCGATGGCGACGTGAAGAGAAGGAAAAAGGAAAAAGGCCCTGAGAAGAAAGCTGCGACGGGCTTGACGAGACAGAACTGTGCTCGGTGAGGGGTGTCTCCAGGGCTAAGCTCGAACCGCAGCCCCTCGGATTGAGCCCATGCTTTTTGTTTCTTCGTTGGAGTTGATCAGATCCCGAACTGGGGGAGCGCCGGTGTGGGGAAGCCCGCGGCAGTGGGAGCTGATAGGGCATGAGGTCACTGCGCGGCACTGTGCTGCCATTGGGCCCCCGCCTTGCAGTTGCAGTTGCAGTACTTGGCCTGCTATCTCGCCCTGCTGCGCTCCCTGTAGCTGCCGCCACTACAGCACGGCCAGCAATGACACTTGGCGTCACATGTCCGTCTTTTTGGTCTCGACCTTAGCAAGGAGGCTACTAGTACTGACTTATACCTGATAGCTACCTAGGCAGATGCCTTTAAAAGGCAATTGGCAGAAGCAAGCCCGGCATTCGCTCCAGCCCAAATCGCCAAAAGTCACTTTGCCCATGCAACTCAATTGGCTGTTTTTGGCGGATGAGACGGCCATTTTGAAAGGGGGGGTTTCCTCGATGACATTTTGCCCATTTGGCCGGGCATCTGCTTGAGGACGTCATTAGCGGGAGGCAGCTTATCATGAGGGGTCCCTATTTTTTTGGGCGGTCTGGCCAAGGAAAAATACACAAAACAAACTGAAACCTTGCGTTGCAGCGAAGCAAGGCCAAGGCAACAACTAAACAGCAGCAGGCATGGGCCTGCGTCGAATGAAAATACCGCAGGTGTCACTTTTCATCTGCATCTGGCCGGATAATTATTTGAGTTGCTGCGTCATATGTGAGATGCTATTCCCGGTTTTGACGGCCTTGGAGGGCCAGGTTGTGCGCAACACAAGGCAATCCTTCCATGCGAGCAGCGAGTACACAGCCCAAAAGAAGAAACGCCATACTAATCAGATTCATAAATATCACTGCAGCCGGATTGCTTACCTTTTCGCTGTGAGGACGCCCAGCAAGTCATTGAAAAGTAAAATGGCAATTTCCGTCACTTTATATTGTTCTTTTTTGGCGCTGATAGACAGTACAATCAAGTAGACTCATGCCGCTTGTGGAGTGTATTCAGTCTACTCTTTGGGTGACTATTTGTTTCCAGCTGTACCTCTTTTTCCCGTCTTTGTTTTGCGTCTTAGCCTTTCCCAATTTTGGGGGCTGTCAGTCGCAATACTCATCTCCCCCTTTTCTCTCCCTACTCATTTCGAGTCCCTTCTCATCAAGATCATTTCTAATGTGAAGCTGATGCGGTGCCATTCTAATACAAGGCAAGTAAACTAGCGGTATGAGGTAAGTGTACGGCCACCGCCACAGCCATCCACATATCCAAGGCAAGAAGCTTTCTATTACGAATAGCAAATCACCGCGGCCCTCCTGGAGACATTGGCCATTTCTGGCTCCAGCAGGTGCTCGGAATTCCCTCACGCAGTATTTCGCAGAGATGGGAAGCTTGGAATCGCCTCAGCTTTGAGTGCTATTCAGCAGCCATTCAAGCAGCAGGTACTTCTTGGCCTGCCTGTGCGGTCGAAGAAGCCTCTCCAGTAACATCGCCTCCACTCTCACCCGCCTCGCCAGCGCTGTTGTCGTCATCTGCTCCTTCTGGTGTGTTGTCTGCCGCAACTGGCACCATTCCTCCATCAGCCAGAACCTTGAGGCGCTCCTCTTCCTTCTTCTGTCGTAGAGCCTCGGTCTCGCGACGCAGCTTCTCCAAGTTCCAAGGGTCGTCTTCATCATCACTCTCTGCCTCGGACTCATCATCTCTCCACTTGCCACTTTCGAAGAGGGCACGACCGGTAGAATCCTTAGCCTTGCGAGCTTGTTCCTCGGCAGCCTTCTTGTCCAAACGCTCCTTCTTCCACTTGGCGAAAGTTTCGGGCGTAACAGGTGTCAGGGTTCCGGTAAGCTTGTGACGCTCCGACTCCAGGAAATCCTCAAGCGTCAGAGTCTTGAGCGGGGATTTATCAAGAAGGGCCTTCTCAGCCGCTCTCTGCTCCTTTGTCTTGAGAATAAATCTATAAGCACACATTAGTATGATTCAGTAAAGTTGTAGTAAGCAGATTCCATGTAACATACCCAGGCGGGAGAGCATGCTTATACATGCACTTATCACCACCATTTGGACAAATCCAAAACCAACCATACTTGCCGTCTTCGATGGCCTGGATAAAGAACTTGCACACTTTGTCGGTCGTGGTCTTCTGGTTACCCTTCTTGGACAAGACGACCTTGCGCAGTTGCTCTTCATCCCAATCTGCAGAAGTCTCCACCTTCTTCTTGTCATCCTCCTCTTGTCTAACATCCGTGTATAGGTTTTTCTTCTCCGTCTTTCGTTCGATACTCAAGTCGTGAGCAAATTTACACTTCTTTCCCTTTTCGCAATCACCCTTCTTGTAGAAAATGCAGACGACCGTTTTAGGGTCGACACCGAACGGGACTTTTTGAATCTGAGCCGGCTTGTTTAACAGCGCTTCTGTTTCTCTTCTGGCCTCTTCAGCCGCCTTCTTTTCCTTCTCACGCTGCGCCTTCTCGGCGGCCTTCTTTCTTTCTTCTGCGCTTCCACTGCCCTTCAAGTTGGCCGTCATCTGCTGGATTTGCCTCTGTGCTTGCGCTCCCTTCTTGTTCTTCATGCCAAATGTTCTGTCCTCCACGAGTTTGGCGGCAGATGGCTTCTTGCCACCACCGGCTTTGTTGTCCTTCTTCGGCGGCATGATGGGCAATCGATGGCTGATGAACGCTTTTGGTGGGGTAAGAAAAGAGATCGGTAGACAGCAAATGTGCGAAATGAGGTCCCAGAATGGGAGATTTGATGAGTATCCAATCTCCTAAACTCCCCTCTCCTCCTGTTCCCGAAAATAACTCTCCAAGGGAGAGCCAACGAGAAAAGATGTCGTGGTAGATTTTTTTTAAAACTGTGGCGGCGATTCTTCGCGGGACACAAAGTTGGGTCCAAGTTTGGTGGGTTTGCCAAAGACCGGTGGACGGATGAAGTCACTGTAGTCACGTGAGAGGCCCGTATTTTCCATCTTTTTAAGGCAGGCCGCTGGACATTATCCATGCGCCCAATACTCCGCGATGAGCTAAGCCGCATTTGGAGCCAAAGGCTGGCCAATGTAACACGTCGCAAGCCAGAGCTACAGGTGTCCTTCTAACGGAATTGCTTGCAAGATTGTCACCTCCAGCGCTCGTTATCACGACCATACCAGAGTACGCGGTGAGCTTGAAAATCATAAGCTGAATTGCTGCGCAGTCTCTTGAATACTGGCTAATCAATTGGCATCCATACAGTCAGACAGCGGCACTGCGACTAGCTCAGACCAAGCTCCGGTTCCAGCGCGGCGTCTTCAAGATGATCTCCGACGATGAGCTTTACAAGCTTGCCATTTTCCTGGGTTCCATTTCCATGATACTTATCGTGGTGTACCATTTCTTGGAAGTCAACTCAGAAACAAAACCAGTCGCCGTTTCGAAAAAGTCATAATAATCGCCGAGAGAGAAACACATAACAATACAATATTGGCGCTCTAGGGCACCATAGAGAGCAGAATCAAAGAACCGCATAGCCAACTCAATCATATTTTTTGGAGGAATGGACCTGGCAAGGCGATTGGTCGAGGACAGAACAGAGCCTTGAAGTTGGTGATGGCGTGGCGTTGAGAGGAGGAAGTCCCAGCTTTTGATACCACCTAATTGGGAAGTGCGCAAAGAAACGATACAAGAGTGAACCTCATAGAAAATGTATCAAAATCAGATCGATCTTGTAAAATGCGTCATGGTTCAAGAATTTAACAGCACATGCTTTCATTGCCTGCCAAGATTCACCCACCTATGGCTTACCTAGCATATGCACTTTAATTTGGATTCTGACGTTGGTACATATGCATTGACACTACGCCTTTTACTTGATATTCATATCTGTTTGCCATTGGTAAAAACAATTCCCAGTAAGCAACAGCCATTCGCCGTGTGGACGAGCATTTGCAACAGATACTTGAATACGCCTTTTTCTTCTCACTACCGATGAGCAAGCACAAGCCAGAGCAGCGCATGCATCGAGTAGGCGATGAAGTCGCGCCTTTGTTACGTTCTGCCAGGAACAAAGGCGTGGCTTTCTTTTACATGTGCCGGAAACAAAATCCGAAATAGACAGTGCCAACATCTCTTCACTGCTTAGATTCATAAGATGAGGCTATCATACAAAGACCTCTCTCTTTTGTCATACGCTTCCCAAATCAGCAACCAAGTCCACTAATAAGCCAGGGGTAAAGAACGATAGTAAGACCTCCATAGAATGCATGCCCCAATACTGGCATATCGGCGCAGAGAAGTGGTGGCAAGTGTATTTCTATCAACGGGGTCTATGCGCATATCGCCACTGGGAGAGCTCGCGGGCTATCGTGGCTCTTATGCCAGAATCTGGAATTGCTTATTGCATTAGTGGGCTTGGCTGACTATGTTTGTCTCACTTTGACTGACTACAGGCTATTACTACGCCAACTGGCTGGCTGACTACATGCATTTTTGGCCTTGGAGCGAGAGAGAACGAGCTGAGGGAGCCAACGCAAGGTACAAGCTGTTTGGCGGGGCGGCACATGCTGCGGCAGGTACCTCCTCCTGCTAGCGCTCGCCTTAGTGAAGGGCGCCCCTTTGTTTTTTTCCCAGGCACTAACAGCAGGCACTACAGCAGGTGCTGAGCCTCTGGCCGGCACGCGTTCCTGCGCCCGCGTTGCCGCCCATTTATCTGCTGCGGTGACTCCCCTCTTCGCAACCTCGCCTCTTCTTCCTCGCATCTCCATTCCACGCCCGGCTTCGCTTCTTCACACGCAGCCGCAACCACAGACTCTCTCATTCTTCGTCTTTGACACCCACGCCGAGCCAGACTCCAGCCAGGCGTTTTCCTTCTTTTTATCACCAACCTCTTTCAGTCCATCGGATCGCTGAACAAACGCGCCCTTGCCGAATCTTCCCTTGCCGGCAAAGCTGTTGTGATCTGAGCCATTCACAAACCCCAGCACGCGCATTCTCTCGGTTAAGCCTGATTCGAACCGCTTCTCGCAAACTGTAATCCTTGACCACTCATCCTTGATTGACTGTCGCTTTTGTCAATCGTGACCACCCGCTGTCGACGCCGCTTCTCGACAGAATTTTCCACACCCTCTCATACAAATCTCTACCAGCTACCAAACTTATCACCATGTCTACCAAGCTCGACAAGCCTCTTGACGAAATCGTCACCGCCCAGCGCCGCAACTCTGTCCGCCGTCGCTCTCTGCGCCGCACGACTGCTGGCCGCCCTACTACTACCGCCCCTGCCGGTGGTGTTCAAAAGACTGCCGCAAGGGCTAACCGTGGCAATGCTGCAAAGGCCACTCCCGCCAAAGCTGCTGTTGCCCACGGCGATAGCAAAGTCATCGTCAGCAACTTGGTACGTTGTTCTCAATCTCCATCAATGGGGTGAAAAAAAAGGCCATATGCTAACAATTCACAGCCCAAGGACGTGACGGAGAAGCAGATCAAGGTATGTTTCCGTTGAGACCTTTTTTGTCTCCGGACTTTGTTCGACGTTTTCTTCCTCGCCGTACTTGCTTCGTCAAGACGGTCATCCCTCTGAGAGGCATCTGATTGCCTATTCGGCCCAAGCCACTATAAACCGCTCAAGCCTCCTTCCATTGCCGACGCCCGGGTAACGCCATACGCAGCACAGGCAAGTCGAGGCTGTCCTCAATTTCGCACAAAATGCCCACAAATACCTGGTCAGTATTTGGTCGAAGCATGGCGATATATTTATGAGGACTGCAGCAACTCTGCTGATGAACGCTGAAGCGTACTCGTCATGGGAAGCTGCGCTTGAGCGAAAGATATTGCTGGCATAAAGTTGGCTTAGCGAGCAAAGCAGCGTGTATGTGTATCCAGGAATCCCGTATACAAGATCAACAATTTGTCTACTTCGCGCGCAATCTATGCCTGGAGGACTTTTCCAAACAAGTGCTGGTTCCAGCGGGCAATATTTGTGGATTTCATTCTGTCATTCATGATTCCCACCAGGCTTAATCATGCGGGACTATTTTTTCTCCTCTTTGGCTCCTTTGGTATTTCCTGTCATCGGTGGTGGCTCCGGGGGTGTACACATTCTAAGCCTCTCATTTTCTATTCTGGGTTGCTGCTCGCTGCTATGCTCGCTGGTCTTCTTATGACACTTCTTCTTATATCGAAATGATGCGATACTCTGGGACTGGATCGGCGAAATTCGAAGTCGGAAACAATATGTTTGTGCAACCATTTGCTTCCGTTTAACTGACACACATTGCCACCTAGGAATACTTTGTCCAGTCTGTCGGTCCCATCAAGAGGGTTGAGCTGTCCTACGGCCCCAACTCCCAGAGCCGAGGAATCGCCAATGTTACCTTTAGCAAGCCTGAGGGTGCCTCAAGGGCACTGCAGTCTCTCAACGGATTGTTGGTAGATGGCCGCCCCATCAAGGTAATTTGGTCCTTGTGTGCGTATGGGAAACATGACGGGATTCAAGCTTACTTTTAAACGCGTAGATTGAAATTGTTGTTGGTGCTGCTCAAGCCGACAAGGTCATTCCTCCTGTTAAGAGCCTAGCCGAGCGTGCAACGTATGTTCCACCCACCCCTGTTTCGATCAGAGATGCCCTAACCCTCAATTCAGTCAACCCAAGGCTCAACCCAGATCTGCCGCCGGCAAGAAGCAGAATACTGCTGCATCCAAGGCCACTGGTGCCAAGGGAGCTGCTGCTGCCAATGCCAACAAGAAGCGACGCGGTCGCAATGCTCGCCCGGCCAAGAAGACAGCCGAAGAGCTCGACTCAGAGATGGCTGATTACTTTGTTAATGCCAACAACAATGAGGCCGCTGGTGGCGCTCCTGCCGCTGCCCCTGCCAATGGAGATGCTGCTATGGAGGATGAGATTATGGTAAGCTTAGCTCTTCTCGAAGAGATTGGTACAGCAACTAATTCACATTACAGTAATGGTACTTTTTCTTTCAATACTTGGTGTGATGGCGTTCCAAGGGACCTCATGGTTTAGATATCAATGCATAAATGAGAAAAAAAATTTGAAAATCCCAGCGTACGACAGGTTATTAAAGCGCCATATGACGTCGCTTACAGAGATGGCGCTACCAGATCAGATTGTCTGGGCTGTGATCTTGGAGGCTTTGTGGTATAAACCCCTTTCGACACGACATTTGCTTTTACTCTTTCTTAATTCATCGTTTCTCCTGGATTGTGGCAGGCAAAAGGGTGCAGTGAAATATGTAGCAAAATACGTTTAATTAGCGAAATAACAAGATTTCAGCGACGAGAAAAAATACCGAATGAAGGGAATAAGCAACTAGTCATTTGCTATGATAAACACTGTGCTATGTCCGGGAGATGGCTATATTCTGGTTATAAATCCCGGTCGTACCTATTTCAAATTACAAGATAAGATCTTCAAGCATTAGACAAATCGTCAAGATACTCAAGGGCTTATGTAGAGCTGAAAACTATACAGAAGCGACTTTGAAGTTGAGAGTTAAGTGCTTCTGGTGAAATGTCCTCCATTTCAAATGGCCATACTAAGGAGTCCCTGCCTTCTTCAAACCATTATTCAAGAGGCCTCTTGATAGCCCTTCAAGCCCACATAAACCAAGTTGAACAACAGGCATATATACTCAAAACCAAGACGCTTTTTTTCTTTTTTTAACTTGAGAATTTTTTTGGTTTAAATTTAAGAATCCGTACTCCTAAGTACTTGCCGTCGGGGTCCCGTTAAAACAATGAGGCACTCGCCAAGATTCCATTTCCAGGTGCAATAGTATCTCGTCATCAAAACGAAAAACTAAGAATTTCTTTACGCCTTTGGTGCAGCCTCGCCCTCCTTCTTCTCCTCGCCCTCAAGGTCGGGGATGTCCTCATCCTCATCGTCGGAGTCAGAGTCTGGGACGCCAGAGCTGCTGAGGTCGGGCATGCCCTCCAGGCCCATGGCGCTCATGTCGGGCATGCCGCCGGCGCCGCCGCCCAGCTTTGAGAAATCGATGCCGCCGAAGTCGCCGCCTAGAAAAGAGAGAGAGTAGATTGTTAGTTTCGTGTTTGATTGATCTCTTGACGCGTTTTCAAGATTCAAAAAGGAGAGGGTTTAACTGGGGTAATTGAGCGCAAAGAGGTAGTTCAATGTTACGTACCCATTCCGGGCATGCCGCCTATTTCACCAAGATGTTAGCAAACAGCTGTAACTGCTACAGGGAAGCCAGTAGAAAGCTACTTACCCATATCACCAAACTTGGACATGTCGTCATCAGCAGCCTCGTTCTGCTCATCCTCGTCAACCCACTTGTCGAAGTCGGTCTTGAGGAAGTGCAGCTTCTTGTTCTCCTTGAGCAACCGCGGCCAGTACTCCTCCTTGAGCTCCTTCTTCTGCAGCTTCATCTCGACGTTCTTGGCAGTGTGGTTAATCTTGCTCTCGGCGGGGTCGATCTCGGCAAACAGCTCCAGCTCAACGTGGTAGGTGTTCTTAAGGGTGGCCGATTTTCCAGTGAAGGTCACCTTGGTGGGCTGAACGTCGAGCTTCAGGTCCTCTTTGGCGACGTCGGGAACGGAAATGGTGAGGTAGACAAAGTTCTTGGTGGCATCGGCCACGGATGAGCGCTGGGCCCAGAGAACTAGAGTGTGGAATCAACTAGGTTAGATGACTTGTGTTCCGACCAACAACAGCAATGAAGGGCGCCGCTCTAGAAGTTGGAGCGAGTTGGGGGCAAGTTGGACGCAGAGCAGACGCGGCTGTTGCAACGCATCATAAGGCCGTGATGGGGAGAGAATCCTGCGTGGCATAGCGGGACATCCACGCAGCTTGGCAATTACACACCTTCGGGGGTCAATGTCTGAGCCATGGTGTATGTGAGGATTGTGAATCGCAGTAAAGGATTGATTGGCGAAACTGGTGGGAAAGTCAGTCGAGCGCGGAGGAGGTGGTGAGTTGAGGTGTAATTAGCGGGATGCTGAGTCGAGTTTCGAAGAGCTTACGTTAATAAGGCTGTGGACGCAGGAAGCAAGCAGCGGGTGAAACGATCAAAAGGCAGGGAATGGAAAGCGTCAGAAGCCAAAAGATTTGGCGGGCAGGGCTGATGAGGGGCACGATGCGGCAGTACCCCTCCGCAGCGTGGCGGCCGATGCAAACAGCAGGTACCCCGCTAACGCCGCGCTGTTCTGTTCGCATCTGGGGGGCTGGGCGCACCACCGCAGCTGCGACAGCTTAGACGCCTGATGCAGCCCCCAGAGCAGCGATAGGGTTCTGCGATAAGGCTCCAGGCGCGGCTGTTAGGGGGATTGGGCCTTATGGAGAGGGGTAGCAGAAGAAGGTGCAGCCAGCCCAGCTATCAGTTAGCCGTGCTAAGCGATCTAAATAGGTGCATGTAGATGCTTAATTAACCAGCCTTATACTCTCGGGCTGTGCCATTGGCATTAATTGGGCTATGGCTAGCCTGTTGTAAGATATGAATATCTCATGCTCATGCCCATACTCCCTTCCGCAGTGGCTTCAGCAGCCAAGCAGAGCCGCAGCGGGGTAAAATACAGGGCGTTGCAGAACATGCGGTTCTGGGAGATGCCTAGCCACTGCGAAAGCCACACTGTGGCTGCCACCAGCCCCCCATTGCGAGCCAACCCGTCACCAAACCAGTGACAATTCAACTCAGCCTTGGACCTTTTCGCTGCGATAGACAATCGTCACCAAATCCTCGCATATCCCGCCACAGCCTCGGCTCCACCAGCGCCGTCTTTGTGCTTCACCCTACAGCTCGGCGCAGGCTTTCGAATGAGGTAGAGCACCAGTTTCGCGTCGTTGTTCAGCATTGGGCCACCGAGCCCTCGCACTCAGCCATCGTGCCTCGTCATCCTCTTTTGATCCTATTTTTGGAAAGTGATTGGCGCCGACAATGGAGACTTTCAAATCCCTTTTCGCAAAGCCGGATCCCCAGGCGCAGGTAAGGCATTCCGGCATTATTGATGACGCTCATATGGCTGTTAGGCTTTCCAAGTTACTGACCATTGATACAGATGCGAAAATGTAATCAGTTGATTCGATCCAACGTCCGAAAGCTCGATCGCGATATCGCTCAACTCAAGCAAGTCGAGATCAAAACCAAGAACCTAATCATACAAGCGGATAAGCGTGCTCAGCGAGACCCTTCAAGGGCCAAGCAGGCGCAACAGGAGGTTCGAACTTTTGCGGGCGAGCTTGTGCGCACGCGGAAGGCGTCGCAGCGGCTGGTCACGACAAAGGCGACGCTCAACTCGGTACAGATGCAGGTCAGCGAGGCCTTTGCCGTCCGCAAGATTGAGGGGTCTATCCGAGCCAGTGTAGGTATCATGAAAGATGTCAATTCACTCATCCGATTGCCCGTGTTGTCTGAGACGATGCGCGAGCTGAGCGTCGAGTTGATGAAGGCGGGCATTATCGAGGAGATGATTGACGAAACACTACCTGAGGATATGGATATGCTAGAGGACGAAGAGGCCGAAGGCGAGATTGAAAAGGTCCTGGGAGAGGTTCTCAAGGAGAAGAAAGAGCCTGCTATGCCCACCACACCGCTCCCCGAACCAGAGAAGCCGGTTGCAGAGGAAGAGGAGGACGAGGAAGACGCCGAGGCAATGATGGACCAGATGAGAAATCGACTAGATGCTTTGCGCAGCTAGAGTGGGAACAGGTCGTTTTACATCCCGCAAACTTTGGATTAAAGGCAGCGGTGTTTTGGCGTCTGGTTTTCTGGGGAGGAAGTGTTTGACGTGTGTACATATTGAATTGTCCGGGAGGGGAGGGGGAGCGTTTTGCCCCATTCTTCATTTTCATATACACTTTAACTTTCTGAGCGCCATGGTACCAGGTCTGTTCATTCTAGGGTAGAGAGCCATGTGACTCCCTTTGCTGCTTCAATCTATCTAGATCTCTCTTTTTTTGTCTCCATTTGCACAAACACCCCCTGTGTTTTGACGCCACCCGTCACGAGAGAGCCCATGCTCTTTGTGGGTTTGCACGCATGACAGCTCTACATGTGGACCGCCGGCCTCCTACTTGCCTAACTGAAGCATGGGCTGCCAGCTGGCCCAAGGCTGACTTACATACAGACGGTGGAGTTTTGCTCCGCTGCTGTGGTCCTGCAGTGATGCCTTGAGGAGACTCCAGATCGGCCTGGGAAAAGTGGGTGTTTGAGGCCGATTTGCGTCGGACCTTGGCGGCTCTGGGGCGAGAGGAGCCCTGTATCCGGTTGTCTAATGCGCGGAAAGAGGTTGTCTTGCATTAATACAACGGTTGAACTGTGGTCTTAGCAAGGGGTATACTCAAAGTGCATATGATGGGGATCTGCTACCCCAAGGTTCTTTCTGGGTTGACAACTTGTCATTACTTAGGCAGCACTACCGGCGGCATTTTACAGCATTTAACTCCCTCAGAAACGACCTAGTCTCTCTGTATATTTTCATATGTGCAGCATAGATATCCAGATAAGAGGTCTACAAATTCTAATGATTGAGTCTTTTCTTAATACTAAAGATAACATCTTGTTGATTACAGACTCATTCTCGCTGTTGTTAACAACCTTTGAACTCTATTACTCCAAGTCCGCCAATTCACAACCACCACAAAATCTTCCAAACTTAGGCAGAACAAAATAATATGAATGCCTTTCATCTATCACTGAGCAAACTAGCTGCGTCGAGTTTGTCTAATATTTTTTCCATGACTATAATAGAGCATCATTTTCCCGGGTAAGCATAGGGAATTCTCTGTCGGCGATACTGGCTTAGCAAGGCAAAAAAAAAAGCAAACTTCAAGCCCAATAAATTACTAGATATAAGTAAAAGAGAAGAAATCAATAGAACAATCGTAACACGGGTTACATCGTAGAGATGAAGAATAAAAAAAAAAGAAAGTGGCACGGCAGTCAAAAAATGCGTCATCCGGAACTCGAATCCGGGCCTCAACTTTTCAATCGTGACAATGGAAGAGTTGAATCCTAACCCCTAGACCAATGACGCTTTTGGTTATTAGTGAGCATTGAAAAAAGCGACTAAGGATCTAACCCACTCTCTCTCCGCGATTTCTTACCCTTTCCTATTCCTCTGTAATCCTGCTGCGGGAAGCACATGCCATTCTCCCCGAAGCACGGTTCCATGTACGACCAAGTTCCTGGAGCACTTTTTGTGGATCCTTCACTTTAAACACCGCGCGGAAGATCCGTGTGCTGGGGGGAGGAGGGCCTATTCTTTATGTCAAGTCCCTTGTCAATAAGGCCCAAGCTTCCTCCCCAGTTGGGTTAACAAAGCGCCGAAGTGATGAATCGCATGAAAGAGAAGGGGGGTGGCGGAACTAGGTGCTGCCTGGCAATTATAAGAACACACGGACCGATCCAGGAACATGGGCGAAGCAGGACTCATGTCAAAACAAGGGACCTTGTCTGAAGAGGGGGATTGCTACTGTAAAACTTTGGGCATTGCTACCCTTTGGAAATTTGATCTCTTTTGTCATTTTCCGCGCCGTCGGGTCGGGTCAGGTGTATGGATTTTCAATTATTTTCTTTTTGTTGTCGGGTTCTCTCAACTTGGTTGCCTGTTTTCCCTTTCATCTCCCCTTCCCATGGATTCGGTTCCATAGCTAGTCAAGCCGGTGTCCCGCGATTTTGGAAAGGCGTTTTCAGCTGCAGGGGCCCCTTTTCACTTGAATCGCGATACATATAGTCTATAAAATAGTGATACTTACTAACGTATGCAGGAACATGACTTGTGACAGGTACGCTTTTGTTCAGCCGCAGGTCGGCGATATCACGGGCAAGACAGCCTCTTTCAGGCAACGGCCACAAACAACTAAAGCAACAAACTATAAGTTCAAAAAAGGAAAAAAGAGACCTCAAAGAGGGCGCTCCTAGGCCCAACAGCCACCCGGAAGCGATCCGGAAGCCCGGACCGGAAAGCAAAGAGCGCTTCACGTGCAGGGCAGGGGAGCAGTTGAACTCGGAGAGGTTCCATGGCGTTGGTTTGGCCGTCGCTATTCCTTTCCTCTCTCGCGCTTCCAGGGATTAAAAAGAAGCAAGGGGACGGCGAGTTTGGAAACCAGTAGCATTTCGCTCTTCGCTCTTTGAACCGGTTCCAAAAGGGGAAAACTTCACGATCCATGTCGAGATTTGACAACCCAGTTTGCCTCTTAAAAGAGGAGACAGGGGCTGTCGTTGGACGGTAGCGAGAGACCGCGGTCGGGGAAGCGCTTCCGAGAAATTGAGGACTGGGGGGCCGCCACAAAAACGTGCCGGGGAAGCTTTGCCAGCCACACCTGTTTAGCTCACCTAATCTGAGGTTTCATTTGTCATATTGTGGCTTGAGACACACAGTTAGTTGAGTTTCTGAACTCGGACCGAGCTAGGGGCGTGCGGCTCATGTCTTCGGCAAAGAAAAGCCAACGCCAAAGCTGGGCGGCTCGGGATGGTAGCGACGCAGCCGACAGAGAAGCAAGCAAGCAAGCAAGCATCGGAAAGCCACACACGCACACACACACCCACCCCCCCTGGGCCAAATCTCCTCCTTCATTTTGACGCCATCTTGCTTTCTTGATTTTAGTTTATCCGAGAGAAATCCGAACTTTTTCTTGTTTCCTTCTGGCTTTCTGAAATACGGGGTAAACCTGGGATATGCTGGCTTAACATGTGCCAAAAATCCCAAGAAGCCGGAGAGCCGAGAGAGCTCATTTACCGAGCTCGGGAAACCCTTGGCTTCTCTCGCGGGTAAGTAAGCCAAAGGATTTCACGAGTAAGGTAAGAATAGAGAAAGAAGAGAAATGTAGGTGCCTAATTCTCAGGTTTGCTTGCCCGGTCCGTCGCCCGGTTGTCGCGATCCTTTCATCCATCTAACGCGACGAGCCCTTGGATCCTTTTTGGCCGTTGTGGCTTTTTGCGAGTCATCATCTTCCCTTTCTGTTTGATTGAGCTTTGCAATGCTTGGACGGGTTTGCCGGTTTCGCGGCATAGTAGGAAAAAGAAACAACAAGGGAGCGTTGTTACGATGAAGGATGCTAGGCATAAGGATAGTTGCTTAAAGCAGCTATAGTCGCGCCCTTGTCACGGCGTTTGACGAGCGAGCCCCGAGTTTTCTCCCCAAAAAGACAAAATGTCACTAACCAGACATGAAGCAAAAAGAAAATTGATGGGGATAAATTTTCGGAGTCACTGCTTGGGTAATCGTGCGAGAGCAAGCAAAGAAAAAAAAAAAGAGACGATCAGACAAAAATAAAGTAGAGACCGAACACACCGCAACGACACCGTAACAGACCTTCTCTCTACCTACGCACAGCCCAAACGCAAACAGATTCATGATAGGATCTCTCGTAAAAAGGACTCTTTTGCAACGTTGCCATTTAGCCGTTCGGTCAACGACCGCTTTAACCGCTGCCACAGCTTTGTTTGGCGATGCCGAGCCATTTTGCCGACGGGGCATGGGAAATTTGGACAAGGGAAAAAGGGTCTTTCTCCACTCTTTGGAATGTTCGAAGAAGAAATTCTGCAGCGGAGCGAAGTGCGCTTCGGAATCGGACCTTGTGGGGGCTGGTGGGGTTATTGGCGCAAGATTCCGAAATACTGGGTTGGGCGTTGGCGTTGACAGCGGTCACTAATGAGGACCGTTCGGAAACGGACCGTAATGGTAGCGTGCAAATGACTAGTGTAGTGCGAATAGGCTGTAGCAGTGTTGTCAAGGGTTGTTTTCCTTTTTAATTTTCATGGGGTGCATTTCTGTCAAGATGTGTTTGACAAGGGCTTTTGTCCTGAGCTATCGTGAGGTTAGGAGCCCACACGCATTTTGACATCTGAGTTGTCTTTTTTGGTGTGTGTGGTTGATCGCCGGTCTCCATCTCCGAGAGGGCAAAGTGTGGGTTTGGGTTGGTGCCCGAAATCTATAATGCTCCACGCGGCGTGGTAACAATGGGCGACGTTCACCTTGATCGCAATGCTACAATGTATTTTTTTTGGAAATCTGGAAATTTACAAGGCTGCTAATGGCTGTAAAGAGAAGGCATTGAAGCATATTACGAGAGCGAGGCATACGAATAGCTGTATCTGGTAGTTGCCTTTGTCATCCTCTCAATCCAAATGGGGGTACTTGTCTAAAACGGAGAAATTATTTCCAGGAGTCGGGGCAAGAAGCCACACAGCAAAAAAAGAAGCGTCTATATGAGCAGAAGAGAAGAAAAAATTTTCATAGCCTATTTGATTACACGTGTATTGCTTAGCACTAATGACTAGAGTTGGAAACGGCAGCTGTCAAGCCGATGCCTTGGATAGGGTTAGCTGGTTTGGCAGAAAACAGAAAGCAAAGAAATCGGTGCTAGCTTTTTGGCTATTCTAATCCCTCCCGCCGGGGCACAGCTTGGACGATCCCGGATGCAAGGGAGGGCAGCATTGACACGAGCAAGGATAGCAGGGTAGTCATCAACGAATCCCTGGATTGAGGAAACCCATAAGATTAGACTCTATCTGAAACGAAAAAGCACCGAAGAAAGAAGAAGAAAAGTCTTTGGAAGCAACGGGGAATCCGCCTTCCTTCAGGGTCCAAAGCGCTTTGACCAAGTTAACTACTTGTAAGAAGAAAGAGAGCGCGAGCGGTTCGCTCTTAGTCTCTGCCGGCCCGGCCCTGGCTCTACCTCTACCCAAGGAAGTGGAGATTTGGGGGGGAGAAGGACGATGTCCAAACCGTGGATTTGGTTTTGGTTCCCTTTTGCTTGATGGGCGATATCCGCAGAGCTGGTAAATTAAGCTACTGGGTAAGGCAATTAATCAAGGTAAAACAAGAGAAAATCACAAAATTTGATTTGCTGGTCTCTTTTTCCTGTTCCTCCTTTTTTAGAGGGGTGTATTCCCGTTTAGGAAGAGAAGACGCGCGGAAAACAATCTAGAAGGTCTCCCGAGTCAGGGAAGAGAAAAATTCGAGCTTTTCGATTTGCTAGTGTGGCATTTTATTTTTTATTTTCCTGCGGTGTGAGCACTCTACTTGCACATACATAATCGCAGGCTTGTCATACGCTAGGAGATATGATATGAGCCTATCTTTTTTTTGGCTGCCGTGTTTGTTGTCGCGCGTAAGTCAGAGGTGCATGTTGCAGGAGCGGTCAGAGGAGAGATGGATGCGTGCCGTATCGCGGTGATGCATGTCGCATGTTGCATGTTGCATGCATGCATGCTGCACGCTGCAAGATGCAGTGACTCCGTCTGATAACAAGTAGATGGATGGGTGCCACAAGTCAGAATCCATGTAGAGTAAAAACACACACCCCCCCTTTCCCAACATATACTCTAAGGTGAAGGGGCCCGATATATGGAGATAGCTGGGCGACAAGCGAGATGCCGGGAGCCCACTATGCATGGCCAACATGGCAGACTGGGGGTTTAAAAAAAGAAGAGGGCTGGACTCTGGGGTTTTTTTTTTCCACCGGTAAGTGGGTTTTTGTAAAATTTGTGTGAAAATTTTTCTTTACTTGTAGTTTAATTGAAATCTTCTTTTGCATCTGATCGCGGTGGACAAAATTGTGGGCTCGCAGGCCCTACTCGTCCCATAGCTTGTCATCATCACCGTTGCAATTCTCACTGAAGGAGGCGACCCTTGAAGCAAGGAGCAGCCCTTTCCTCCCCCCAGCAAGGGATCTCCTGCTCCCTGGCGACGAAATAGGTCTGTTTACACATCGGGAAGCATTTGGAATGTTGATTACCGCTGCTTGATAATTTTCTTTGGTAGCCACTGTAGTATTTGCAATTCCGGCGGTCGGGGCGAGAGATCTGATACCCTATACAATACCACCAGCACGACATGCATCACGTCAACGACGGTGGCATGACTCTGTTACTACTCACTGACGTCACAGGAAGAGCTGTGGAATACATAGTATGTCATCTTTTTCCAAATGGAAGAATCGAGACTGCTGGGGGGGACCAGAGATGTGGCCTGCGGCAGTTACGGGTCGAGAGTGCATGAGTACGTGCATTGTGCTGCTTAGTTCCGGATGGCATCGCTGCCTATATCGTGGGGGTTCTGATGGTTCCAATGCTGGTAGATTCCGTAATAGGTGGGTTTGTAAGTGGGAGCGTCTACAGTTACGCCTCAACTTATTAACTCTCGTCCTTACAAATACGTGTACATAGGGCAAATACGGGCAATCAGAACGTGGCGGACGAGACTTAGTAATCGTTGCTCTCAATACGCAGAACCGCGGGAATGCTACGTAGCACAGGGTCCCGGAATGCTGGGATGCCAGATTAATGAATCTGACTGTGCAAATCCATCGCATTCCCTATCCATTTTCGACAGTAAGCGGCAAATCCCCAGTCTCAGAATAGAAAGCAGTGTATACCGTAAGGATTGTCGATTGCAACCTCCGATGTCAGGCTCTCTCTCTTTGTCTCTTACACTTCAGCCTGGGGGTGTGTCAGATGTGCTGGTGCTGTCATCGCACAGCCAGCCCCGGCGGGGACCATTTTCGCGATACGCTGTGGCTGCGGCTGCTCCTCTCCCCAGGAATAGCACAAGCCCGCCGGTTCGCTCTCTCTCCTGCTTGACTGTTCTCTCCAGATTATTATCGTAGCTTGTTTCGTCTTCTGTGCTCCGTTATTGGTCCAGCGAATCGATTGGAGAAGAGGAGCCGAAATGGCGGTGCGCAAAGACCTGACTCACCCCCCTCAAGCATTGAAGAGACGCTGATGAGGGGAAACAAGCCGCCAGCTCACCGTGCTTTCGCGAGGGAGGGGAGGGGACGACAAAAAAACGGCCAGCTGGCTGTCCAGGCGCCTAGAAAATGGATGCTGGGTACTTGCAAAATGCCTGGAAGGTACTAGCAAGACTGTCGTGGACACCGCACCGCCGCACCAGGCCGCTAGCCTAGCAGCATGTACCAGGCCATGTACAGGCTGGCGCCAAAGTACAGCGTGTCGTGTCACGGTATCGTGAGGGTGCCTTATCATGTATCTACTGCGATCAGAAGGACACTTATCGGGCTGCGACACAGCACGCCGCTGCTTGACCGCCTGGCTGGCTGCGGCCAATGGCAGGGCGCGCACGCAGCCGGTGGGAGTGCAGCCGTACGCAGTAGGCCACCACGACGAGAGAATCAAGTCGCAGAGCTGGAATCTGTTGGCCGTGGTTGGCTGGGCGTGGGATTCCAGGCTCCGTATCTCGCCGTCATATAGTCATACTGAACGTGCTGCCTGCCAGGCAGGTACCTACGTGGACTGGCTACGCACAGCTGTGACTCGTGTACCACTCGACTTCGACCGCTTCGTAAACCCGTACCAATACGCGCGCCGACCAAAAGGTGGTGGCCGTCTGGCTGCTCTACAGACAAGAGGCCCGCGACGGTTGGGCTTGGGCTTGGAGGGCTAGGGGAGTGTCGGGACCGGCTATCGCCCACCCCCAGCGCCAGCACAGCAGACAATCCAGTAGGCAGACTTTGAGAGCACGAGCTTGTCATGCCCCCTCGCTCGCAAAGTCACTCCGTCAGCCGTTTTGCTGTTTCTGCTGTCTGGTCTCATTACGGTATTACCTACCCAGATACGCTTCCGTGATCCAACCGGTGTGTGATCCTGGGGGCACGGGTGCTGTGCAATCCGTTACCGCGCACCTGGGGCTCTCCTCAGAAATACCCCGAATAGAAGATTGGAGAGCCCATCAAGCTTGGGTCCCATGCTCTTTGGTGCTGATGATGCCATTCAAACTAATCGCCAGGCAGGCAGGCCGTTGAGAAGGAGAGCCTGGTACTACTCCGTAATTAGCAGTAAGTGGTATGGATTGATCTTATTCTCTTCCCAGGTTGCTGGTCGTTTTGTGTGTTTTCGGGGTGGCACCAGCGACGGCTATTCTCCGTTGCGGCCCGTTTACTCTAGCATTTTCTTATCTCACTTCTTCTTCCACGGTAATCTTTTTCTCGGGGAGAGCGCGGCCGAGTTTCTTTCTGGCCACTAAGATCTGTCCGTTTCGGGCATGTGTCTTTCTGGGGGTCTTGTGCCATTTGGTCTTTTGGGGGTCCTTGTTACAACGGTTGCTTTTTTCGGCCATACTTTGCTTTGATAAGCACTACAAGCCAAGCAGCAGAAACTCTAGCACTAAGCTTTCTTTCCTTCTTGTTTTGTCTGCTCGTCAAAAGAAATTGCACAGCGTACGGGTCCTAGAGTGCGGAGAGAGTTTTACTATCAGTCGGCGGATATACCTTTTGACTTCCGCCGATAGCAGCGGCTCTGCTACGCGGTGTTAGACTCGTAGCTAAATTTTGCGATATATCAGATTACACATATCCCTTTTGTTGAAGGGGGCAGCTATTAGTTGGCTACTATGTAGCAACTATACTATACTAGCAAATAGGCGAAAAAAGCAAAACAAAAGAGCCAGCCCGCGAGATGGCTTTTTGCCAGATTCCCCAGACCGAGGGCGGGACGTGCGCTGAGACGGCGGTGGCAGATCCAGCAAAACGGAATGCCGGGGAAGGCCATCCGCCGGGAAAACTGGCCTGGCTTGTCTATGCTTTGTCGCAGGGCCTGGGGGGTTTGCTTGTGCCAGGTCTCCCTGCTTGGGCTGGCTGACCGGAAAGCTGGGGCGGTGTGCCGCGGTGCCCAACCATGCGCGCGACCAGGGCACGGAGAATGGATGCTTTTCTTTTTCTCAAATTGTCTTTTTTTTTTTGGATTTTCTTTTTGATGACTGGGTAGGTACGTAGCAACAGGTTACGAGAAAAGAGAAAAGGCAAAAAGCAAAAGCAAAAGCAAAAGTAAAGCTGGGGCGTAAACTTCAATGAAGCGACGGTCAAACAAAGCGTATACTCATCACCCAGATGCAACATGACCTACCGTACCAAGCTGGAGCTTTGCTTTTAGGGCACGCCCGGCGGAGCCGTTTGGTTGGTTGCCCGTCTATTACTTGCACTTGTATATTCCAACGAGACATGCATTTCTCGCGGCGGTTTCCCGAGCTGGCTGGTTGAGTGAATCCTGCTTTTCCTTTGTCGTGTCTTAGGTCGTGTCTCTCAGTTGGCGGGCAGATGCTGTTCCGTAGAGCTCGTGTGCCACTTGATACGAAATCGCTCCGTATCTTCCCTCATCCCCCCCCGTGCGCCGCCCGATAAGTTGCTTGCCCAGCCCAATCAGCGCCAGCGCACACGCAGAGCACAGGCAGTGGCGGTCAGAATTCCCGAACACCGCCATTTGTGTGTGACGGTGCGTGTCCGGCTCGTCTCCGTTTTGGATGCGCGCACGCATATAGGGCTGGGCTGGACTGGGCTGGTCTGCGCTGCTGCACCTGCACTGGCTGGCTGGCGCCTCAAACGTGTCGTGTCGGTGTCGCTGTCGTGGCGTCGGGTCTCTCATCTCAAGTTCAAAGCCGAAGCAGCATAGCCGGTCGGAGCTCCAGGACAAGCAACAAGGGCCAGGGAGGGGAGGGGGCGTGCGCCAGAGCATGGCCGGGGCATGGCGTGCACGGAATGGCTGCAACCTCTTTGATTTCCCTTTTGCCCTTGTGCTTTGATAAAACCCCCAGCCCGGCACCGCAATGCCAAATCCCTTGCTGCCACGCCCCTCCCCTCCCTTGCCCTTCCAAACGCCGCCCCCATTTCCCCCATCTCGCCCATCGGCCCCCTTCGCGCACGCCCCCAGCCCAGCTCCCAGATGATTCACTCGTGCCCGCCCGTGATGGGCGATATAAGTGCCACGGGCTTCCCTCTCTCCAGCTTCCTCGGCCATAGCAAACATTCGTCTCGACGATCCATCTCACCGTGCCATCCGTGGTCAGCAACTTGCAAACACCAATCCTCTCTTCCATCATCATCATCATCATCATCATCCCATAGCCATCATCCTCTTGGGCCATCCTGCTTGCACCAGCCACCTCACCCACGCACCACCAACTAAACACCCCACGCTTCCGCCGCCATCAATAGCTAGAAGCCGAGCCAACTCCTATTGTCTACCGAGCCGGCTTTTATCAACACACCAGACAACATAAAGACCATCTCAACCCCAGATTCTGGCCATCCTGATCTGCAAACCACTTCCACAACTCTCCACACATCAACCACATCTCAAAATGTTCGGTTCATACAGCTCATACAGCTCGGCAAGCGCAATGTCCGCCGCCATCGACATCAGCCCCTCCAACCTGCGCAGCACCCGCGATGCCTCATGCGCATTCCCCTCTTGGCCCCGACGCGAGACTCTGTCCGAGTTTGGCCGCGAGGAGCGAGCCACTTCTTTCCTCTCCGACGACGACCTTCTCCTGTCTGACCCCTTCGACGACGACAGCCACAGCATCGCCAGCTCCAGCGCCTCGTCTTCCCCCATGATGATGCAGTCCCCTCCTCGCATGACCGACTTCGAGGTCCTCGAGGCCCAGCGGGAGAAGCTGGCTGCTGTTCAGCGCGAGGCTGTCCGCCAGGTCATGCTCGAGAAGGAGCGCCGCAAGCTGGCCGCCAAGAAGAAGAGCCGAGCTCACGTTAGCTCCAAGAAGAGCCCCAAGTCCAAGCTTGTCTCCATGACTCCCATCTCCGAGTAAATCTACGCCACTACTCTCGGGTCATGCGCTGGCGTATGGGCTCTTCTCTCTTCTAATTATTCAAGGCTTTATTACTCAGAAAGCCGCCTAATAGATTGACAGCATCTGCACTGTCTCACGACGATACGACACTTTTTTTTCTATGACTGGTTTTTAGCACAGCCACTGCAACATTATTTTTGGCGCTATCAAAGGATTTACAGCGCTTGAAGGAAGAAATCGGGGCCGGCGGGAGTGACCAGCGGTCCGAACACAATCTGACTCATCCTCACCCCTCCCCCACAACCGGGGCACTTTTACCTGCTTTTTCCTCTTCTATTCACAGTTCAACCGAACTCTGCCAATTACCGCGGCCAAATCGGTTAAACAAAGATAACGGCCTAATCCGGCTTTTCTTTTCTCTTCCCTTCTATTCCGGCGCCAACAGCGCATTTCAGCAAACCTTCACTTGATACCCCCGGGACACACTTTACCCTTTCTTTTGTGCTCTTTCTTCTTCTATTACTCCGATTTAATACTTATGACGGCATTATTTGGGAGTTTATTTGTTTTTTTTTTCTTTTCTTTTATCAGCGATCATAGCGTGGGATTTCATTTTATTAGGGATATCCTCTTCTCATGAGGAAGAGCGATCAGGGCTACTTGGGACAATACACACACAACGGTGTTTTTTCTTGCTTGGCGTTGGGAATATCATTAGCATTACTCCTCCGTTGCGACGGACTGGGAACAAAGGGCATAACATGGCGATTACTTTTAGCATAGTTTAGATAGCTTTTCTTTTGGCAAGATACCCCCATTTTTGATGAATACTATCACTAGTTCTATTCAAAACAAGTAATTTGTTTCCATCTTCCCGCTTCTCATCTTATTAAAACTGTGCAACTGCCATGTGGTTTATCCGCTCTGCCAGGTGGGCGCCACGCGGTCTGCAGCCTTTAATTTTTGAGTTTCAACCACAGTGCCCAGTGCCATATGCGTGAATGAACGAATGGCTGAATGGGCTGAATGAGTTGAAAGGAAATTGCCGACACTGATGCCTATTCTATTTTCCACTTGGGGATTTAGGCCCGGCGTTTCTCTCTTCCCAACCAAAGGGAAGCAAACGCCGACAAGCGAAGCTTGCAGCCACCCGGGATTTTCCCGTCCCAAAGTCCCGATGAAGCCCCCAGCTGGGAGCTGAAAAGAAGCAAAGCAAGCCTCAAGGGCTGTCACCGACTTTCTTTTTCAGCATTGATGAGAAAAGCGCCACGCTGCAGGGTTGCGCTCACCGACCCTATGCGGTGCGACACTTGTGGCGTTCTCCCTCCCTCCCATTTTCGCTTGTTTGCCAAGGGAAGCCTCCCCGGATGAGAGGGATGAATTTCACATGAATTTTGGACGAGTTAGACGAGTTAGCCAGAGCTAACGCGAGCTGGCGGTCGGCATCTTGTGTGTTGTTTTGATAATATTTTTTCCCCTTTCGGGATTGCTTCCCGATATTGCTGTCATGGAGGGGGAGTGTTGTTTTCTCGGGCCTCTTTTCTTTTTTTTTTTTCTTTTACAATGAATAGTGCCAAACACGAGCAACAATTCATGCAATAGCAAAAAGTCAAGAGTGTTACTTCGTGTGCTGCAGTGTTTATGGGCGGCCGCTGTGATTACGTTTTGATTTTCTTTTTACTTTGGTCATTCTTACATTTCCATACAGGTATTTCTTTTTTGTTTCAATGCGACGTGTTATATGAGTAATTGATTGCGAAAAGGATTCGCTCTTGTGGCTGACTGTCAATCTTGGTTGGATCGCTAAATGTATACTTTTCATTAGCGGGCTGAGGAAGCCCGGTTTATACAGCTATCAAGTGTACCTATAGCTGCCTGACTTTACAAGTGCCAATCTATGCAGGGCGTCTAAAAACCTTTTTTTTTTCCTGCCTTGTTTTGATTTTATCACCAGTCACTTTTTCCTTTCCAATCCCTTTGTTTGTTTAGCTAATTGGTGTGTTGTACACTTTGTGAGCTTTCACACGCAGGGAGGGAGAGAAGAGCTCTCAGAAAGTAAATAAATTAGGTTCCCTCCCTCATGCAGGGCGATATTAACAAAAACACAACTTGCCTTACAGCAGGCGGCTCGCCGGAATGCGCTGCCCGTGATAACCAAGTTTTGCTGTAAGTGGTCCCAACCCCTCCCTCCCATATGCTTGTCTCATGTACGATGTAGGCACGATCGATGCAGCCAAGGCTTTGCGTGTGAATCGAATCGCTGCTATTGGTACGAGGCACACTATTTACTCTTGCACGCACTCACTCTCTCTGCACCTTTATCTCGCTAAATTGCGTGCGTCGCACACATTTTGACGTGGTATTTTTCATTTGCTGCACCTTCTTTTTTTTTTTTTCTTCCTCGTGCATGAATATCCTTGCACACCGAGTGGATTCCAGCTGTGCTGGCATACATACATGTATGCTGTTACTACCACCCGTCTGAGAGCTGAGATGGTCGGTGAGAAAGAGATTGGAGTTGCGGTCTGGCTGAAAGAGAGCTGATTACCAAAGGAACGCTAGACACTTGCTATTCTTGTCTCAATTCTACTGCGGTTCTTGTGATTATTTTCTGCCCCCAAATAAGGCAAGACGGAATAATACTGGCCGTCAGCTCTTTTCAGCGGGCTTACTTGGTTGGTCTTGCGCAATTTACTCAGCCAGCCCAGCTTACTTGCAAGTATGTACACAGGTAAGTTTGTATTACTCCGCCTGCTTTGGAGTGGTTGCCAGACAGGAACAAACTGGCCATTGGGCTTGGTCGGCACTAAATTGGGTGACGAGGTGTTCGGGGCATGCATAATAATCCTCCAGTGGTGCGTGGGTGTGAGTGTGTGCTGTGAAGGGGGGCTGAACTGCATGCATGCAGCTGCTTCTTTTCACTTTCTTACTGCGCTCCGAACAATAGAGTGTGTACCTGAATGTGATGTGTTACCGGGGTGTGTGTCGTTGATGGTACCATTTGGGCATCAGACTTTTTTCGCTTTTGGTTCTTTTTGTCTGACTGCGAAAATCGGTTGGTATCCGTCTCATTCTTTTTGCGACTTTCTTTCTTTGGACGCCTTCCCAGCTTGGTTACTGGTTCCCTCACTGTGGGGTTGAACCCCGACTTCTCTCTTTATTCTTAAAAATGTGACAGCAACGTTGTACTCCATCTATGGGGCATAGATTGTACCTTCGCCAATGCTGGCTGCTGGCTCGCTCCCTCGGGATTCCCATCTGTCCACTCAGTGATGGCACGTGAAGATTCTAAAACGGACAATGAAAGAGTCTGCCTGTTAAGGGTTCAAATCCCTTCCCCGCTGATCTTCTGCCCTTATCGAGTGGATTGGGGGCTGTCAAAGCAGCTTTGCTGGGGGTTCGGCTTCCATGTGGCCAATGGGCTTGTAGGGCTGCATTACTGCCACCTTATTCGTTGCAGATAGTCGCCGGATGTTACGGTGGCAATGCATCTTATTGGCTGTAAATCCAGCCAACCACGTGGAGAGGAGATGCGATGGGGTTTTGACAAATCATGTGCTTTATATAGCTGTCGAAGCTTTGATCACTTGAGCTCGTTGTCATGTCCAATACAAAGAGCTCATTGAGGCATTATAATTAGTATCTCTGACTCAACAATGGGGGCTTTTCAAATCGACCGCGTTATGCGAAGCAAAATGGCCTTGGCCCTTTGACTAGATAGCTAGTGCTCTCTTTGTCTCTTCGAATCGTCCGATAGGTAGGGACGTTGTGACAGTTCCTGAGTGCCGTCTAATTTATACACCCCATGTGATGCCACGCGTGAATGGCTGTGATTGCGTTTAAGCGGCGGCAACTTCTGGTGCTGTGAGAGGGAATTAAGTGCCCAAAGGCCCAGGGCCCCGTCACATCTCTAGGTGTCGTGATCTGAGCTTCATGTCCGTGGCGCTTCTTTCGTCACATATTGGTCGGTGATTGCGACGCTGGGGGGCGGCTCTTTGGGAGAAGCTGAGACTTGGCTATGGCCTATGATACCTGGTTGATACGGGCTGAATGTGATCTACGCCCCAAGAATCTAATGCATGTGCGTTTGATGTTGGGCATTCGAGATGTGGTGTGTGCGGGATGGGGGAGAGGCGGAGTTGCGCTATGTGATATCTGATATCACAGCGCCTTCTTCCAAGCGCCGGTATATCTAGGTATTTGATGGTGCCTAGATTGCTGTGAGTGGTTGTGATGATACCCTTCATTTGAGGTGGGAAGCGAAATTGTTTGGATAGGGTGTCCTTTTGTCATCTCGTTTGGTGAAGAGAATACAAACTTGCTCCATCACTGACGGAAGGGGTGCTTTTATCTTGATTTGACATGTTGGAACCCTCTACTTTTGCTTTTGGTACCTGTCATTTCTGGAGTGTGGTCTATAGCTCTTAAAGGCGCTGTATTTTTTTTTTTTTTTCTTTTTTTTTTTTAAAAAAAAAAAAAAAAAAAAAAATCCCTTGAACATAACGTTTATAACGGTGAAGTTTCCTCAAATAGAATAACACATGCCACGATGGAGCTGCCACAAAACGAGAAATGCTGTTTAAATGGATAATTATTCATTCTGTTTTTGCGAGAGAATAATAACGTAATCTGTAAGCAAATGTATATTGCTTCAGTTTTGCTTTTTTTCTTGTTCTGCAAAGAGGATCAAGATCCTTGATACGAGTAAATGCGCTTCATTCGAGTACATGCTTTTAGTTACAAGGGCATAAAGTTCGATTCACTTCATTTCCGAAGAACAGACTAAAAATTATCAGTCTGATGAACCGGCCCTCGACAATGTCGGCACGGCCGATACTGCGGTCGTGACCTATCTTGTTCATATCCTTGAAAAGCTCGAGCAAGCCAGTAGTCATCTCGCTTCCGACGTCGAGTTGAACGTGGAATACCCTTTTAAAATGAATACAGAGTTTCTGAGGCTCATCAGGACCATTCTGACTTTGTCATTCCACATTCTGCTTCCTGTTTATAAGACAGAGATTTTATCTCTCATAAACGGTGTCTCTCGTATAAGGAAGTGAAGGCAATGTTACAGCCAGAGATCGCATTTGTTACAACATCCCTAAGGATTCAGGTCGGTTAGCGGGTGTGACGATTGGGGAAGTGTTCCTATAGACCTTCCAGTATCCATCCTGAATGCGAATGACCCCCTTGGAACTAGTCTTGTTTGAAGAATGACTGTATTTGTTTTGGAGGTAGCAATGGTATATAGGATGTTGCATCCTAGTTTGTAGGTAGCTCATACGAAACATCTATATGACCCTTCCTCGCCGTAGGCAAGCTTCTCTCCTCAAATTTTCTTATCATGTTCTAGCTATACATATGCTTTTTTTTTTTTCTTAACTTTGCCCCAGCAAGGAATCCGACTGAGTGTTCTCATAAACTGACTTTGGCAAACACTTACAAGGACTTGTGTTGTGGCAATTTGGAATCGCCATGAGAAGACATACCAGCCGCAAGATAGCAAGGAGGTCAGAAGGAGGATATTTGATGAAGGAGTCTCTCCAAATTGTTTCTGAAGAGACTTAATCTTTCAATACATGATAGGGAACATTGGTAACTGGAGGCGAGAAAGAGTTTGCATGTTGGGGGACGCTTGCCCTAACACCCCAAGGCAGGAAGGATGAGGAAGGTCATCATACTTATATAGTAGCAGTAGATCCCATATAATTAATGAAAGACAAGCTTTTACGACCCTACATCACACGTCCTTACGTTGAAGATCGTGAGGACCGTGTCTTTGGGCAAGCTCGTGACATGACATTACATGTGAAAGTTAGACCTCGATTTCGCCAAATTCCAGATATTATATTAGAAAAGACAGCTATTGCACGGAAAATGACGAGTATGTGCGGCTTTAGCAAGAATCTAGCGAGTGAAACTCGTATTTTCTTGCCTTTCTTGCCTTCGAAAGCATGCTTGAGATGGGGAAAAAGTTGGTGGACTGAAAAAAGAGCCCTTTCCTGTTGCTGCGATAAAGGCAACATGACCTGGAACTTGTTAATTCGCGTAAATGATGGCTTAATACTATTAATATTTAGGTAATGTTTGTCTTCTAATAGAGGTCACTTTTACGCCTGGAAGAAAGTCTCTCAAAAGTATCAATTTTTGCATATTTCCTCTCCCAGGCAGCACAGAGCAACTAGATACCTCAAATCAACAGGCTCTTAGGATGGCCCAGGACTTGACAGGGAAATTGACTAAATAGATCTCTGTATTTCCGCGCACAGAACATTTGTTCAAGATTCCTTCCAAGTGTGGGCTGTTGGCCTAAACGTCCGCTGAAAGAGCTGGCTGGATAAAATAGGTGAAAGCAAGGCTGGGAACATCAGACGAATGTCACCGAGAGTGCCCCGTGCACAATTGTTTAATAAAGTAAATATGCACAAGTCAGACAGTCTTACACAGTATAGTACGATATCGTTGCGAGAATTAAACCTAGAGCCTGAAGCTGGGCTACATGGTTGGTAGTTGAGTGATACTCGCAGACGTCCTGGCTAGTCGTTTGTGTCTCTCGACGACCGAAGCGAGACCGGACATGCCAATAGCCGCAGCAATTTGCTACACAAGGCATGTCGTCTGGCAAGGGTGGCTCGGACTCTCCCACGTCATGGCTGTCTTGGCTTTTGATGTCGTCTGCTTCACCGTATTTCAAGACTCTCCGCTCTGATGTGACACAGACGATAATAGTTGCCCCGTAGGCCCTGCATCAACGTTCAATAATCATCTCGGAAGAGATCCCGCTACCCGACAGTAAAAGGAAGCATCCTATTTGTAGACTGGCTCCTATATGTAAGTCGACGCGGCTGAGAGGGAAGATTGTCATCAATCAATGATACTCCATTGGGCCGCGCCCTCGAGTATGTGGTCCTCATGTTTTGGGCTCCCTGCCTTGTCTCGGAGTAGAAAACGTGGTCGTGCCATGCTTGGCAGCAGTTTAATTAACATCTTCCATGGAGTGGCGCTCCGGCCATCATAGTTTGGACGTTGAGTGTGACGAGAACGCAAAGAGGGAAGGCCGGAAGCTGCGTCACAAGGTCACAGTCCGACAGGGTGCGGCAAGAAAGCGAGATAGTATTCCGTATAAGTCAGCGGATATGTTGTCGTTGGGCCTCAATGGATTCCCAATCTAGTAAACTTGTCGTTGGTCGCCCGAGACCAGCATGGCTGGTGGCGCCTACTTGTATGTCTCAAGTGGCCATCACCCACTTAGGCTGGAATCGATTTTGCTGCCTAGCAGTGTGATGTCTGCTTGTCTAAAATCCTTCCCGTCGTGGCTCTGCGTAATATGGAAGTGAATTACTGTAACAACAGTTTAGTCTACTGGTAATTGCTGAACTTGATCTGGATGAGTAGCTCGCATGTGAAGAGGGCACGATCCCAAGTATAGTGAATGGTTGGATAGCTGCGCACATGGAGTTTGCTTTGGTAAAGAGTCTAAGACATTGCAAAGCATGTCGCACGTATGTTATCGGCAGTTTGCTACCGCGTGAGAGTAAGATACGAGTAGCAGAGTCTCCATTGCCAGACCACTGTAAACCGGACATGTTGCTTTGCTAGGATAGTCTTGTAAAGAAGATTCCCTGCCGCGGCAGGATCACCAGGGGTTTGCTTTGCGGGCGAAGCAAATGAGATAAAAGGCAGATGCTACAAGAGCAGCCGGAGAGATGTGATTGCGGAGACCGCGGACAAGCTTGCTGGAGAAATGTGTTAGCGCGTTGATTCAAAGAGAGGCTAGCAAGAAACAGAACTCGGGGAAAACGTGATAAATAAGAGAAACTGGATGCAAGCTGAAATCCATCTGTCTCAGCAACCATCTGATACAAGTTGACAAACAGGTGCGGCTGCGATAGAGGCGGGAGGGACAAGGATGCGCGAGTGCTGGCGGTTTGTGATTCGACGATATCGCGATATGGCGGCAGGTGTTTGATTGCTGGATGCCGCAGTTATGCGCACCGAAACTGCTGTTGACTGAAATTGCACGCATCGCATTCATGATACTACCAGTACAGGTAATGTACATAGTATTTAGTAGACGATGACGGGAGTTGTGGTGGTGCACCCCTGATCCCTGGCGGCGCAGCTTAGCGGGCCGGGATTCAGCGATTGGATCCCTGCGGCCAGGCGTGATCGAGCCGCCGATTGGCCAGGCTGTGGCGCGCACCTGCATTTGGCGCATCCAATCAGCAGCCGCGACACACCTCGGCGCTTCGACGGCTGCTGCCATTGAGCCACAGGCCCTCGCCGCCCCGCTTTCGACCGCAGCCCCAAAATCGCTGCTCCAGCCATGCATCTGCGCTTGACCCCCTCTGGCATCGAACAGCCTCCGCGATATGGATGGCTGGCCACGGCGAGACGGACGATCAGTTGCGAGCGGACCTGCGGCGAGGCGAGATGAGGCAATGCAGAGCAGCGCAGACGCGCGAATGAAACGAAGGGGACCGCTCGCGTCGATGCAATCTCCAGAGCCCATTGTGGAGGACAATCGCCGGCACAAGACAAAGACACGACTGTACGGCGTCGGTATTCGCTGCAGGTCTCACTGCACAGGCTGCGCCGTTTCCTCCCCCCTGCAAGGCACCGCTCAATCACTCAGAAATGCTCGCACAGAGGCCAGATCGCCAGCGGTGGAACCACCGGTGCAACGGTGAAAGGCGCCGCAAGTCGGGGTAAGGAGAGGAGCCGAGGGAGCTCGCCTCTTGTAGTCAGGTAGGTACGGTAGCGCTCGTGTGTACCTGTATGGCAGGATGTGGACGCATATACACCGAGTCTAAGATTCTGCAGATACAGGCACTTGTCACCAACGCCGTTCTCTCGTGCATTCGCGCGGGAACATGGGATACGGAGTGCATACACGTACATGCATGTATAAGCAGTGACACCATAACCAGCCAGACTAGCAAGCAATACCATTAAAGAACGAACAAGAATGCAACTGCAATCAGACGCCAGCTATTCGTTCAAGTCCTCGCTGCTCTCAGAGGCCCTGATAGGTTGATATCGAGTGTCTTGCCCGGGGTGCGAGGCTAAGCAAGGGCCTCAACAAGGGCACCTTTACTCCAGCGGCGGTACGCAGCCCGCTAGCGCCTGTACATCACCTGTCGTCAATTTGTCCGTCTGAGGATCTGAGCCCATGATTCCTAGTTGGCTCACAATCGCCATTTGCCTCGCCAGACTATTTTCGCCTCGTCAATGCTTAGCTGGGCCCACTGCGGACGTACGCGCGTAGGAGGCGACTATCTGGGCGGCTCGTGAGGCCAAAAAGAGGATGAAGAGAGTTCAAGGAAAAAGAGTGCCTGGCCCTCCCAAGTCTGGAATGACGACAATGGCAGCGTTGCAGCGTGGTTGACATCTCGACTCGGTACCGGTGCTCGGTAGCGAGGGAGGTACAGTTGCAGTTGCAGCTAGAGATTCTGGACGTTTGCGAGCCGTGATGCTGCAGATAGTCGAAACATGGGCGCCATGCATGAGCATCTGTAGCCTCGACGCGCATTCGTCGCCGTGGCCTGTCTCTGGCTGCCGGACCGGCTCCGCTCCATTCCCAAGACGGCCGCCGTTAGCAGCTTTTGCACTCTAATTTTATATGGCAGCCAACCCCGTCCACTGACAGGCCTCGTCCATGGCCGCATAGGCGCCATGCTCGTCTGGCTCTCCATCGGACCCATCACACCAGACCCCGGCCAGGTCTTGTTACTTGTTACTTGGTGCTACTGCTGTGAGAACCGTTCGTACCTCCAGTTTCTCATCCTCCTCGCCAACCTGTCCAGATACTGCTAAGCAGCTACCTGCCTCACCGCGTGTGAGTGGTGTGTGTCTTGCGCCTAATCCTGGACTAGAATCCGGGCCAGGGCCACACCTCTCCTCTCTACCAGCTCCGTATTTCTCTCTTGTTAATTTTTTTTTTCTTTTGCTTGCTTCCTTCTCCTCCTCCTCTTCTTCTCTTTTACTTTTTGATCCTGGCTGTCTCACCAGGCTTGGGAACAGTAGTAGAAGAGGAATCAAGCAAGCCTGAGCGGACAAAGAGAAGTTCTGCTCGCTTGCAGACTTCCTATCCGGGTGACCACCGTTCTGCATCCTGCCAAACCTCTCCTGCATCCGCCTGCATCATCCGCAACTCCTAATCCTCGAACAGGAGCATCCCTAGGCGGCTCGAACAAGCGCCGAGCTAATCAGATCAGCCCCTCCCCTAACACTCTCCGGCATATCACAGAAACACCTTCGTTCCTTTTGCCTACCAGTGCTCTCTTATATGCAAAGCTGTGACGCCTCCCTCTTCCGTTAAGGCTACCCGATCTTTTCTTTTCCGTTTTGCCTTGTCGCAGCCTTCTGTGGCTAAGCCTTGCATCTCATAACTTCTTCGACGACAACCTTGATAGCTTAATTCCCTACCAACAATCGACCAATTCGAGGCTCATTCTTACCGAGTCCAATACACTCCTGATAACTTGCTTCCTATCTGTCGACGGCCCGAGAGAAAACAGATATCCGGTTGATTGCCTCGCTGCTGAAGCTTGTGTGTCCGGGAGTGGGCAGTGGTTGGGTTCCATGTGATGGTTGATACCTAAAACACGCGCAGCTTGCCGCCCAGAGAGCGCTCCTAGAGAGTCGGACTTGTGGACTGGCAATAGGATTGTGACACCGGATCTGGTACTGTCTCACGAGCTTAGTGTGCTTTGCATTTTTGGGCCAAGACCGTCCCTGCAGACGCAGAAGTGCCAGGCCGACTAGATCGGTCAATATAATTTCGGGCCCGATACTGCTGGCCATCGTGGACGATTTGACGGCACCATCGCAGCCATGTCGTCCGCATCACAAAACCATACCGTTTCCAACCGGTCCGGTAAATCATCGACCGCACGAGGCCGTCCGTCGCCACCAGAAGCCTCAAAAATGCCAACAGTAAAGGACCTCAAATACTTCATCCCCTCAGCCGCCACGGCATCTGTTTTCCTCTACGCCCAGGGACCGTCAATAGTGTGCTGCCACCACGATACTCTCACCATTGATCGAAGGTTCTCCCGCCATGTGGACGATATTCAACTGATTGCAGTGGACAACCAGAGTGAAATCGGCGCTGGCCGCTTTGTTGTGAGCTACGACGCTGGGCAGACGGCTATTGTGTGGGATTTGATGACTGGTGATGAGATTTCTCGCTTCGTTTCGTATGAGACGCTCACGGTTGCCGCTTGGATGCGAAATGGAAACGTAGCATTTGGTAAGAGATGGCCTACGAATACTGCATATCTGGAAGCCATCAACTAATACATTGGCTGTATAGGCAATACTCAAGGAAACATTATCCTCTTTGAGCCTACCACGTCCGAACACATCTCAGCCAGGACGATAGATCAGATTGCAGTGACGGCACTGGCTCCGTCGTCTGACTGCCGAACCTTTGCCATTGGGTATGTAATCAAATGCCAGCCTCTGATGTGCATTATTAAATAAGTCAACTTCTAGCTATCAAAATGGGTCGCTTTTAATCGCGACATTGCAGCCTCGCTTCACCATCTTACACAACTTGACAACCTCGAGAGGACCTTCGCCTATTGTCACGCTTGCCTGGCATGCATCATCGTCAAAACAAAAGTCGGACATGCTGGCTGTCCAGATGCACGACGGCGACTTGCGGGTCTGGAGTGTGGCCAAGTCGTACAACGCAGAGGAACCCAAGGTAGTCAGAGCGCTTCGGAGAAATGAAATCTACCAAGCTGGCCCCAATTGGATGGGATGGTCCAAGAACGGTCGCGTTATCCAATTCTCAGACTCGTATGTGCCCCCCTTTCACCCAACCTGCCACGGCCTACGCGCGCGGCCTCTTGCTTTTGGTGGCGGTTCTTGTGCTGACCTGATAATCAGAGAGACGTTTTCGTGGGACGTAAGAACAAGGCATGTTACAAGGGACTCTATCCCAACCCTGGAGCATGTAAAAGGTGTAGCTCTCTATGGCCCCGGAGCGAGCCTCTTTACCCTCGGGCCGAATAACACTGTACAGCAATTTGATCTCAACTCTCCAGCCATCATGGTAGCCAATGTACAGCATCCTGCGGGCGTCCTTCCGCCATCTCCTCCCACCTCTGAAGAGACGGGAGGCAGATCAGTACACTCTGCTACGACAATTCATACGTCAGAGTCCGAGTCAAGCTCCATTCCCCTGGAGATGAGCGTCTCCGAAAGCGACGATGATCACTTATCTCCTTTCCAGCGCCTAGTAAAGCACAATGCCCCCGAGATACCTAGCAATGAAGTTTATGAGACAGGCAGCCCAGCCTCTAGCCGGAGCGGCATGTCATCCTTGTCAAAGTCTTCGGCAGGTTCACGCACGCCCGGCAGGCCGGCGGGATCACTAAGGTCGCGGGCCAAGACAGAGGGAACATATATCTCTGTCGGATCGTCCTTGAAAAGTTCCACCGTGGGCCGACAAGGGCAGGAGCTAGACAACTACTCGATGGGATACTCGCTCCCTACCACAAGCGCCCCGTCGTTGGCCTCATCCAAATCTAGACTTCGACCCTCTCGTTTGAGGCACGAGGTGCCGAGGAGCCCTGCTGATGACACCAAGGTGCAGGATCTGTTCAAATATACTCGTTCGCGCTTGAGCGACCTTCCTTACAAACACCCCATACCATCGAACTACCCTCATCTCACCAATGACGATTTGCGCCGACAGATGCTCAACACCATCTTCGGATGGAACAAAGAAGTGGACGACCTTATTCGCGACGAAATGAGTCGTTATCCCGCCGGATCAGCAAATCGTATATTACTTGCCAAGTGGTTAGGTGATTTTGATTCAGGTATTGTAGCCGCTAGCTCTCAGAATATGACTTCATCGGACTGGATGCTGTTGGCACTGAGTTCCATTGGCGGACACGCGTCCCAGCAAAAGCTCGGCCGCGTCTATGTCCAGCGTCTGCTAGAGAACGGCGATGTACACGTTGCGGTGACGATTATGCTTGGCATGGGAGACTTTAATGATGCCATTGAAATCTACATCTCCCATAAAATGTATATGGAGGCTCTCATTCTCACTTGCGTAGCTTTCCCCAGCGTCTGGGAGCGCCAAGTTGCTATTGTCAAGAAATGGGGCGAATGGGCGATTAAGCATGGCCAGCAACAGTTGGCGATCCGCTGCTTTGCTTGTACCGATCAGGAATCCTCAGAGCCTTGGACTTCGCCGTCGGCTGCGCAACTCAGCTTCCAAAACGTCACGCCGAGTATTCCTGAGGTGCTGAGCCCTCCATTATCACCCCCAGGAATCCAGATGGGTCCTCAGCGCAGCGTCGCCAAAGCATCAGCGCTCAAGCTAGTCACGTCTTTCGGTGATCAGAACCAAAAGGCCAAGTTCTACTCGCAGGCCGATGGAGGCCAAACTCCCATTGCGGCAGGAGTAACGCCAATTGCTGAGTCGGCTATTTCTCCAAGCGGTGCTTATGACCCTGCGACTGCGTTTCTTCGGCCGTCGAACAATAGCCGGTTCAATACGCCAACATCAGCTCGCGCTGGCGGTCAAATGTTCAATCGTGGCCGCTTGCCCTCGATCGGAGAGTCTGCCTTTGACAGGAATAGTCTAAAGAATATCGGAGCTGTTATGCAGTCCGTTGACACAGCTCAGGAGCAACGATCAAGCCACTCTCGCAAGTCCTCTGCCCAAGACAACATGACGACGGGACTTGCGATGCAGCGTGCTGCTACGGCTAGTCCGATGATGATGAGGGAAAAATTCCCGTCTGTCGTTCAGGGATATGCGGGCGACTATACGAACGAGCGGCCTCCGTCTCCCGACCGCTCGATTATGAGCAGACTACAGGAAGTCCACGCAGCACAGCGAAACGGCTCCCGAGACCGGATTCCCGCGCATTTGAATCTGCAACTGCAGCCCATGGCACAATTGGATGATACGATGTCTCCTGAACAATCAAACCCTGCATCAAGCCGCTACCATTGGCCAACTCGCCGTCGTGGCACCGGTCCCAGTACCGCGCCTCTGGGAGGTTCTGTGGCGGGTTCCATCACCTCCAACTCAAGCGCTGGCCGTAGTCACCGATCAAACGGTCGCCACAAAGATGATTACATTCACAGCCTGGAAGCGGCACAATATTACTCTAGGGGAGCTGGAAGTAGAAATGGGAGCAAGGACCGGAAAAGAGACCCATCCACTGGCCGTCATACCAGCCGAGAGCGACGGGCCAAATCACGCGACCCATCTGAAGAACGTGGTAGAGGCTCGGCCAGATCTTGGACCAAACCAAAACGGTCTCCTACATCCCCCGTCCCAATGTCTCCGGAAGACTTGGCTATCCTCAGCACTCGTAATTTCGAGAATACAGTTGAGCCGTTGACGATTCGAAAGGCGAGCGTATCAAAGAGCGGAAAGACGGGCTTGCCACCTTTGGACACTCGTGGACGAAGCAGATCGGCTCCGCGGTCACCAACGTCACCAGTACCACTGTCGGCAACGGCCTTGCATTACCAGGGGTCGGAAGACGAAGAGGACTTTAAGAGGGCTATGCAAGCCCAAGAAGAATTCAGAGCCAAGCATAGTCGGAGTGTTGGCCACATTGGTAGTTCTCCTGCCATGAGTCGACGTGAAAACCCAGAAAGCCGCCGAAAGGAAGCCGCAAATAGTGATAATCGCAACCCGGCCCCGCTGTTGCCCCATATCCGAGCTGCATCTACAGAGCACGCCGGCGACTTGCGAAAGATGAAGGATGAACGACAGCGGAAGAAGGAACAAGCCGCGCGGGAGCTCGAGGAACGACGAAAATCTCTTGCAAAGCGACAGCTGGGGCCTCAAATCCCCCACCCCAGCGACATAGTATCACCTAGGAAGCCTCCTCCTCTGGTGGAAGCTGATGATGAGGTGCTAGATGATGATCTCCCTCCTCGCTCCGCAACAGAGCCTCCGAGGAGCATGTATGCTAGAAATGGGCCACAAATTGGTCTACCTGCTACACCAAAGGCGATGAGACTTATCCTCCAGACAGATGAGGAGGAGGATGAAGAGCTGCCGCCACCTCCAGTTCCTACAACATTCTCTCAAAAATATTCTCCACAGAGTTCACCTAAATACTCTCCGCAATATATTTTGGAAAGGAAGAAGGCGGCGCAAAAGGAAGAAGAGGAAGAACAGCAGCTACAGCCGCAGCAGCTACAGCAACAACAACAACAACAACAGCAGCAGCAGCAGCAGCAGCAGCCACTGACATTGTTGCCATCAACAGTCTACCAGCTACCTTCGACGGTTTACCAACCACCAACTCGACCTATGATTCCGCGAAGCATGTCTGCGCCAATCCCTGATGAACCATCGCAGCAACCCCGCTTCATGAGAAAGGGAAGTGCCAATGAGGGCAGGGGCCTCGATGATATTGTTGAGACGGAATGGCGCCGACAGAGGAGCGATCTGGTGCCTCCACCGCCGCCGCCACCTCCTTCGGCGCCCCTTACTTTTCTGAAAGAGTTGCAACATCTGGCAGTTCCTCCTCCCCCCCCACCACCTCCGCTGCCACATGTCCGACGACAGCCTCCCGTCGCTGGGACTGTGGCCTCGGGTATGATTGAGATTGTGATGGATGACGACGAGACGGAGGAGCCCATGGCGGTTCTACCCAACGATGGCATGGTGCCCGTGCTTTCTCCTCCCGAGCCAAAGGGACACAACCGAGGCCGCAGCCTTGGCGAGGGTAGTCTCTCTGGTCGCATGAGCAAAGCTACCGAACGTCTCCGCTCGGGCAGCCGCAGCCGCAAGGATGGAGCTATCAGCATCATTAGGTCACCGCTCGAGGCTTTCGGCGATGCGACTGGCATGGGCCATCTTCGATCTCCCGTGGCGGGCGTGCCGCCTCCTGTCTTGTATGATCGAGATATCGTTCGATCGCCAATTGAGGGACATGGCAAGAAGCTCTCGAGCGGGATGTTTTAAACGAATGGATCGCACCATGGCTAAACGATGGCCCTTTCGCCGCACATCGACTTTTTCATTTTTGTTATGCTTTCATCTTTCTGTTCATTAGGTTTTACTTTTTCTCTATATTTTCGGGATTCGCGTGCTCTATTAGCAGCATGTTACAAGCAAAAATCTTGGTGCGATATGGAAGGACTTGGTTTCTGGAATAGTGTGACGACTATCTCTATATTTGTTCCATTTCTGTTACTCATTTTTCTCTTTCTCTTCTTCTTCTTCTTCTTCTTCTTCCTCGCTGTTTGCTCTATGTCGACTGTCTTGATTGCATCTGTGCAATTCGAAGCAGATTATTATCTTTTCTCCGTTTCTCGGTTAAGACGTTGAGTTTTTGTGTGATATATGCACGGAGGGGTTCTGTTCTTTTTCTCTTCTTGGATAGATGACCATGCGAGGGATTTGAACTCTCACATGTGCTCACGGGGCAATGTATATCCTGGCTTGCAGACTTTTCTTTTGCCCTTTCTTTTTCAAACTTAGTACTTTATTTCTTCATGACTGATGACGGATTGATTTGGAACAAAAACAAAAACATGTGAAACGGTGGAAGACGGCGACGTCTAAGAGAAAGGGAAAAAAAGACAAAGAAGAGAGAAGAAAACGTGCGCTCAAATGCGCACATGCGAGACAGATTGCATAAAGTGCTACACGAGATGCGGCTGTGCCGGACAAACTGAGCGTTCTATATAATGCTGCCTCGCGGCAATACTATGTATTTGCTATTGATATCTTCTTTTCGTATTGAGTGAGGTTGCTGCAGTAAAATTATACATAATTTCTACTTTGCGCATTCTCGGACTTCTTTATTGATGCGTAATGTGATGCTGCTCCATGCATAAGAGCACAACTTATGTGTATCTATCTAGGTAACTCTGCAGGCGATGGTGATGGCTTCATCTTGCAAGTGTACGTGGGAGAAAACGCTGGAGGGGGTGGGGTTCAACTGCCGCCAATTGACCGCATTGCAGTGTCTTTTGCGTCTTATAAATGATTTCAAATGTAATTTGAACAGTCTCTTGATGCAATCGTATTTTTTTTAACATGACCTAAATTTGTAGAGATTGGCAAAAAAATAAAAAAATGATGTCGGCATTCTCCGTCTCGCCCAACCAACCCACGCCCTCCGCGATCGTAATCCAGCCCGCCACGCGACGGGGGAGAGTCCTCTGCAGAGTGAAACCTCCCTCAAGTGTCATCTCCATTGCTTAGGGCAGCAAGGCAATCGCAGGTTACCCATGCGAGCGCGCAGCCACCGCGGCGTTCGGGCTGGGCGTCGAACGGAGGGGATCTGACGGGGGTGGGTGTGGGAAAGGCGAGTATTGAGTGAGAGCCTTCACCGTTTGACCATTACAGCCGGTAGCGAGGGGAGATTTTTGGGCTTATAAAGGGTTGCGTGAAATGGGGGCGGGGAATTGTTGTGCCGGTGGGGAGCTTGGTGGTTGTACTGTAGCTTGTTGTGACATGTGCTACTAGCAACTACTAACAGCAGAGCTTCAACTTCATGTTGTCCATGTCCACTACAACATGGCATTGACGCGGGGATAGAGACGGCAGCGCATTGGTTTGATGCTGCATATGCGTCAACTTATGTCGTCTACGATTTCTCAAGGCCATTGAATTCGGCTGTCTCTCTTTATAGCATGATATGCAGTCTTCCCTCCTCCATCTTGGACGACTTCTAGCTTGAAAGCTATCCTCTGATTTACGCCAGAAACGAATGAAAGCGAAGCGAAGCGAATTGAAGATTACATTACACGACTTGCTCATTTGCAAGCTTGACTACAACATTTGACGATTGTTACTACAATTAACACTATACAAACTCGCAAACAATCCTTGGCCATGCTCACCACGGCTCCTCGTCTGCGCATCCGCCGCCCTTCTCCCACAACCGCCGAATACACCGTCACCACTCTCCCGCCTCAAACGCTGCCTCTGCGCCTCCTATGGCTCTTCCTCCTCTTCCTACGCATCTTCCTCTCCCTCGTCACCTTGCTCGTCATCTATGCGCGATGGGTCCAAGAGCGTAGCTCCTTTGGCGCAGCACCAACGCCCTTCTCACCTTCATCTCTTCCGCCGCTGCTCTCCCTCGATCGTATAATATTCCTCCTCGATACATTTCAGGATACTCCCAGCGGCAAGCTCCTCGCTAAAATTGCCGCCTCGGTAACCCTGCCTGTGCTTGTCCCCATCGCGGTGCTGGTCTTCTACGCGCTTAGCCTGCGGGTGCACAAGGAGGAGAGCTTGCTGGTGCTGCGCGGGCTGGGCGTGCAGACGAGCGAGAGCCCGACGACGTATCTGGCCAGCGCGGCGACGCGATTTATTCCGACGGAGAAGATTCAGGACATACTTGTGAACGAGGCGTTTCGGGGCTTCGAGGTGCGGTATTACCTTGTTGTGGTGGTGGAGGGGGAGGAGGATGTCGTGGTGGTGTTTCCGGGCTTGTTGCCCAAAAGGAAGATTGTCGAGACGGTGTGGAGGGGCGTGAGGGAGTGTTTGTACGAGGGGAGGGGAGAAGATAGTCGAGTGGTGGCTAACGAGAAATGAAATGAGAATAAACAGAAGGATATGAACACGATTGAAGAGATGCATAAGACATGCCGCTTTGTTTTGAGAGATGTATATCCTCGAATTAGAATCCATATATACCCCATATAACGCACTTTTATTTTTTGGTCTACTTCTACTCATCAGCCATGACGGCATCTCCCTCTTCCGTCTTATTCGATTTCATCCCCTTCTTCGCTCTCATTTCCTCCGCGTCCGCATACCCCTTTCGCTTCGCATACTTGTCATTCTGCTCGTCCGCCGACTCCAGCAGCTTCATGTTCATCACGCCGGGATACTTGCCGCTCAGCCTTCCATTGTTTCCTCCCTCAAAGACCTTTGTGCTGTTAGCGATGCCAGGTGCGGCTTTGCCTACCGCCGCAGCAGTGGTGCCGTTATTTCCCTGCTGCGAAATGTGCTGCAACAATTGGCCTGCGAGGATCTCGTCCATCTTTCGCCCACGCCACATCTGCCATGCGTCATCCATGATGCCGAATTGGCCAAAGCGGCCGCTGGGTCCATCTTCTCCAACATAGATCCACTTCAGGGCGTCGTCTTTTCGCTGCGGCGCTATAGAGTCGTTCAGGTCGCTAGGGAAGATGCAGTCCCAGAGCACAAGGGGCACCTCATCGGCCATGACGTAGTTTGGTCTGCGCGGGTTCTTCTCGATGTCGAGCAGCTCGCTGATGAGGGAGGGCTTTTCGAGGCCCTGGCCGACGAGGAAGAGCACGGCCACCATGTGGCGGATTTGATGCCATAGAAAGGCTGAGCCACGGACGTGGAAGTAATAGACTTTGGGGTATGCCTCGCCGGAAGAGAGATCCATGTTCTCAGGGGCGAAACCAGCGGCTTTGAGGTAGGGCAAAGCTGATGCTGCGTCCTTCACCTCAACAATGTCCGACTCGAACATGCGCCTCTTGAAGTTTGTGATTTGCTTCGCGGGGTCAACCTTGCAGAGGTTACGAAAGTCGTGCTCTCCCTCGTAGCGCTTTGCCGCGTCACGCATGGCTTCAATGTCCAGCCAGCCTGGCTTCATGAGCTTCTTGTCCTCATCATCCTTCTTTCCTTTTCCTCCTTCCTTTGCGGCGGCTGAGCCTTCGATGAGAGACGGCGTGGGGGCAAAGGCGGGCTGCGTGAAGAAATATCTATATTGGCGCTCTCTACATGAGAATCGGGCGGAGAAATCAGGAGGCGGTGCTGGACACCAGGCCAGGATGCGAATTTCCTTGGGCAGCAGGCGGTTGAGAACATGGGGGTAAGGGATCTCATCGCGGATATCGTCAAATGGTTTTGGTGGTGCTTTTGGCTTGCTCTGCTTTTTACCTTGCTCCTCCCTAGTAGCCTTATTTGCTTCTTCTTCCTCCTTCGCCAAATCTGCCTCTTCATCGATCTCTGGCTGCTTCTTAGGCAACGACCTGTTACTCCGGACTCTCAGCCCAATGACTTGTCCAAAGGCACTGACACCGCGATCTGTCCGCCCACATTTGGAGTACTCGCAGCAATCAAAGTTCACCACATTCTCGTCTTCTGGGAAGATGAGGCATGCCTTGGTGAGGGCATTCCATAATTCCTCCTCGATGGATGGCTGGTTGCCCTGAGCCTGGAACTCGAAGCCGCCAAAGTTTTTGCCCAGATATGCCAGCTTCAAGGCGATGAAGCGAGTGGAATACTTGGACGGATCCATTTTTTTCTTGCCTTTGGGCTTTTTGGCCGGCTGGGATAATTCTCCTTCTCCCGCTTGTTGCTGCTGCTGTTCTTCAGACGCCGCTGGAGGAATCTCATTGTTTGATGCTGAAATTTGTGCAGATGATGATGCCGCTCTCAACTCCTTTTCTAGCTCTTTTACCCGCTGGATTAAACCAGCCTTGGTCCAGTTGTTGTAGTTTCCCTGGTCCGCCATCTTGGCTCTCCTCTCACGAACCAGTTCCAAATTGTTGACGGTTGAGAAGCGGCAGTGAAATCCTTCTCTAGCCCAGCTTTTTAAGGCACCTCCACAAATCTTGCGGCCTAAACTCCCCGGGTGGAAAGGTCGCATGTAATAAGTGAGTATAAGAGTCTATGATACCTCCATATCAGAAATAAGAAATCTTCTTTCTCCGATTTAATGACTGATTGGGGAGTTTTTCATCGTCGACTCAATGCAGCGTGGGCTACTTACTTTTTTGGGTCGACGAGTGTGTGGCTTGACAACGTTAAAATTGTGGCTTAGCGCGATAAGAAGCGCCACTTGGAATGTCAACGCTATTACTGAGCGCATATGCGTCTACCTATCTATCTATTGCATTGCGACTGATCCCGATGCCACCTCTCTCTTTCTCCTTTCCTCAATTGAATCGCAAAGTCTTTTCCAAGAACAATGGAAGATTCAGTTGTCAGACTTCTTCTCGTGGGAGATGAAAAATGCGGCAAAACGACGTTTCTCTCGTACGTACAGGCGCTTTCATAGGGTAGTGAGTATTCCGCTGACGGACCGACCCTTTTTTAATGTAGGAGAGTGAAGGCTGGAGACGAGATCAATCCGATACCGCTCCTACGTGATATTGATCAGCCGTATACATTTTCCGTAAACATGTCATCGATGAGATATCGTTTCGAGTTTTACGACACTTCCAGCCCGGAAAACTGGCGGCTGCTGGATCCGGATGTCATTATCATATGCTACGATATCAGCCAGCGCTTGAGCCTCATCAACATGAAAAGATATGTTAGTATTGCATCATCTTTATTGATTTTTTTTTTCTCATGGTTTTCGTATTCATCCACCTAGAGAGTATCTAATATTTACAAATCGTGTAACTGCCATTAGTGGATCAACGAGGTCAAACAGGCCTTTTCGCGCAGAGATTCCTTGCCAGTGGTAATAATGGGGCTGAAGAGAGACTTGCGGTCTGAAGATGACCCGAATGGCATTATATATCCGCAAGACGCCTATCGAATGGCCCAGGAGATGAGGGCAGATCGTTATGTCGAATGCTCGGCAGTAACGGGAGAGTTGATAAGACCGGCCTTTGAGGATATCTGCAAGACGGCCATTGCGACGACGACAGAGAAAGGAGGACAGAGTGAGGGTGGCTGTACGATAATGTGAGGTATGTCGGTTCAGCGTCGTCTTTAGTGTGATTTTAAGATAGCAAAGCGAGTTATTGTTTGCTCATATTGCCCTTAAAAAAAGAACTTGATGGTGGTAGCTGCAGTTGTAGACGGTGGTCTCATCAAGCGTTTGCATCTTCCCCGGCATCGTCTGCATTGCCATTTGCATTGGCTGATGCATCGAACTGGCCCAAGACCTCCAGGATGATGTTGACCATTTCCTCCTGCTGCTCATCGCTGAAGCGCTCCGCCATCTCTTCAATGACTGTGTTGAGCGCTGCCACGGAAGCTGGCCGGAGGTTGAGGATCATGACGACTTCGCCCTTGGAGAGCTCATATGGGCTTAGACGTTCAAGTAATTGAGAGATGCAATTGGGGGTGTATGTGCTGGGCTTCTGGCTTAAAGGATTGGGGTATGATTGTAGATATTGAATGAGCTATGTATCAATCATTAGTCACCAATGGCCTTTGAACCATCTCCAGAATCTCATCTTGACGAACCTCTCTCACGACCGTCTCTAGATTAGGAGGCCCGCGTCGTTTTCTCAGCTTGTATAAGTTCTTTTGCTGGGACAGATGCTGAAGCACTTCATAATTTGTGAGTACAGCATTCTGAGCCTCGATGACCTTCATTTTGCTCGTGAGTGTATGTTGCAGAAAAGGACGACAAGCCAGGAAGTCACAGCCCCGTAGAGCCGATTGCCGTTTTCGAGATGATAACAATAACCCTTTTATGGGATGATGTATGTTTTCTTTTTCGATTACACGTAAATAAAAGAAGCCTCAGTATGTATATCGCTGATACGCAAATCGAATCGCCATGTGATTCAAGAAAAGCTTGGAAGCAAGCATTTTTTGCTAGAAAACAGGCAGCCCAATCAGAGCAGCGCTAATTGCCCCTCATACCTTTTGGCTCTAGTTGACCGCCAGACACGCGCCGCCTAGAAATTTCCTGGTGCACTAGCGGTGATCGTACAGTGTGATTTTCTGTACAACTCTCCAATGATAGGTACATGCATTCAATATGCAGGGCTTGGAAAATTGGAGATCCAAGACGATATTTGCCTTGGGCATGGATTATCACATGCAGGCAGCGAAAACTAGCGGTGATGGAGAGTTGAGTGAAAATAGATGGGACAGCTCATCACTACGTCATGATTTATTCAACCCAGATGCTGTAAGTAAATAGGAAATCCCTTTTGAGCTGAATAGATACTTAGTAGCTTTGTGCCCGAGTTTCGACAAGTAAAATGTGTTGTCGTGATTCTGTATGCTTAGCACCAGTCAAACTAGAGTACGGGGGCCTGGCAAGGCTTGTAGTACATTGCAGACCCTTGAAAAGAATAGGACGGCAAATGCCTCATGAGCTTGAATTGGGTGCTAAACCCTTACTGTATTGCCTATCTTAATTACTTCCTCTTGAGGAATGGTATAGTTGTCCAAGCCAGCCGCTATCAATAAGTGCGTATCAAAGCACTCTTTGATTCCGGTACATATCGAATTCTCTTGGTGCTTAGCCAACAGCAGAGTCTCTTGCACATTGACGAGACGGATGGCTTTGATGACTGGAGCAGCAATTGCGCAATTCTCAACCTTGATGGCTCCAGTTCCGTCACGAGTAGGTACAGGTAGAATCTAGAAGCTGTACTTGTGAGCAATAACTTGCAACTTTCCGTGGTGGCCGAAAGTGTCTCCAAGCCGCAATTCCAGCATTGCCCAGCAATCGGGTTCTCTTCCGCCTTTCGGCTACTCGGCCAGTGAGGGTTGTTGCTCCAACTCCGTGCTTCGGCCACTGGTATTGTAGCTGTAAGAATGTATCTGATTGCACTAAATCGCACCAAAACCTGTACTATTTAATCATTTCTCCTCAAAACACAAAGCTACAGTAATTTATATGTCTTGATGCTTGAATTATTTTCATTTGCTGGATCATCAAATTATGAAGCGACTGGAGAAAATACAACAACCATTGAACCCTTATACGAATTACCTAGATTGCGTTTTCAACTTTCAGGCGGCCACTTTACCCACTAACTGTACTCCATTATTGCAGCGTCTCTAGAACATTTCAAGTGCCTTCCCCAAATTCCTCTGCAGTACTCTATACTTTTGCATGCGTGAGCATCTTCACTGTGTCTCTCGTAGCTGGTACAAATTTCGTCTGTTTGGACGGCTATCCGTACAGTATCAGATACAGTGCGTCCTCGCATGGCAAGTACCAGGAGGAGGGGCGGGACAGCCTTGACAGGGCGTCCCCAGGCAGCGGCAGCGGGGAAAGGCGCTGGCACTGTTTCATTTACAGCACGTTTAGCCCTGTAACGGCCCTGCAGCTTGCCCTGAACGAACTGCATGTCGCTGTAGCAGACCCCACTCATGCACGTTTCGGCAGCAGAGATGCAGCTAATGATTTTTTTTTTTTTGCCAATGCGCAATAGAAATTTTTCTTTTTTTGAGTTCCGCCCTCCTGCTAGTCGTCGAATCCGCGTCCTGACTCAGAGCCTCTCTCCTCACCTCCAGTTTTTATTCTTCTTCTCTTCCTCTTCTCTTTTGGTTCCTTCTTCTCTTTTGTTTATCTCGTCACCATGCTGCTCTAGCATTGTTCCCCGGCCTCTTTGCTGCTGCTGCCTTTGTGGCCTCACCGTCCTCGCCGTTGCTGATTTGTGCGCTCTTTTGAGATTCCACCCCGTGCATCTCCAACTTCGGCCGCAATCGGCAAAAGAACCACGGTTCTGGCTATCTGACGTCGCCCTTCTTCTTGCTCCCCACTTGCCAGACAGCGGGTCTAGCAGGAAAAAACGAGTTGCTGCTCAAGCCCTCACGCGACACCTCCAAACCACAGGATCTGCAGCTCATTGCGCAATCCTCAATTGGAGACTCCCCCTCCTCTTCGACGGTCTGCTCTTGATTGCTCATCCTCGACACCGCCGCAATGGTTCGAAACATTGTCGTCTTGGGAGGCAACTCCCACCCCCAAATGACAGAGAATGTCTGCAACTTCCTGGGCATCCCGGCCTGTGATCGCATTCTCTCCAAGTTCTCTGGTGGCGAGAGCCGTTGCGAGATCAAGGACTCTGTCCGTGGCAAGGACGTCTACATTATCCAGTCTGGCTCTGGTAATGTCAACGACAACCTCATCGACCTTTGCATCATGATTTCGGCATGCAAAATTGGCTCCGCCAAGCGGGTGACCGCCGTGGTGCCTCTCTTCCCCTACTCGAGGCAGCCTGACTGGCCATATAACAAAGCCGGCGCCCCTCTATCCAAGTCGTCCGAATCCTCCAAGAAGGACTACACCTTCGAAAGCGTTCCTCCTACACCGCGGCCGGGCGGACCACGAAGTGCCGGCCTCACAAACGGCGTCAACGGTCTTACAGAAAAGCTCTCCAAGAGCTCCATCGCTGAGAACAGCCCTCGAGAAGTTAACGGCGACTCATTGCCAAAGCGATCGGATACCATTTCAAGTGTCGGCTCCTCCAATGGCCATGGAGTATACCCCGATATCTCACAACGAAGCTTTACGACTCACGATTACGAGAACCCTACCAACATCAAAGGGTTCCAACCCAAACCTGGGTATAAGCAATGGGTTGCCCAGGCTGGCACTCTTGTTGCTGATCTTCTTACTTGCGCTGGCGCTGATCACATCATTACCATGGACCTCCACGACCCTCAGTACCAAGGATTTTTCGACATTCCCGTCGATAACCTTTATGGTAAATTCCTTATCCAAAACTATATCCAGACCCATATACCCGATCACAAAGAAGCCGTCATCGTCTCGCCCGACGCTGGTGGTGCAAAGCGAGCTACTGCCATTGCAGATAGCCTCAACATGGACTTTGCACTGATTCACAAGGTAAACCAACCCCACAACCTGCTTGATCGAAACTCATGTTTTATACCATTTAGGAACGCCGTCCCATCAAGTTCACAAACCACCGAAATGCCAGCATGATGCTTGTTGGTGACATTGCCAACCGTATCTGCATCTTGGTTGACGATCTTGCCGATACGGCCAACACCATCACTCGCGCCGCTAAGCTGCTGAAGCGAGAGGGCGCAACTAGAGTTTACGCTCTCGTCACTCACGGCGTCTTCAGTGGAGATGCCATTGCCCGCGTCAATGCCTCTGCGATTGATAGCATCATCGTGACCAACTCGGTCCCGCAGGAGGAGCATCGTCGTCTGTGCCCCAAATTGGAAGTGCTTGATATTTCGCCAGTATTTGCTGAGGCTATCCGCCGCGTTCACCACGGAGAATCCATTAGCGCGCTGTTCCAATACGTCTAAGACTGGGCCTTGACGGAAAGCTGCTAGTTGGTTTCGCTGGATCAGCTATGAATCACCGCGATATTATCATTTTTAGTGCTGATAAAGGGAGTAAACGGAAACGGGCAAATCTGCTGGGGCAGTTGAGATTTTATGGTCATTTGGTCTGGGTTGATTTATTTTTCCTTTACATTCTCTCCCTCCCTTTTTTTACTCCTTTTTTTGCTTCACAAGCACACCAGTTGTCTCTTGAGATGTCAATTTACATTTGTTTTGACCACGAGACTTACTTCCAACTGAAGTTTACTTTATGGGAAGAGGTGTAGCCATTTTCTTCATCTTGCAGTCCCCTTTTACCAAAATCTATATTCTCCCACAATTTCCTTGATCGACCCTGCTGAGCTCTCCATCTCTGCTCGACCAATGCAACCGATCTCATAAGATCTCTGGGCGGTCAAGACTTGAAATTGGGAGATTTCACTATTCATTTGCGGGCCATGCCACGCACAACGAGCTACGCAGCCAGGCCTCGCGGCACTGTGCTCTGCTCTGCTCCTCTCTTATTACTCTTTACGCATAGCAACATTGGTATTTGTCAAACGAAGCAGCAGCAGCAGCTAGCATACCATCCATCCCATGGCGCTCTCTTCGGAAAATAGGGAAGTTACGAAGGAAAGAAAAAGCCAAAAAAAAAAAAAATCGTGCATAACATGTAAAAAAAGAAAATCATACATAGAAGTAAAATGGATCGTAGACTTTGGATGGATTTCCCGAGATGTCTGTGCTTGCGCGCCCATTTGTGCTGGTATCATGCCCTCGGCGTTGAGTGGGGAAATATCATGTATGGACCTGAACAATCCATGTAAGCGAAATACTGATTCAATAGAAACGAAATATGAAAAAGATATAGACAAAAGAATTGATGAATAAAACCAAGAGTTAAGAACACTATGTCTGAAGTTTGTGTCTTGTTGATTGTTGCGTGTTTTCACTTGTGAGCTAAACACCTCTATCTAGGAGTTGCTAATATAATCGTTTTGTAGCCCTCTGTCACATATAGCTTTGTCTAAGTCTCTGAGGTTTAATCGAACCTTTAAACACAGTATTGTGCCATTAAAAATTAACAGCTAATTGCGAAGTAGCCATCTTGGTTTGAAAATCTAGAAAACTAGATATCCAGTTTCTCATTCCACCCTTGGCACTAAAACTGCTCATCCAAACAGCAGATTCACTAAAAACGGAACGCATAAATAAGTGTACAAGTCTGCCTTCTCAGTGTACTTTTCCACAGAGGAGGAAAGTGAAAAGTTGATTGCATTTGCCCGTTGATTTCACTTTGAGTGACCAACGCGAATATATGTAAAATGTCAAAGAAATTTCTACCGTATCAACTCCTGCGCTGTCCCTGGGTATATAGATCATTATCATAAAAAGGGGAAAAAAAGATCACAAGGGTTAAAAAAAAAAAAGAAACAATCACAGTACCATCATAAAGGAGCTTTATACTTGAGCCCTCTAAAGGCTTCGCCGCTGCCTCCAGCCCTGCCAGATTAACGACCATGCCTTTAGAACCTCTTCGCGTTGTGATGCCAGACCTGCAATCAGCCTTCAGACTGCGCCGCTGCCTCCGACCCTGTCAGATTAGCGACCATGTCTAGATAGGTGTCATGTAAGTGGCATCGAACAAAAACTAAAGAGGTAGTTAGTTTATGTTAGAAGAATGAAAGCTGCCCGCTGCCCCCGGCCCTGCCAGGTTAACGGGTATGCCCTCTTCTAACCCAACTGATACTCAAGTCTTAAAGTCTCCCTCAACATATGTTCATCATCTTGATGATACTGCCGCTTCGCAGGCCTTGCCTCTGACATCTAGAAACCATAACGAGGCTTGGGCATTTCTCCTCGAAGACCGTCTCAAGGCAACAGACTCTTCCGCCGCGGTTGTGGTCTCCCGTTTTCGGTTCCGAGGCTGTTTCTGGACAGTCTTTTCTTTTTTTCCTTTCCCTGTCTTGTTTTTGTTCTTACTGCGTGTTTCGCGTCGCGGGGTTGACCTTTTTACGTTGCGTTGACGCGAGACTTGACCAACGTTCACCGTAGGTGTGATAGTGAGCGAAGTATCGGAGGGGATAGTTGAGATTTCCGTAACAATGGGTACTTGCAAGTCTGGTGTAGTCGATGGTCCCCGCGAAGTAGAGACATTGTTTGGCGCAGGAATGGATTGATTGTTGCCAGCATCAATCTCATCGTCAGAAAGCTCTGGGCTGAGTAGCGGCTGTCGACCTCGGCTTTGATATAAAGAACCTGATTGTGCGTATATTTCGTCTGATTCCGAAAATGGTTCATCTGATTCGTCATCCAATTCTGGTTCTTGACCTGGGTAGTGCCATGATTTCCGGCCAATTGCCATGTGCATTTTTCCACATGAACAATTCCGGTAGCCCTGCATGTACAGTGTGGTAATTTCCCTATACCGTTTCGCCTCCTCGGTCAAGTCCGTTGGCTCCCAGTAAATGTGCGCTTGTAATTCTGGATAATCGTCATGCAACAGGATATCCCCGTAAGCGGAACTAGGCGATGGCTCTCTCGGACTCTCTGTCTTGGTCCGTTTCGAGCTGATGCTTGTATTCGATTCGTCTTGGCTGTCAATCGAGTTGCTATCTGGACTCTTGCGTTTTAGGGATCGTAACGGATTTGACGGAGATGGTGAAGAAGAAGAGGAAGCCGTTGCATCGGTATCGAGTGTCTGAAGACTTGGTGTTTCGGTCGGCTGGTCCAGCTTCGTCCTCTTGCGCGGCAAAGCTGGGCTTGCAGTAGCTTTTCTCTTGGCCATTTTTTCAAGGAAGCAGAGAATTGCGTAATTAAATAGAGTCGTATGGCTACTGTTATGATAGTGGCCTGTTGTTTTTTTACAGTAGAAACGCATATAGAGGCCAGGGAGGCTGCCTGATGCGGAGTCGTATGTTGCATACATAGCACGTGACCACGCGACCGACCCGCGTTGACCTGTCTGAGCACCACGTACTTGAGGTGCGGCTGCCCAAAAAGCAAAGCCACTCTATGAAGGAGGTACTAAACCTCTTGTAAGATCACGTCCTCATAAAATACAACTGCACAATGGCGGCTATTGCCGATATATCAACGCGTGACGTCCCTTTTATCACTTTCTCCGCTGCCAACGACGCTGCCGCTCTCCTGTTTGAGCTCATCCAGGCAAAGGCGTCACCGCCAAACCTCGCCAGTGATGGAAATTCTATCGGATTTCAATTGTCACTGCCCTTACTACCCGATGATTCTCAGTCCGACGACGTTGGCTTAAGCTCGAATCATTTAGGATGGGACATTGGTGCAGGCACACCGCCGGCCATGCTGGACAAAGGATTGGGTCGCACTGATCCGCCTGTGCTTCTTTGCCCTCCAGGGGCAACACCAGCTTCAAAGGCTGTTCGTAAATACATTAAAGACGTCCATGCTAATATCTCTTTTCACCCGAATACAGGGGTGCTTATGCTTAAAGCACTCTGTAATCGACCAATCATCTACGAGCAAGGCGACATGCACGATAATGACCTGGAACTTCGCCTAGATGAATGGGGCAATAGCATAACGTGTGTCTTGCGGAGAGAGCGCAACTACATTCGTATCGGCCCATACCGCTTTCTGTTGAAATTCAGTTCACAAAGTCCGGAGACTACCCAGAGGTTCATTACGCATATAAACAAACAAATAAGAAGTGAATATCACGGTCTGGTCCCTTCGCGTTTGTTTAACTTTATCCCAATGGGTTCTTCATACACTAGAGCCAGATGGAATGTATGGCTCCATCAGCAAATTCCGACAACTGAGATTACCACCGGCGTCAACATTTTTACCGGACAACCTGTTGCTATCAAAAAACTGCACAATAAAGACACAATCGTTAATCAACTGCAGATGGCTCTCCAGATTAACGACAAACAAAAGAGCGGCGTACTTGGCATTATCGATGTCTGGTGTGATCACCAGATTTCTCCTCCGTGCCTTTCTAATTCGCAGGGCCATAGTCTACACGCGGAGTGTCGCTATACCTATTATTCGATGCCGCTGGCCTCATACAACTTCTTGGACCTCCCATGGTCTAAGTTGCAAGTTGATAAGCGCCTTCTATATCTCCATCAGACATTATTAGCCCTTGCCGAACTGCACGACCAACAACTTGTCCATGGGAATATTCGGCCCGGGTCCTTGCTCATTATGGGTGACAAATTACGCCTGGATTCTGAAACTCTCTCGACACAAAAAGTCGTTCTATCCCTCTCCATGAGGCGGGTAGAGAAAATGACATCTAGTGGGGCGAATATTTGTGTCGCACCTGAGGTATGGCAGAACGGGGGAGCAACAACAGACCTGGACGGGATAAAACTCGACATCTGGGCAATAGCAGCTTCATGGATATATGCGTTTGGAACACCACCTAATAGGAAAATCGACACAAGAGAGAACCACGAGTGGCTTCAAAGTCAAGTAAAAAGGCTTTCTAAGTTAACGCCGTTTATTGATCTTTTGCAAAAAATGTTGGCTTGGAAGCCACGAGATAGACCAACCGTGGCTGAAGCTCTTGCAAGCGACGCCTGGCATTTAGTCCATATAATGAAACAAGAGATGGAGGACCAGAAGACGCAGAAGCGGAAGGCCGAGATACAATCAGACGGTGTCAAGAGAGTTAGGGTGCTCTCACCCAGGGAAAGAGATTACAAGCTTTTTGAGCCGTGACCGATGAATTCAAGAATGTCCCTCATCATCGAAGAAACTTGCTTATATATGAAGCATGTAGTCTGTTGTCTTTTCCCCCTCGCTAATATGCAATTGTAGCATCATAGTGATGCTTATTGCGCTGATCATCGCAGGTAAGAACTCTACATATCGAAAAAGTAACGCCAGAGGACAAGAGAAATCGTAAGTCAAGTGTCACTACAGCCCCCATTACAACGGGATTTCTAGTAACTAATGTATTAGTTCCCTTGCAAAGAGAATGAGTTCCATCTAATCTCCCGACTCTAGCTACGTAATAGCACATGATATCATCACTTTCTCCATAGAGAGCTTCGCTGGTGGTGACAATGATTGCGGTTGCCTTAGCAAGGATTGGAAAGGGAAAAGTAATCCAACGCCCCAATTCTGTTATCCAGCACTAGCTATAGCATCTATACGTGCATGTAGGCTACATGTAGTATTAGCTACTACTACTGCTGTCAATTCTAGGTGTATTGGGTGGTTATATATTCTAAAATATGGACTGGCTGCCCAGCTGGAGTGTTGGGCATTGAAACCGGGGTGTTGGATAACTTTCCCCTTTTTTTTACGGTTCATAAAGATGTAATCGGTGATCTTGAGTCTAAGAGCAAGAGCACTTGTGGAAGAAGCGCGAGTATTGCCACTCAAAATATCGTCAATCAAATGTGATAGATGCAGCTCCTCTTCTGAATCAGGCTTAGTTTGGACATCTCTGATATCTCGTCTTTTCGCTTCCCTCCCATTAAATTGAGTGTTAAATGTATCGACTAGCGCCTTGGCTCTATTGCGCCGATCCCGAAGTTTCAGGATTTCCTCATCAACAATTGAATTAGCCCAGAATTTAACCCCAAAAGGGTCGGGCATTTGGAATAACAAGATATCTCTTCATGCCATATGCTGAGTCTCTTGGTATTCGAGCCAATTGGTGCCTTGTTATGTGCTCACTGGCACTAGACGTGCGTTTTCTCTCCGGTCTGGAATCCCACTCTGGCGATTTTGAGCTGAGACATAGTGTACTACAGCAGTGAGGATATTTTGGTGGTGGTGGTGCGCAGGATGCGCAAATATTATTACTTTTACCTAGCAGGAGGTTGCGAAATCATGGTTAAGGAGTTGTAAAATGACGTTTCCAAGATATTGAGCCCCGTTAGGCACAAATTAGGTTGAGTGGTGCTACTAGGTAGTTGATTGACCTATTTTGAACAGATTTGCTCCTCCCGCGGCCATGAGCCGAACGATGCAACGAAGATAGTGTTCGATTGTGAGATGACCGCTATTGGCTATATGCGACCAATAGAGGGGAAGCAATCCGTCGACTTGATTGGCTATCTGAGAAAAGGGCCGCATGGACAATTAAAGCCTTGTTTTCTCCTCTCCGTCCACTGTCAAGCATACATGGAATATTCTATGCTCATACAGCTTATCATCGTATAATCTTCGCGTATCTACTCTATAAGAAAGGTGTTTTGACATATCTCTTAGACGGTGCTTATGTCTACTCGTGCCGAAAAGAACAGACGATTACGCAACAGTCAGTATGGCACCTCGCGAGGTGGCACGCCCAACAAGTCGTGAAGCCTTCGAAATCGCAATTGTTTGCACCAAAGAAATTGAATATAATGCCGTCTGCCTTGTACTAGATGGCTTCTGGGATGATGATGGAGATCCTTTCGGGCGGGCCATCGGAGATCTTAACACCTACACCACGGGTTATATGGAAGGGTTTAATATTGTTATCACACTTCTATGCAACTCAGGCAAAGCCACAGCGGCAAGCACAGCGGCAAGCCTTCGCTCTAGCTATCCACGCATCGAGCTTCTATTGCTTACCGGGATCTGCGACGGAGTCCCAAATGCCATGGGCAAAGAATTGCTGTTGGGAGACATCGCCATTAGCGACACCGTTATCGAGTACGATTTAGGCCGTCGTTATGCTGATGGATTCCGTGAGAAGGACACGCTCGAAGAGAGTCTTGGCCGACCAGACAAGAACGTTCGGAATTTAATCACTGTACTTAAAACAGATATCGGATTGCAGCGCCTGGAAGAAAAAGTTTCATCTTATTTAAACAAGATGCAGAACCGGGCATCCGAGAAACAATATCGGCGGAAAGCCAAGGCAGCTTATCAGTATCCTGGCTCTACAAATGATATACTGTTTGAATCGACTTACTGTCACAGACACTACGGCCCAGTGCAGTGCAAATGCGGCGATTACATTGCGCTTGGCGATCCTGTATGCGGTAAATCTGGAAAGGCTCCCTGCGAACAAACCGGCTGTGAGAAGAGCTATATGATCTCTCGAATACGCCTTGAAGATAAGAAGAAATTGGAAGATGTTGGTGATCTCCAATCTGCTCAACAGCCATCCATCTTTATTGGAAGATTTGGATCTGGTGATACAAGCTTCAGCGCAGGGATTGACCGCGACAGCATTGCCCAGAAGCACAACCTCATAGCTTTTGAGACAGAAGGCGCTGGGGTTTGGGATGAATTGCCATGCATCATTGTTAAAGGGGTGTCTACGTACGGAGATGGCCATGAAATGGGTGGTTCAGAGGCCTGGAGTAATTTTGCCGCCGCAACAGCCGCATGTGCCGCAAGAGGTCTGATCAGCCGCTATCCTCAGACTGATAAGTCGCTTGTCGTGCAGTCTAAGAGTCAAATGGGTAAAGTTTTCATGAGCCAGGAAGACACAACTTGTCTCAGAGACTTGTACATTACTAGCCCATCTAACGACAAGATTCGTATTGAACAAACCAAAGGCGGCTTACTACTGGATGCTTACGTTTGGATTCTGAAGAATGATGCATATAAACAGTGGATTGAAGACTCAAACACATGTCTCTTATGGATAAGAGGCGATCCTGGAAAAGGAAAGACAATGCTGCTATGCGGTATCATTGATCAACTGCAACAATCGGAGTTTACTGGAAACTTATCCTACTTTTTCTGCCAGGCAACAGATTCTCGTCTTAATGATGCATCTTCAGTTCTGCGTGGGCTTCTACATACGCTTGTTTCTAGAAATCCGTCTTTGATATCTCATGTCAGGAAAGAATATGACAAATCAGGAAAATTAATATTCGAAGATTCAAATTCATGGGTCGTGCTGTCGCAAATCTTTTTCGACATACTTGGAGATCCCTCCATAAAGCGTCAAACTTTCATTATTGATGCTCTAGATGAGTGTATGACAGATTTACCGAAGCTCCTAAAGTTGATAAGGCAAACCTCTTCATCTTTGCAAACCAAGTGGCTTGTATCAAGTCGTAATGAGGCGAATATTCAAGATGTGTTACTACACGCGGAGAATCAGTCAATCGTAAGCCTTGAGCTTAACGCAGAATCCGTATCGGCTGCCATAAAAACCTATATCGACTACAAAGTGGAAATTCTAGCCGAAACAAAAGCATATCGGCAGGATATGAGAAATTCGATACAGGTATACCTTACCAGTAACGCAGATGGCACTTTTCTCTGGGTTGCTTTAGTTTGCGAGATGCTTGAAAAGGCTCCATCTTTTGACAATAGTCCAGTATCATCCAGATACCCTCAGGGACTTGATAATCTTTATGACCGTATGATGAAGAAGGTTTGCAATAATGAGTTAGACTGGGGCAGACGAATTCTATCCATTAATACTGTTGCACAACGACCGCTTAGTATACAAGAGCTTGAAACTTTGACTTTCTATCCTAAAAATGTCAACGTCACAGTCGAAACATTGGAGAAGCGCTGGGAAGAAGCGCTGGGATACTGCGGCAATTTTCTAACACAGAGAAAAGGCGTTGTATACTTCATCCACCAATCTGCTAAGGATTTTATTCTCCAAAAGGCTTCATATAAGCTCTTTCGCGATGGCATGGAACATACCAATAGGCACATATTCCAAATTTCCATCTCTGCAATGACAGACACCCTGAAACGGGATATATATGGCCTATCTGAACCAGGATTTCTACTAAGTGATCTGACTGATCAGCACATTCCAAGACCTGACCCACTGGCTCCGGTTGGATACTGCTGTGTCTATTGGATCGACCATTTTGAGAGATCAATCTCGCAGTCTCATGACAGTGAAGATGCAGAACGCATATTCGCGTTTCTGTGTGAGAAGTACATTTACTGGTTAGAAGCCCTAAGTCTTCTTCAGAGCATGTACCAGGGAAAACTGGGAATACAGAAGTTAGAGAGACTGTTGGTGCGTTTGTATAATGCCAAAATTCAAGCTTGCGCTAACAAAATTTTTAGGCAAATACAAATAGGCCTGAACTGAAGGACAGAATCTGGGATGCCCGCCGATTTGTCCAAATGTTTGGTAACGCTATAGGAGATGCTCCCTTGCAGGTGTATATATCTGCACTGCTTTTCAGTCCGGTTGAAAGTCTCACTCGTAAACAATTCTATTCGGAAGCTCCGCGATGGGTTCAGACACAGTCTAACAATGTCACAAACTGGACTTGGTGTATACAGAAGCTTGACGGAGGGACTGGAGACAGGTATGGATCTTTGACCGTTTCTTCTTGCGGTACTTGGCTAGCAGCTTGTCAGCAATATCGCGAAGAAAGCACGATTTGGGGCATTCAAACAGGGAGACCATTATGTAGCATCGATATCGATGCAGCAAATATCTTCAGAAGTAGAAGATTCAGGTGGATCAAGTTCTCTCCGTGGAATGACAACGAATTAGCAGTCTTAAACTATGAAAAAACGCAACTGACATTATGGGACGTTACCACGAAGGAACCGATACAAGATATTAAACTCCCGGACGCATTCAGAATATACGATATATCTTTTCTGCCATTTGCGCCTGACACTGTTGTCATATCAATGAGTGACCACGATGAGAACTGCTATATTGCATTCTTGAACACTCAGAAAGACGAAAAACCCCGCATCAAAGCTTTGCCTTCAGAAGGAGAAATCTACAACGTTTTACTCTCCTCCACCAACTGCGATATACTCGGCGTCGCGATATATCTTGACCGTATTTGCGACATGATCATTTACAACATTAGTACAGACGCTATTGTCTGCGTCATGCATTGGGATATGGTCATATCTATTGCGAGTTCCCCAGATGGCAGATACATGGCTGCCTTGGCGGAGGTCACCCCGGCTGCCGACCCCCAAGCAATGGTTTCGTGCATCTTTTCTAATTGTAGGACGGGTGAATTCTTATTCGAATTCAAAATACCTGCCAACCCTGATGCAGTATTGGCATTTTCAGCTGATGGACAGCTACTGGCGGTCAGCAACGAGGGCAAGGTTCAGATTTGGGACATAGCGTCGCGCCAATGCTTACAAAAGGCCGGAATGATAGCCGACTGTTTCTGTTTCTCTCCCGTGGAGAACAGAAAGCTTTTTTGTGGCTCTTTCGCATCTATTGAAGTGATAGAAGTTGGTCAGCATGAGATACTGTCTCCGTCGAACACACATTTTCGTCCCACCCTGGTGAGGATTTCACCTGATGAGACAATGGTGGCGTACTGGGAATTCAACGTACTCAAGGTGTGGAGTACTGTCTTAGAAGCGCATTTATTTGATATCTGTGCTGAAAACCCTGAAAGATTTCACTCTTTTTGGTTTTCATCTGATTCGTCAAAATTGGCTTTGACGTCAGGCTTGTTTTTGGAAATATGGGATATCTCCTCTCAAAAGCCAGGACAAGTCTACGTTGGGGAATATATTGACTCTCCAGAACATATGGCTGTTTCTTCTAACTGTCAATATTTGGCTTTTCAGGAGCGTCCTTTATATTTATTTGAACATTCCACTTCTATTAAGATTTTGGACGTAGGCTCAAAGAATCTTCCTACCCACTTCAAAGCTATTACTTCGCATATTATCACAGATGCCCTTATCGCATTCTCTCCGGACAGTAAGCAATTAGCAGTTTGTTTTGCATTCAAGGACGCAGGAGTTCATGAAACTGGAGTCGAGATCTGGGATATCGCCTCTGCTTCTACAGCATATGTGTTAAGGATTTCTGATACTTATTTCATCGATTATATGCGCTCGGAAAGGCCTTTTGATTATACGTATGACACCAAGCTTTTTGAATTCAGCCCTATCGATATGAAGTTTCCCGACAACAACCATCTATTGCTCATCTCTGAAAAACAGCCAGATGGCTCGCTCCCAGTTTTTAATATAAAGGTAATATTGACAATTAAGCCAGGCTCAAACTCGGAAGTCAGAAAATCGAATGAGATTTTAAACCTCGAAGAAACATCTTGCAATGAAGATATATATCCTCTAGATTCTTGGGTTATTGCAAATGAGAAAAGAGTTATATGGCTTCCTCCTGAGTATCGCCTTGCTGAGCATGGGAGTAGCTGGGACACGGGAAGTGGCTGCATCGCAACTTCAAATTCATTACGGCCACTTTCTATAATGAAATTCAATTTCAGTGAATTTCCAGGGCAAGTGGCTGTCCGAAGCGGAAAAAAAAGACAAGGCACTTCGAATACACCCACAGGCCATAAAAAGTTACGTACGTATAAGGAGGAAGAGTTTTTCATTTTACATCTTGATATGGATCTACCAGAGGAGATGTTTGGAGATGGAGATGACAAAGAGCTGGACACCGATGAAGAAAATTCCCTCTTCGAAGATTTAGTCAACTTTGATGAAGCAGTTTAACGACAATTGCTATTAATTACGGTTGATAGATTTCTAGAAGTAGCAAGCAAAGGGTTTCTATGATAACAGCGAACCTATTCGTCAGGATATATCTTCAAGCTGCTTACTCAAATTCCTTCGCAATCCGTTCTCAGAATTGAATATAGAATCTCGAGCAGATTAAGTTAATTTAATGGAATTACCACGCATTATCACAAGCCAGTTACGTCTCCAAATGTTACCGCGTATGAGACATTGAGTCTCCGATATTTCGGCTAAAAGCCAATTTGTAACAATCGACACAATGGTGATTTCTATTTAAAACGGCAAAATAAGTGTCAGCTGAATTGTCAATTCCAATGATCTCTGCTCCTAGCCACTTCAAGCTGCTTACAAATAGATCAGCTGAAATTAGACCAGGAGGCATTGCTTATGTGCACTTTCCTAAAGCAATTAGCATGGAGATAGTGCTTAATTTCCAGCTTCCTAGAGGTGACAACGAAAATGCTTGTAGAAAAATGCTAAGATGAGACTGCTTTGGGCTGTAAAACAATACTCTGGTATTATTAAGATGCTTAGATTTTTGACTTCATTACAAATAGCAAGATGATGAAAGAAATAGGCGTGTAGATATTGTCTTGATAAAAGCTGCAAGTTTCCAATGCCTCTCATTCTCAAAAGTGTATAGCGCACCAATATCTTTCCAGCATGGCTGCCTTTAAAAGTCTCAATAGCATTGTTTTCTACCTCTCCTTGGCCCAATTTTGGCACAACTTGGTAGGAGCCCAAATCCTAAAGCAATCATGCATCAACGATTCGTGCAGCGCCAAGCGCGTCACAATCTCCAACCCCCCCATCAATCTATGGGACGCCAACGTCATCACCGCCTTTAACGAGTTCATGCTTAGCCTACAAGATCAAAACGACACCAAAGTCGTAGTTTTCGACAGCCAGAATCCTGACTTCTGGGCTTCCACGCTTGACTTCAACCTCTTTACGCCGACTGGGATCCCAGGACGCAACGCCTCTGCCCTTGTGGACACGTACTTTGCCAATCTGGACCTCCTCTTGACAACGCCCGTCATCTTCATCGGCGAGACAAACGGCCGAGCCTGGGGCGCTGGAGATGAACATCTGCTCAGGATGGACATGAGGTTTGCCGGCCCACAGGCACAGTTCGGCGCTCCTGAATCATCCGTTGGAGTTATCCACGTCGGAGGACTTCAACAGCTAGTAAGACTCATTGGCCCTGGACTTGCTGCCGAATACCTGCTTGCCGCCGCTCAAGTCAGCGCCTCTGAAGCAGCCCGTGTAGGCTGGGTCAACTCTGTGCATCCTACAGTCGAGGCTCTTCAGAGGCATGTCGACAGCGTAGCGACGAGACTCGCACTCTTTCCCATCGAAGCACTCCGAGCCACCAAGGCTAGCATTGCGGAGCAAGCTCCTCCCAAGTCAGCCTTTGAAAACGACCTTGCTCGATTCAATCAGCTGGCATCGTTGCCCCAGGCGCTGGAAAACTTGGCCAGCGTGCTCCGGCTATCTAAGAACCAATCCGAACCATGGGAAGAAAACCTCAACAATAACATTGTCCGGAAGCTTTATTAATTGCTTGAAGCTTATCTAAAAGATATATCTACTAGCTGCGCGACTGGCCTCTAACAAGATGATCGGCGAGGTAGCCGCTCACGAATAGGTCAAAGAGGAGGCAACTGGAGCTGGAGAAACTCTATGAATGGGCAACTTATGTATAAGCAGGGCTTTTATACCTAGTTTGTAAAGGATTACAGCACCAGAATTTCTGTTTATCGTGAACATTCCACTTCATCAAGTCTTAACCCTCCTAAATCAACGAGAGAAGCCGTGCACTGCACTTTTCCATCTTGATGACGACAAAACCTCTGTTGCACCATTACCCTTGCTACCAGTAGCTATGATTATAGAATTGAAAAGAAAGAAAACGTTGTTCATCAATATTTGACTTGGGCCGGTCCATAAAAGATAAGTCTCAGTCTCCAAGTAATCTCCTTCAACTATCTACTTGGGTCTCTAGAGTTGGGTAGCCAAGCATGCGCTCTTAGGTTGACAAATTTGGAGCAAGAAACTAAGAAACATGTTAACATTAGCACAGAGTTCTGTTATCTCTGTTACTTCTACCGCTTAAACTGATTTTACGTTCGATTACTTCGCTGATATTATCGCTATTCCGTAATAATATTCTACCAATTTTTCAAGCACCACTGGCTACTTTTAAACATCTAAATCCCCATCTAATCATTATTCGCTACCCAAAATCCTCCAATTTGTTGCACATCCTCCGGAATTCCCCAACCATGTGATCTCGCAGCTCGTTGGTAGGCATCAACTGCCTCACCGATGGAGTAATCTCCCATGTTACTCGTCCCGTTCGTCATCTCCAATCTAGCTGGAGGATCTGACTCCGTTAAACCCAGACGAATCTGTATCAGCACCTTCTCAATCGTCATAACAGCCGACCATCCCGAGTTGGTGAGAATTTCGGAACAAATGGCTCCTCCGACTGTAACATGGCCGCCGCCCCCTTGTGCAAAAGGTAGAAACCTGGGTCGTACAACCCGAACAAAGGGTGGAGAGAAGGGGAAGCTGGCGCCGAATCGGAATTCAAGCACAATGCTGGTGCAGCCAGTTTTCTCCATGTCTTGAGCAAGAGGAAGCCCCAATTCAAAACTGTGTAGCTCTACAATCCAATGAAAGACGTTGTTCAGGTTATTGAAATCGATATACCACCCAAGACGCGCGATGTCTTCACTGCTTTGTATCTGATGCATCTCTTTGATGGCATGATTCAGGTTCCTCAATGCTATTGGGGAGGTTGAAGCCCAGCTTGGCTCTGGAAGTTTTGGGAGGGATTGTAGATCTAGGCTACCGGACGTAAACTTGGTCTTAGGCCGGGTTAAATCACCTTCACCACCTGGAACTTCAGAATCTGCAGATTTAAGTCTCGTGCTTCGCCGATCAGACGAACCTATTGATGAGTTTCGGCGCTTACGCCTATTGCCAATGGTTTCGTCGTCAGAGTCTAAAAGGAGCTCGTGATCTGTCTCACCGTGGTCATCAAGCGGCATAATCGGCGCTTCCTTGGTTTTAGATTGTAAAAAATCACCTAGAGGAAAACGCTGACGATTCGACGGTACTGCCGATAATGGAATCTGAACTGGTGTGCCGCCAGGTGCGAGGAGCTGATTTGATGGGGATTGAGTTATGTATCCGACATATGCTTCTTTAGGCTTCGTTGGGAAGGGTTGCTGCGTAGCTCGTGGCTCCGGATTCACAGCAACGAATAGATATCTGCATTGAATCCATTCGATCTTGTTGACCACATAGTGAGGCGAAGTGCTTACGAATTCTCTCGTTCGATTGACTACTTCACAAATAGAAATAGCAGAACTCGGCCTGAGAACCGAATTGGGCCAGTAATTTCCCTGTTAGAGAAACATGATCAGTAGCTGATTTAATAAGAGAGTAGAGCAAGTAGGAAACATGAAGAGAAAAAACTTACAGCATGCAGACCAGATGAATTCTTGGGGTTAGGCACTTTACTACTGTACCCTATGCTCACTGAGAAATCCTTACTCATGTACACTCCATTCCCATAAGAGCGTCCATATTCAATAGTCTCAAAATCAAGCCCTGTTCGTATAATGCTATGCCAATTGCGGAGGGGACTGCCATGCCATGTAAATATTGATGGATGCCACTTTTCGGAGCTTTGGGATTGCGCCACAGTAGTCAACTCTTTCATAAAGAGTCGTTCCCTTTCTGGAGTCCCCTGTAGAAACCGAAATTGCATCCAATGGCTTGGCATACCCCGCACCTTGTTGGGATTTACAGCTTCAGCCTTCTCGAGGTTATCTGATTTCTCTAATGAGTCGGCTGGAGTCGGCACAGCATCGTCTTGAAGGATAAGAGACCTATTGGATGATATAATCCACTGGAGAAGGGTAAGCGCATTTTTGTCAATACGCCTCCAAGACGCAAGGCCTTTGCTGGGATTGCTCAATATGTAAGCCCTCATATCCAGCACGGGTGGGATTCCGCGGAGTATTAAACCTAGGGCAGCTGATCGTTCGGTCGCATCAAGGTCATCAACATCGTTGGAATACCGAAAAATCAAGACTTTTAACCATTCTTTTACGGGATTCGAGGCTTGCGTAGGTTCTTCCTCTTCCGGTAAGGTGAGAACGTTGACAGGGCCTGTCATGGTTGTCACGATCTCAAAAGAGCAGATGTTGGCATTAGTATTCGTCACTTTACAAACATGTCTCTCGAGGTCTGTAAATAAGTTAGAAGAGACTAGTCGAGTACGTTCCAAGGGGTTGGGGGTTGGCGCCTAGGAAGGGAGTGGAGGAGAATGCAGGAACAGAAAGAAAAGCGGGAGGGAGGCTAGCTACTTACTTCCATTGAGTATTGGCATGCTTGGGCTCGGCTCCACGCCATCAATGACTACTAAGATTGTATCTCCTACTTTTATACTGCGATGATTGGAATAATCGGTTGGATCGAGACGGATTGATCTTTCAAGGAAGCAAGCTTCGGCAACAGAATGCTGCAATGGCTTGGCCTTCGATCCGGTGCTCACAGACTTTAAATTGAGACCAGTGGGGTATTGCCGCAGAGAATTGGGATGTGCGAGGGCTGAAGCGAAAAAACTGATCAGGATGTCGACAACGTAAGGATTGTGGATAATCTCATGTTCAGTGCTTGCTCCAAGCCCAAGCGAAACAAATTGATAGGTGCAGAGAGGATTACTGCAGACGTAGGGTTTGAGAGCTTCGAACTCATCTTCCAATCTTTGGTGACAAACCATGCAATACTTGGTGCAACGAACAAGGCGCCGCAAGGCAAACTGCATAGCAACCATGGGGAGGCTGAGTTTTTCCACGTCGTCCAAGGCGTAATCATGGCTCAAAGATGGCATCGAATTTTCGAATACCAAACTGTCAGATGTGTCATCTTTAGAATGATCATCATTTTGCTGCCAAACGTCATGCCCTCCCTTAGCGAGCACCTTTTGACGTCGAATAGCCCCGTCCCACGATAATCCATCTTTACGTCTCATACGCAACAGCTTGAGAAAGTCGGCATTCATCAGCATGTTGATTGAATTCGACATGTAAAGAGGAGTAAATCCTCCGCTGGCAGCTTCATCACCGCTCTTCTTGCTACTCTTGTCAGCTTCTCGGTTGCCTCTGGTCCCATCAGCTGTCGTCAAAAAAGCGAGACGGGAAGTCTCAGCGGATGGTTTGGGCCTTGAACATTTCCCAAATCGAAACTGTGGCTTCCAGTCTTCGAAAGCAGTATTATAAATTTCTGAAACAGTAGGATAACGCGGCGCAAATCGACACAGGAGAACTAAATATTCCTCATCTTTGAGGCCCCATGCCTCAAGAGCATGCTCTGGGATGCCAAGCTTCATCACGCGAAGAGATAAAGAAAAGAATTCGGCATGTTGAAGCTGTCTTCTTGGAAAGACTCCTACCGAGATGCCAGCCGATTGGGCAGTTCGTAAATCTCTCTTTAACTGTCTGATAGAGTCTGCAGCTTCAATAGGTCGATCCGGCAATGCCTTGGAGAGAGTTGGAAGTAAAGAAGCTTCTTGCAAGTCGTCATCGTCGCCGCCGTCGTATTCTGACCCCAATTCGTCGTAGTCGTCTAGATTAGGCACGCCGTCCGAGTCGTCATTGTCACGCGTATCAGTGGCAAGCTCTAACTTGGCAGATAGTTTCTCGGCAACAACTTTTATGATTGTCTCAATGTTATTGTTTGCAAGAGAGGACGATAGGCGTTCGAGTAGAGAAGAGACATCTACGGTAGAGTGATCTGATTCTGTGAATACCATGACACTCGAACTCTTAGGATACGAGTCGACATCTGCGCACACCAATAGCGTTTAGTTTTCTCCCTAGTAGAAGCTAGAAAGAGTTGTGCTCACCTATAACGAGAACCTGGATATCAAGAGATGTTGCGACGTCATTAGACGACGACCAGGTGAAAACAGCCTCGCCATCAGAATCTCCTCGTCGGATGTTTGACACGGCGGTGCTGATCGAGATTTTCTTGGCTGCGGCTAGATCTTGGTTGAATTGCTTCAAGCCCATGGTGAAAGTCCTGATTGAAGGATCCGGCGGCTGTCAAAGGTGAGTAAGATGCATAACTCGCTACTGCTCGCTGTTGGTTCGGCGTTGATTTGAGAAAATGATGTTGGTAAGATCGATTCTTTAATAGAGAGGCTGGAAGAGATAGAAAGAGAGCACAAGAGGAAGTAGAAGAAGAGATGCCTCTAGAGCTCAAAAAGAAATATGTTGAATGGTAGATACCGCTGGTGGCAAGTGGGGAGGAGGTCGGCAGTACTGGGGAGGCTTGGAGAGCTTTTATCGATAAATTTAGAGAACAAAGTACCTACGAAGAGAAAACAGAATTCACCCGTTCAGGCGGCTGCAAAGAAGCTAGCACATCTGTTCGTACATTCAGCAGCTCAGTCAGAGCCCGGTGAATGCCAGAGGCTCGCAGAATGACTATGTTGCCCTGACACAGTAGGAGAATTGCCAATCAAGACGAGTAACTCTCTCTGTAAGGCGGATTTCTTCGTCAAAAGTCTGGCGTGCGGCTTTATATGTGTTCCGGCCGACGATATGCGCACGTTCCTACACAGAGTTGATGAATGAGCACTGGTCGTTCCAGTCTATGCGACGGCCAGCAAGGAACGCTGCATGTTGAATACGTTCGGGTGTATTTCTAGAAGCGCGAAGATGCAGTGGAATAGGTATGGGCAGATATCTAGATGCGAGCCAAGAGATATTCGGCTCAAGATAATCACACGGAAACAGAAGAGATGATTCAGCCTGGTGGGGGATTGGCGCTGTTGCCTGCTACATGCGAAAGCCTAGTGCTGGCCGACTGGGCATTGATATGCACAAATAGAGTACGAGCACTGCCAAGCTAGGTATGCGGTCATGATTGATCTCTATGGGCCTCTGATTTGGCGGTTCTTACAAAGAAACATTGGCCACTACGACGTGGGTCGGCATTAGCGTGTGATTCGCACAGGACGCTTCCATTAATACGGCGGGAAGCAGAAGCTGTTAGAGCAAAACGCTCCTTTTGCCGGATTTCAGCAAGCAAGCCGTTAGCTGTGAAGCTGGGCACCGAGCACTTGATAGCTCTCCGCTTCTGGCGTTAGGCGCGGGAGAAGAACCCGCTAACATCATATTGATGCCTCGGTACCTCACCATTACGAGCAGTTCTTGTACGAACCCAGGTACTACTCAACGCCACGCGCAATGTGCCACTTTCCACCGCCCTCGCCACAAGAAATCAAGACCACGCGACTCAAAACCGCCAAAGCATCGCTGGCATCGCCCCTACTCACGCGTTGCGTATTCTCCCTACAGATGCATAACATCCATGCCGCTCTCTCTCGAAATTTCCAACAAGGCTCTGGTCTAGGCGGGGCTTGCCGCTGCCGATTTTGCTACTGTTAGCTGCGCATGGCTTACATGGGACTTGTTGATTGTATCGTGCAAGCCAATCCCTCGACTTCCCCCGTCGATTACCTGTGGTATTAGTTCTCTCGGCTATTCTTGCAATCCTTTTGCTTAGCAGCTTGTCATCGACAGCCCCAAATTTGCCAGGCTTCTCCGAACTTGAATCCAAGTCAAAAGAACCCCCTTCTCATATCAAGGACGAACCTCCCGAGCATTTCAAGACTCAACAGCCCATCTATTATTATTATGACACGGACAAGCAGACGACGGGGGATGAGGGAGATGCTGAAAACGAGCTACTCTTGACATGGCGCCGTGCCTGGTGGGCACAAGGGTTCCGGCCGGTTCTGTTAGTGCTGCCGATGCTATGAATCGCTCCTACTATGACCAAGTACAACGGATGACCTCTCCGGAGTATACCTAATCCGAAAAAGGAAAAACAAAATATCACACTCCACAGAAAAATTCTAGTCCTTCCCCTTCCTGGCGTTAGCTAGAAATTTTTACCTATTCTTGCACACATCCCCAAGTCCACTCTGTCTAATCCTTGCTAGGGCAACCAGCCAATTATCATCACCACCAAGGAAGCTCTCTATGGATTTTGAGGATCCTTTACGTGGATACCGCGTGTTGCGGCATCCAAGTCCCGACACTGACATTTCAGCGCCAGCCAACCCAAAAGAATATGGAGACCACCAAGATGAAGTTGAGTTGATCCTTGATGGATACGTGCCAACCCAAGAAAGTGATGATACAACAATTGTTTTTCGCGCTTTTCTCAAGTATCTCTGCAAGGAAGGCCAGATGACCTTGATGGGTGAGATCATGCAACTCAGACAAGAGCCGACCAAGCTGCGAATGTTACGCAATTTCCTGGTTGATGCCATCCTGAAGCCCAGTAAGTGTGAAATTAAATGCAGCGCAATTTGATGAATTTGATTAACCTGATTTCTAGTGAAGCTGTCTGGCGGAAAGGCACCGGCACCTATTACGCCGTCCCCCGTCAAGGATGTATCTCAAGCTATGAAATTAATAATGACCGAGGTCGAATCATCTTCAAGAAAAGATCAATATCATTTAAAAAAGGAATGTCTTAGTCGAGATGACCACAAGTGTGTTATCACTGGCACAATTGATGTTGAAAAAGCTGAAAGCATGTCACCAGAGGAGCGTGGGAGGCTTAGTGCTTGTTACACAGAATGTGCACATATTTTACCGTTTGCGCTTAAAAAGTTTAACGAGAAAGACGCACAAGAGGTGAATCATTTCCCTATTACTTGCGTACTTTATTTGGAAATGCTAACAAGTATTCAGACCGAGACCAAGGCCATAATATGGTCGGCTATTTATAGATACTTCCCATTCATCCGCGACAAAATCAAAGCCGAAACAACCAATCAGCCTCAGAATGCCATGACGCTAGATATGTCAGCCCATCGCGACTTTGGCCGGTACACTCTGGCTCTCGAGCCTACAAGCGAAGTGAGTTCTCTCTCATCTTTCTCTTCATCCTCCTCGCTCTTTCCAGTAGAATATAATCGCTTACCAACGTTCGCTGTGGATTCAGGTTCATCGATATCGTACCCATTGTCTGGGTGTTTTTACACTTATAATGGAAAAAGTTCCAGCGGAGGTTACGTTCCAGCAATCGGATGGCTCAGTTCCCATGCCAGATCCTGATTTTCTTCGGGTACATTTCCAAGTATCCAAGATTCTCCAAGTAAGTGGCATAGGGAGGAGGTTGGACAGAGCTTTATGGGAAAACGAATATAATACCACATATGACATCGATCCCCATGGTTCAACAGATCTAGGGCATATTATTATTAGCAAAATGCTGATGGATATCTAGAAACTTCGCGTCTTGACAATTATTGATGCGTGACGTTTTTAAGATTAAGTCGGGCTACATAGGTGCAAAATAGTATTGCGTCTGCTTGATAGTATTGGATACTGGGTACTGGAACGTTCTAATCTCTGAAAAGTCTCTGGCAAATAAAGTGAAGGATGAAAATAAAATCAGTTGGTAGCCTTTTGGATGTTGAATCCTTATGAGCTACCAGACCTCCATTTCAATGATGTCCCCAATCTTGAACATAGAGGCCACTAGCATCAAACCTTGAGGGTAGTATCGCCGCCCATCTCGCCGCTCATCTCTCGTGAAGTTACTCCGCGGCGCAATAATCCAAGGCCGTGAGACTTGACATTGGCATCCGTACCATTGAGCTTCTCCGCCCGACCATTCAAGATAGCTTCTGGCAGCTGGGTGGAACGCACGCTACCATCATTTCCAGGCACTGAGCCAAGTTGGTAATGCTGGGAAGAAGCTTGCTCTTCGAGAAGCTCGTGGATGTGATCGTTGAGCCAGAGGCCTTCGAGCAGCTCAGAGGGCATATCTTTGGCGCCAGAGATGACCCTTTTGCAAGTGGGTTTACCGCAAAAGCAGTCGAATGGCTGAGCCATGTCCCATTCAGTTGAGGGGTAGAAAAACTATAAGAAAGAGAACAATCAGGATAAATAACCCCAAGTCCATATCATGAAAGAAGCGGAGCAATGATATATAAGGCGTTACTAACTGTAAGTTCATCTCCAGGACGGAGGCCCTTGGGGCCAGCCACAATCTTCATACTTCCCATATCAAAATGCTGCAAGTAAACATTAACAGCCAAACTTATTGAAAGATCTCATGATAGGTCTTCACTGCTCCGATGGTTGGTTCAACTAACAAGAGACGGCTCGCAAGAGTGGTTAATGTAGAGCAAGTCGCTATTGAGATTCAGGTGTTTATCTCTCCCCATCTGCACCGTAGCGTAGGTAGCCTTCTCGGCCACATCACAGGGAGGAAACTCAAATTTGGCGAACAGGCCAAACGCTGGCACAGTCACTTTGGAAAAGCTTTTGGTCATGAAGTCGGCTCCGCTGACGACGACATTTTGGATGTCGGGGTGGGAGGGCTGTTTCCAGTACGGCTTAAGAGGTGCCATTGCGAATGTATATCGGTAAATTTGGGGTTGGATATGCAGAGATTAGACTGCTAGATGGATGTAGTGATAGTATGTAATAAGAAGAGATTCAACGAAGTGACTCTTAGGATAAAGAAGCAATGGCGGTGTCGGATACGGGTGGATTAATGGCTGAGTGATTAAGCAGTCAGCTAAGCTTGTATCATCTAGCAGTTTAGCCAAAGTCAATTTCCGTCTCAAAACTCGGCGGAACACTAGGGTATTTATAAACTAGCTTTCCCCTGCCCATGATATATTCAGACCCAAGTGATCCATCCGCTCTTAGCTCCTGGGTAATCCTACGCAACTGTCATTGAATCTACCGCGGGCCGTAAAACTGGCTCGGCTCCCTCCAACGTCTTGGTTGCCGAGGACATGTCAGCGGCTCCACGCGGAGGGTTCCACAAGCGCACTATCTTCGTGGCATCACAACGTCAAGCACTAGGGCAGCTAATGACAGGTAACGGCGGGGTAGCATCAAGCGAAGGAGTCCTTTTTGCGATCCATTTGTCCTTGGGAGGTGCGGGGACATCTTCCAGGCTCGGCTGTCGACAAGGGCCTATCAAAAGCTAGTGTGTAACCTAAATTGGTAACGTAGAGAGAGTTCTGGTGGCACAAGGGATTTGGGGATGGCAGGATTAGCACCTGTAACATTAATTGATCTCAATTGAACAGCTACTGCACATCTCTGTAGAGCATGGCAATCTATTGTCCAAGCCCCCGAGTTCAATTCTTTCTAGTGGAGTATATAATCCACATCTATGGGTGGTACTAGTAGTTTCATTTATGGCTATGGTATAAGTTAGCGCATCTAGCTATACATTTGCATCTTTGGCATGTGAAAATTGTCGAATCCAGAATGGTAGCTATGGTAATGATTTAGACCTGAGCTCACGAGATGCTGTCAAAAAGCTTTAGATGCGTAGATGGTAGTCTATGAGCTTCAATATAATGGTAGTTATCCTGCTTAATCACTTCTTTATATGGATTCCTCAACTATAAGCTACCCTACTATCCTTCAGTTACCAGCTCATACGACTAACAATTGCCACGGGCGCTCCAGAGTTCTCTCCCTGAGCTGCATAGCGAAATCATAAATTAGGAAAACAATTCCATGATCACTACCTTTTTTAATAAATTTCTCAATGTCGGAAGTTTGATATTATGTGCTTGAATAGAAACAGAAGAAATTTGAATGCTTCATTATTAAAACAGCTGACAGCGATTTCGGCAAAGTGCGCCAACCGGCGCATATTTGACAATAGGAAGGGCTTTTTACCTAAATTCCTATTGAGTGCAGGTGCTTTTCACTTATTTTTCTTCGCCTTCTCACTCGATCAAATTTATCGCCCACCCCATGAATCTCTTGATCCTTTCTTTTTGTGGTTGCACAACTGGCAGTGAAGTCGCCTCATCTATTTGGATGCCCAGCCATCAAGCAAGCTTCGGAAACCTCAGCATCATCTACAAGTAATAAGAAGTTGTATGATTCGAGTGTGTATGGCTCTCTTGTTTCCGTTTGTTAACAGTATGGTCATAGGCAGTAGTAATAGTGGCAACAAAACTCTTTGCTTGCAAATGCGACTGGTTAGCTCTGGGGCATCTAGATCTTGAGTACATGTATTTTAAGCTTGATAGATTCAAGCATCATTCTAGAACAGATTCATCATCAATAGACCGCAAGGTGTGTTTATGGTGTGATCTACTAGCCTGACTGGCGGAATGAGGAACTAATATTGAATCTTAGGCTTTTGGGGCGGTGACTGGGGGCTTGATCTATTCTTCTTGGGTTCTTTAATCGCAGAATGGCATATAAAGCAAACTATTTGACTTGACAATATTCTAGTTTGTATCTCAATCATGGCTACAGCACAGTCATATAATATCTCGCGAGGTAATTTTTCATCTACTATAAACACGAAGTCTGACACAACATCTCCTTTCTGGAATAGCTAGGCCTGTATTGGAACTTATGGGGGAAGCCTTTCCTACAAGCGAATATCCTAATATGTTGGCAGCTATTGTGGGTTGTTACATGAAGAATGTCGGAGTATAAATATGAGCACCGCCGGAGCGGCTACCATATTTGCGACCAGTACTGTTTTCTCGGCTCGACGAATGTCTTGCATATGGACATTGATTTAGGCACAATATTCCATCTACTGAATTTTGACGAGGCAGAAATGGAGAAGCTGGATCACATAAAAGTGGCTGACTGCTTGGAATACCACCTCACTAGCAGCTTTCTTCTACACGATTGAGGGAGTCATTGATGATGAATGGCATAAGTACTGACTTGCTCATTCGGCTTAAAAATTACCTCTACTTATATTCAAGAGCTAATGTCGTTATTTAGACTTGTTCAAAGTGAGAAGATCATGATAAATCAGCCCATCACGCGAGGCAATTTAAACTTGCTCATCCGAAGCTATTCATCGACTGTTTCATATTGGCGAAGTATAATCAGCTCACTCCAAGCAGAGCCCTTACAGCAATTGGACTATTAATGTATTCATTGGCCGTATGAATCGTCAGTTGTCGTTCAGAAAGCGCTGCTCGGTACTCCAAAACCCATCCATTATACATACACAACTGTGGTACACCAAGACCAGAATATCACGAATATGGAGACAGCACAGCTCAATTGACGTGCAAGAACCAAGTCGCTGAATTCAGGTGCACCGATTTGAGCAAGTTTTCTGAGACTTCTTCCAATTGCCTTCTGTCGGGCACATATTTCACAGCGTTGTTATGTCTCCGGGGTTGCAGGTCCGCCGAGCCGGCATGCGTCCGGCAGCCCATCTCCACGATTGTTGATCAAGTAGGAAAAGCTTTGCTTGTAATATGAAACAAACTGTCACGTCTCCAGGCGTGTATAACGCGCAGCACCGGAGCAACGAGCAGATATTCGCTTTTTGGTGTTTTTTTCCTCTCGCGGGGTATCAATTGGCCAACAATTCCTTCTCGTCCTTGTGCACTGCACTTTCCGTTCAAGTTTCTCAACCACACTGTGGCCAAATGCACTTTCCAGATATCTTCTACTCTTACAACCAGAAATCCCTTCTTGTTTAGCAACAGAGATTCTCACTATTCAGCCGAGGTCATTTGGATATACACCAGCTTTCTAATTGGCCAATTTTCTTGGTGTCTACTCAACATCTCCTGTTCCTCCTTGGCTCCGGCCCACCGCTAGGTCCCTGGCTTTCCATCTCTAATAGCCTACAAACGCTGATGATCGGCGCATCAGCGCCAATCTTGTATCTATTTACTTGGAGACTGAGATTCTTGATCTTGATCTCCCTGATATCTTAAGCTGACAAATATCAGGCGACGACGTCACCCGCATTTCCCTTAAAGAACAGCTCTGTGTGCCTCGCAGCTTCCCAGTTCGACCAGCACAGCTTTCTGCTTTAGCTCATCCCATTGGAAAGTACAGACTGACTCGGCTATCCTCATACACGCTCCTTCTCGCATATACTAATTCGGCTTCTACAGATCTTGGAAGGTACCTGTTGCTAGGTACCCAGGTAGGGCAGCTCATCGGTGCTCATTTCGTGCTCGATTTGCTTTCTTCACACGCCATTCCACTGCTACCCAACTTCAACTGCACTCTTTCGATCACCAGACAGCTTCAGTTTCTCGCCGCTCGATCCCCTTCTTCTTGTTGGACGCCTGCTTTATAAGGCTTTGTATGCATATTCATGCTCACTTGGCACTCGTTTGGTAACGCTATTCCCCTTTTGCTCTGAAATTCTATGTGCACCTATGGATAACACTCTCTTTTCTCTTTTCTCTTTTCCCTACTAGCAGCTACAAATTCCATCTCCTTTTACCTACGATTTGCTAATCGCATACTCACCAGAACAGATTCCAGCTACAACTGTGCTCCTTTCGACCTGCAGTCATCTGCAACTGCTTTCTTCGCAACTTCTACTGATCCTGATTTCTGTTGCTTCCCCTCGATTGGGAAGAACTTTCTATTTGCATTTACTGCCGTCGTTTTGAAACTAGCAATGGCCGTACAAACCTATACGCCTTGCGAGCTTCTCCGTCTTAAGAAGGCACCTGTCGGAAAAGGACTATATGGTCAGCTTCAAGCAAAGCTTCGCCAAGATCAAGACCTTGGTAAGATTCTCTCTCCCAGATACTCTAATACCTTTTGCACTAATCGGCTGGAATCATCTTAGGCGAAGTATTACGACTCCCTCTTGAACGCCCACTTCCTCGCATCATGGAAGAGCCGACCAAAATCTCTGGCGGTGTAGATAATTCTTCTCCTCGTCGTGGAGAAGGGGCGAGACAGTTAGATGGTACTGAGTCTGAATGGAGATACCGTGGCCGCACTGATTCAGAGGCCGTCGAAGCACAGCCCATCTCTGCGCCGACTGGCTTAGCTGCTCAAAAAAATGAAGGTTTTCAACGATTCTACCGAGCAGTTGTATCGCCGACTCATGTTCGAGTTACAGCCGGTGGTCGCATCGTACCAAATACACGCGGTTCTCCATCACCCATAGCTAGATGGCCCAGAGAAAAGTCTACCATGGAGGCAGCTACCAACAATAGCCACCAGCCCAGCCGAGAGTCCCTCCAGCAAGGCCAGTTTGCTATGCCGCAGCCTTTTGGCTTTTTTCCTCCGCATGCTATGATTCCGAGCTTTGCTCCTGGAATGGTACCTATGCCAACGGGACCAACTCCGTATCCTATTATGCCCTGGCATGTAGGGTTCAATATTGGCGGAACTATTGGGATGGCTCCTCATGCCATGAGCCATGTTCCAGGTCTCGTGGCAGTACCGCCGCCACCGCCGAACTCAGCAAATAATGACCGGCAAAGTGAAACCGGAGCTTCAGAGAACGCAACACCAACTCGGGTTGTTGCCTCTGATCATTGCGATCCAACACGGCCCCATATCCACAATGGGCAATGGATGGTGCCGTCTGGAAGTTCTTTTCACCCCTTTGCCTTGGGACCTCATCACGGATATTTGGGACCCCCAATGTTGTCACCCATGGCAGCTGGCCAGAGGTTTGTCCCTAGTCATATTATGTCTCCTTTGTCTCAGAGCAATGGACAGATACCTCAAGCTCAGGCAGCTGGCGTGCCGCTTCCCATGCAACCATATCCTACGGCACCGAATTTTGCCCTCTCTGCTGGGCAACATCAGTCTTCCATCCGAGCCAGCCAGATAACCAAGAGACAGCTTTCGGTGCTTCGAGCTTCTCTCAAGTGGACAGAGGACCAGCTACAATACAACAAGCATCAGATTGATGAGAGAACCATGGAACTTCATGCGCAGTCGTTGCGTCACTCCATTGAGCACTTCGAGAAGATTCAAGACGAGCAGGCTGCCAATGAAAACAGATGCCTTACAAAGGATCAATCTCAGGACGATTTAAGTGGTTCAGAATCCGCAGACGATGATCAGTCAAAGTCTCCAGTGACCAGTAGCAGCGCAAAACCAGAAACCAGCGCCGACAGCTTTTCCAGTCTCCCAGACGAAGCCTCTATTGTGAGAACCGAGAAGGGAAAACCCAAAAGCCAACGAATTGCTTTCTCTTCTAATCATGAAGATGCTAGCATTCAAGCCGCGCCTAAGGTCCAGTCTTTGGGTGCAGCCGATGAAACTAGTGCCAGCAAGAAATCCTCAGCTTTGCCTGTCAATGCGGCGTTGGCTCCTCCATTTCAGCCTCGCGCAGTAGAAATTCAATCTGCTAGCGGTGAATTGCCACGTTCTGTTAATTTGCGACCCATGTACGAGGAGAATGTGTCTCCCAAGCCTTATCTTGTGGGAGAGCTCCCGCCTGCAATGAGCGCTGAGCGAGCTCGGGACACGGACTATGTTTATCCACGACCTTTGACGGAGGACGAACTCCGAGCTCGTCACATGTACTGGGGCAACGCTCCTCATCACCTTCAAAGTGGTCTTCCGAAATTCGATGGCAAGGACTTTTATCCACCCTCTCCAGTCAGCAGTCAATCTCCCGACAATGATTTGGCCCTCAATCAGAGATTCAACTCTGTCATGGCCAAAGTGATTGGGACTGAAAGCGGTGGCAGAAACGGTGGAATTGAAACTGATCCTTTCCAATCTTCCCGACGTACTCCACATCCATGTGGGCGAGGTGCTATGGGAACCTCAACTGAATCCGGCTCTTCTCAGAAATCCGCAGCTCCTAGTCGAGATAGTGATATGCTGGTTGTTCGTCATCCCCATCAAGATACAGGAAAAAAGGTCTATAGCGGAAGTCGTCGTGAGGTGACTGTGGCTGACAGTCCCGATGCTCGCTCCGAGAGCGACAGTCCCGACGAAAACGATGAGAAAAACATTGTGTTCAAAGGACGTAATTCTTTGCGTCAAACTCGGTGTGTAATTTACCCTTCTACATCGCGATTCGACTAACACAGAGTATCTCTAGGCCAAGACCTCGCAACGGCATCTGGCATGAGATGATGAAACGCGGTACCTCAAGTGGTAACGCAGTCCCCGGAACAGTTTCATCTACTACAGCTCAAGGCCTTCTGCCTCACTATAGCGGCCACGCCACTGCATCCCTTGCGCCTACAGCCACCAATATCAACTCTGCTCCCCGAGAGCAGGCAAGTAAATTAGGAAACTCGAATGAAGGCGGATCAGTGAATGCCGTGGTGGAGAGACAGATTGAAAACAGACCTCCTGGAGACTGCAAGCTCAATACCTATCTAGGCGTCCCAGGATCGAAAAAGCGGTCTTCGGCGATTTGAGAACACGGCAGTACGGCTTCATAATACTGCAGAGAGCAGCTCAATCAAAGATTCAGCCGAATCATCCCTTATAATGAGCACATTTACGGATTGTATGAATACCTATCATGAAGATTACGAGATTTCGGCATTATTTCCTTTCGACTTTGTTACCGCCTTCTTTATCAACGACGAATCACCTGAGAATAATACCATGACAATCTCGGCATTTATTCGTGGCCAAAAGGAGCGGTAGATTATTGCTTTTTAACAGACTCAGGGCGTGTCGCTTATTGTTAGAATTCCATTGTATGATAGATGTAATACGTTGGCATGTGAATACTCACGAGGCTATGTTCAGCCATTGGAGGTTTTCTACAGAGTATAGTTTGCTACAGGTGGAAATGGTGTTTTCTTAGTGGCCGACCAACTGCTACCAAGCAGGTAATTTGCCCTTTGGGAGAATCTCATTTTGCTTATAATCAATAATATTGCTTTTGCTTTGCTAAATATCTTTTGTCTTTTGGCTCCGAATCTAGTATGATCAAGGGAGCAGACTAGGAGGAGGAGCACCTATACATGACAAAGTAGAAGTTGATATACTCGCAGGCGTGGACGACGAGTGAATTTATTCGCACCGTACCCTCTTTGACAATTTGAGATGCACGTAGCATAATCGAGCAACAGCTCTAAACAGCTTATCATCTACAATTTGTTCCTCACTATCAAATTTCTAACTCCGTTGCAGAGAAGGCAAGCAGAAATCTTCAGCAAGCGATAGAGATTCGTGGTATGAGTCTCAGTCGGGGTTTGTTCTTCGCCAGTCGTATACCTCGAAAACCATCAGTCATTGTGGTCGACGCGGAGATTATCTAGCGGGATTCACAGCATACTACGAAGTGAACAACCAACCTACCTGTTTGTACGCCTATCTTGCTTCACTCTTCAAGAGCTTCAAAAGCCAAGACTCATGGCAGTCTACGAAGGCTGGGTTGTGACAGCCCCTCGACCAAGGTAAGTCGAGTTCACAAAGTCTCGTCGAGACAGTAGCAAAAAGAAATTGGAAAAGGGACACAGCCAAGGCTTCGGGAAACACCTCCCATGGAGCATTTCACACAACAAGTTGGTGAAACGGCCATTGAGAATTGTAAAATTCTCGATTCATCTACCCTGCTGAGAACGCCGGACCTGCAGGGGAGGTCTCGGGTATCGCTAAAAAAACGCCGGATCAAATGCCCATTCCCTTGTTCCCGTTATTGTGCCATGGATGCATCACATGGAAGAATTGTTCAAGCTGAAGAAAAAAATTATTCACCTCCATCGTCCCTTTCCCTTTTTTGGTTTTTTTGGGTTGTTCAAGTGTTTCTGCATTTAAGCAGAGACCTTGTTGGGAGCGCGGAGCTCACGGCCAACCTTGGAGCGGGCCAGGATGCTCTCACGGTCCTTGTCAAGCTTGAGCTTGGTGATGACGACGTTGGAGGGGTGGATACCCAGAGGAACGCTCTGGCCGCTGGCCTTGTCGCGGGTGACACGCTCGACGTGGATCACGTACTTGAGACGGTAGACGGAGGTGACCTTGCCCTCGCGGCCCTTGTTAGAGCCACGGACGATGGTGACCTCGTCGTCCTTGCGGATGGGGATGCTGCGGACCTATTGGCGCGGGAATGTTAATTTCTGTCGCGCATAGAAGAACTTTTTGCTTAGAGGGATTCAACATACGTTGTACTTCTCACGGAGCTCCTTGCTGAGAGGGGCGCTCATGATGGTACGGCGCTCGCCAGAGCCAGCCTTGAAGTGAGCACGGCGGCTCTTGCTTCGGGAGGAGTGAATGTCTGTTGTATTTTCGTTAATTCCAAATCTTCAATCAATTCAGCTTAGATATGAAAGCTAAACTTACTCTTGTTCAGCTTGACCATTTTGGCGGTTGGGGATTTTTGGCGACGAGGAAATCCTGTTGTCTGGCGTTGGGTGATGAGGAGAGAAGAGAGAAAAAAAAAATTCCAGCACAAAATCGGCGGTTGGAAAATTGGCTGTCAAATTGGTGGGCGACGATTTCGGCGGGCTGTGGATACGCACGTGATTTGGTCTGCCCTATGTGACGCTTAGCCATTGGAGGCGGTAGTGTCTACTAGCCAGATATCCTGCTTAGTCACTGTGAGGGTGCTAATGGCAGATCGCCTGCAATTAGAGATGCGAGATAAGCTACTGAGATTGAGTCTGTAAAGAGTCTCTCATTGGCTTTTGTGAGCGGAATACGGTTTTTTATTTTGTACGCTAGCTATGTATGGTTTTACTTGTCTTTCGCAATAATATACAGTTTTTTCGCTTTTTCTAAACTCCTCGGCCCGTCTATGTATCGCACATCATCATAGAGAGGCCGCAACGCCGCATAGAAAGTATGTATTGTACAAGGCATGAAGATCTTCAAGGCCATTTAGCTGGAGGCAGGAGGGGTGAATCTGCCATTGTTGTCGTATCTCGCTTCTACTTGGAGTTAGTATGGGAAAATGGCTGGAGACCAATCAAGATGTCACAAAAACTTACTGAAAAATGTATAGTTCAGGGTTACGGTTTCAACGCCCTTCATGTTAACATCGTTCAACAAGTCGGGATCCAGGTAGAAGAACACAGGCATGTCCACCGTCTCGCCAGCGTTTAATCTCTGCTCTTCAAAACAGAAGCACTGGATCTTGCTGAAGTAGCCTGCGCACTGGGCGGGCGTTACACTGTATGTTGCCACGCCAATGATGTCTTTGTCGCCGAGGTTCGTCGCCTTGTAGAATGCCAGGGCCGTCTCGCCGGGCAGGACTCGGACTTCTCGCTGCTGAGGGACAAATTTCCATGGAAGAACGTCAGACACGGCAGCGTTGAAGGTGACTTTGATTCGCTTTGCAGAGGTGACGGGGACCAGACGAGTGGAGAGGTCTTCGCCTTCGTCGCCGCCCAGGCCATAGGCACGGATCGGTGTGCCTCCCCAGCCAGTGGTTTGGCATATCTGCAGCCAAATTAGCTCATTGACCCAATTCAATTGACGGATTACAAACTTCAACATACCATTTTATAGAGGGGTACAGCGCCGTACGCCAGGCCAAGAAAGCCAATTATCGCGCTGAGGGTCCAGTAGCTGCAGAACATATGAGCCTAATCCTTCTCCACACGAATTGCCCGCTCGGACAGAGGGAGTCTCTCATACGTCGATGTCTTATTTTTCTGATTGTATTGCGCCCGAATGTTATCCATATAGGCGCCATTCGCCTGTTGCCGAGGCGGCGTCTGGGGTTCTCGACGAGGTCTTGAGATGGAGAGGTTGCGGCGAAACTCGGCGAAATTGGGCCGATGGCTCTGGGGCCGGGCAATCTGGCAGAAAAAGCAGGCCCATTGTGACGATGAGCTTGCTGTCCGTGGCGGACTGGTGCGCACAAGGCGCAATGCGTTGTTCATTTTTTGCTGCGTTGCGATATTTGCAAACGGTTGTAAGAGGTAGTAATTCTTCAATGTTACATGTAAGCTTGAATTTGGCGCTAGCATCTCTAATCTGATAGCGCTCAGTGGCGTGACATCTCATGGTGGGGCAGCGGTTCGGCACGGGCTGATTTGGCTTGAGGAGTTCAACTCTACCAGGTATGCAAATAACATACACTCCGCTACCTTGAGGTCTGGTGTGATTGAGTTTGATGATGGAAACGGAAGATCGGGTTAGAATGTCCTGTGCTGGCGTCGTGAGCTAGCTAAAGACTTAATGAAGCAGGCTGATATCGCCGAAGGGGTAGGTATCACATGTCAAGACTTTCGTGATATGGCCTATAGGTTTTTATCTGTCCATACAGCAAGCTTTGGTATTCGTACTTATTACTATCTATTGCAAATTTAAATGTTTGGCTGTCAATCTTGTAGCGCAGCATTGCTGCTCGTATCATCATATCCATATAAAGCCCAGGCTAATCCATACGCAATGGGAATATTTCTAAAATAAGATTCAAAAGAAAATAAACAACGCTTTTTCATCATCTATCAAGACGTTATGCCATTTTTTGGTGTCCAAACCTCTTTTGGATGCCATTGGTAAGAGGTTTGACCACTTTCTGTTTTCCAGATTGTGCCAGCCTCTCAAGCACCTGAATGATGAACACTTGAATGGCCAGGATGATAAGTCGGAGTAGTTGATCCAGTAAACCCAGCCTCGGAACCCTTCCACGACTGTAGGTAGAGTCTCGCATCTCAAAGGGGAGCTTAGCACCCAGATGGTCCTGAGCCACCTGCAAACCGCTAGTGAAGCCATCTTCGTGGAATCCATATCCGGTCCACGCACCGATATAGCTGATTCCTCTCCTGTCCTGTATGTAGCGCAGCATCTTTTGTGCGCGCACAGATGACGGAGTGTAAAGAGGATGGCTATAGCGAAATGTCCCCTGGACTTTGCTTGGGTCAGGACGCTGGATGGGATTTAGAGTGACCAAGACATCCCCAAATGGGTTCCTTGGAATGTGCTGCAGGATATTCATATTGTATGTCAAGCAGACCTTGTCCATCATGGCCTTTTTCGTAGAAGAAGAAGAGGTCGTAAGGAAGTTCCAGCTTGACCATGCCAGTTTATTGCGTGGCATCAGCGACACATCTGAATGCAGCACTGCTTCGTTCTGTGATGTTTGAAAGCAAGACAGGATTGAGCGCTCCTGCTCTGTAGCAGAGGTGCCGAGGATGGACAGCGCTTGGTCACCATGAGTCGCTAGGATGACATGGTCATATACTTCAGTTTTGCCATTTTCAAGATGTAATAGGACACGGCCTTGTGGGTCATTCGAGACATTCTTGACTGCAGTCTTAAGAAAGAGGTGATTGGACGGAAAGCCCTTCATGACAGCATCAATATATGATCGGGCGCCATTTTTCAGCGTAAGCCACTTTGGACGCAATGCTAATGTTGATAGCAAGTGGTGGTTCCATCTAAATCAACTGTCAGTACCGGGATGGATGGCCAAAAGGGTATGTTTGACTAACAAGAAGCGGACAAGCGTCGTCGCAGGAAACTCTAATGCGCATTTATCGGGACTGGCGCTCCAGATGGCAGCCGTCATGGGTATCAAATAGTCGTCTCGGAAGCCATCCGAATAGCCTTCCCGCTCCAGGTATTCTCCAATGGTCAGGGTCTTGTGGACATGGTTCATCATGTGCTCTCCCCCATATCGCGGCTCATATTCTTCTTCGTCGATGAGCAAGTCTAGTGCAAATTGGCTGAAGCGAACGATATCAAACAGTGTCCTCCACATCCTGGGAGAGAAGAGGTTTCTCTTTTGGCAGAAGATGGTGCCCAAACTCGTACTCGCCCATTCGAAGAGACCCCGATCTCGCGATACGCTAAAGGTCATCTCAGTGGGCTCGGTTGGCACTCCGACGGCTGGCTTTCCAACCCGACTGAGAAAATTGAGGAAATTGGCTAGACATAAGGTGAGTGTCTGGATGAAATAAAATACAATCGGCCGTCTCCATTAGCTTACGGTATGTCGCGGTGTTCAAGACGATGAAGCCGGTGTCAACGTCCGTCGTGTACTTGCCAGCCTTCCACTGCACAGTGTTGGCGTGGCCGCCCAAGCGGTCTGCGGCCTCGTAGAGGTAGACATCGTGATACGTCCTGTTCAGGGCCCAGAGCGCCGCAATGCCCGAGCAGCCGCTGCCGACAATGGCCACTTTCTTCCTGGAATATCTGTTAACGGAGTGGCTCATGGGAACGGCGATTTGTGTGTAAGTGGCGATGGATGATGAACGTCAAGGCGAGGGACGGGTATTAAGGCTGGGAGAAGCTTCAGTTGCCCAAAAATAAAATAGCCACTCAGGGCCATTTGCACATGTCAGAGACTCGACCTGAGAACGAACCAGGACAAGGGGGGGAGAAGCTGCCGGCGCCACCGATGGAACTCTGCATAAGTGTAGCGGCGCTGATTCGATGACACGGAGTAGATAGCATGCAGGAGAATCAAACAACTCACACATGCCGCGGTTCTGCTCGCAGGGGCATCGTTAACGTGCAGCAATCTATTGTGCTAGTAGGTACAGGAACTCGTTTCTGCGTCTGTGCTGCTGATACACGCCAACGCAAGGGATCGGATCACCACAGGAACAGACAATCTGGCCACCGGGTCGGGGATTTTGCAGGAGAGGCTCCTCTGCGCTTTATGTACTCCTAATGGGCAGCCGGGGTCCTGGACGATCAAGGACGCAAGCGGCTGAGCTAGCGCCACGGGTGGCTGGAGCTGGACGCTTTCAATTAACGTTGAATCTGCGATATTGCGAATCTCTCTGCACATGCTACCTCACATCTCGATGTAGGCGCCTAGCAACTGGGCGTCTAAACCAACGATTTCGGCACAACTGGTCAGGGGCTGAGACGCAGCCGGTGGCAGATAGCAGCAGCCGGGATCAATAAGCTGGCCTGGCTTGCCAACGAGGCGATACCATGCACGACTTGGCGCAGCGACCAGGATGCGATAACGCACTCGCATAAGACTCTACATACATACATACATACAGCAGAACTGTGGTCTGATGTACATGGAATTACGTGCCTCGACGTGGGGATCTCTCAGTGGAGCAAAAATTTCTGTTTGCCTCCATAATCACATGCTTTCAGCTGGTAGAAATCAAAGGCCGACTTCTCTGTCGCTTCTCCCTCGCCATGAGCGGATCAGTCCACATTCTAATGAGACCGCCATGCGCCTTTGCAAATTCTAACAGCAGCCGGTGGCTGGCATGTCGAGCACTCAACGGGATCGGGAAACGTGGGATTCGAATCTCCAATTCTTGAAAGCGCCGTGTAGGAAATCCTGCATCTCATTTACCCGGCATCTCAACTTTGCGCCATTGACAAGTCTAGACGCTTAGCCTTTATATTCTTCAGCCGGGAGAATCAACTTTATGGAAGAAAGGAAGAAAAAAGCAAATTCTGCATGCAGCTGTGCAAAGATAATATCGCCCAGAGTGCACGGACCATCTGCTTACTAAGTTATTCTTCCATGCTTTAGCCGTCACTTTGCGCTGAAATGGGCTCCGCTGCTTGGAGGTACTTTGATGTGCGCTAAGACAAGGTACTCAACCGCAGACACCATGCAGGGAGAGTACGTGGCTGCCCGCAGCAAGACAGTACCCCCTCTTATTGCCCAGCCCGACTTGTCTCGAAATTGGGTGCGTACGTACGATGACGGCGGTTTCTACGGTCATCTGAGACGGCCATTTCTCAACAACATCAAACGAATCAAGCAAAGCGCAGCACACATCGCAAATTTCGACGCCATCGCCCCGACTCTCCTTTTCTGCGAATCTATAGCGGGTTTATCCTTTGATAGCCGTTCGTCTCTTCTCGATTCATCTCCACTGCTCCCCTTGCCTCGATAAGCAAGATGGCGAACCCTCTCGACACAGATGCTGGCTCGGAGCTCTTCAGCTCCTACGAGGCTGAACTCAAGCTTGTGCAGGCCGACCTGGCACAAAAGCTAGATCAGATACCTGATCTAACCGGCGAACCACGCAAGGCTGCCGTCAGCCAAGCTGAGCGCGCCTTGGAGGAGGCAGATGAACTGGTATTATCGCCGTTGTATCAACACATAAACAGAGCTAATATTTCTCTCATGTGAATACAGCTGGGCCAAATGCGACTTGAAAAACAGAACATCCCAACCTCTGCACGAGCCAAAGTTAATCAGCGCTTCCGTAACTACGAATCCGACATCGATGCGAGCCGCCGAAAGCTTACAAGTCTTTCCTCTAACCGCGCTGCTCTCTTCGGCTCGCGGTACACCGATGAGCCATCAGGAGACATCAACTTAGAACAACGGCAGCAGCTTCTGTCAGGGACCGAAAGACTCGACCGAAGCACACAGCGGCTTTTATCTAGCCAGAGACTCGCCAACGAAACAGAGGCTATTGGAGCAGAAACCTTGGCCGACTTGCACCGTCAAGGTGAAGTTATTCGCCATACACATGATACTCTCTTAGACAGCGAAAATTATGTCGACCGCAGCGTCAAGACCTTGAGGGGGATGGCTCGGAGGTAACGTAATGTCCCACTTGCAATGGCAAAGCACAAGATATTGATGGTAAATAGCATGGCTACGAACCGAGTGATTACAATTTCCATCATTACCATCTTGGTGCTTTTGATCGTTGCTGTTATTTTCAGCAAGTTTCGATGAAAGTAAGGCTTTACTTGGAGTTATACGGGCGATCCGGAGTTTAATCAACTGAAATTATTGCTTTGCCTTCCATTCTTTCCTTTTTGCACAATACAGACTTGCACATACAGATCATACGAGCACGGGTAGCAGCAGGGCAATAATTACAGTAATAATGGTAGCTAGATCAGAGGTTGAAATAGCGTTGAAACCCTCTCTTCCTCCGCATGCCCTGTCGACACTATATGATTTTTGTCTATTGTGTTCACCTTTTTCTATACTATATAGGTTAAATAGAGCGTTTTCAGTGTCAAAAACATTCTCTTACACGGCCAAATTCGTCTCATCAGTATAGTCGTAAATTCCTCTTCCAACAAACCGGAATTCCTGTCAGCCGACTCCAGCCTTACTCTTAGCTGGTGGCTGGGACGCAAGTGTGGGGTATACTATAAAGTGCCGAGGCTGATCCAATGTATAGCCGGCGTTGATGCGGCCGCTTACGACAGGGTTCCTCCCGAGCTCTCAGTTCTTTTACCCAATCGTTTTTATTAGCCTCACAAAACTTTCCTCCTCCCACAAACTCCAATACTCCCTCTCCGCAACCTCCACCCCCTCCCTCACGCGACAATTTCCTCTGTTACTACCACTATTCTTTATTTTCTTGTCTGTCTTTGGCGCATTGGCGCACTCTTGTATCTGTTTTCTTTTGATAGCCCCTGGTCGCAGCTTGCTACGTGGTCGACGTGGCCTCACGGCCCACCATGTCTGAATTCTTAGGGTATGCAAATGGTCCTCCTCGCTTGATTGTTCTCCTTGCGCTAACAAAAGACACTCTAGATCCCGCATTTCACTCATTTCCAAGAGCGATATTCGGTGAGAATATATGCATCTCGTTCACAAAGACGGTCACTGACCTCTAGTGAAGCTACGTGGGCACTTTGCACGAGATCAATTCGGACGAGTCAACAGTGTCTCTCGAAAATGTTCGCTCATTCGGCACAGAGGGCCGCAGAGGCAACCCTCAGGAGGAGATTGCGCCTTCAGACCAAGTCTACGAATACATTGTCTTCCGCGGCAGCGATGTGAAGGATTTGCGTATCGAGGAGCACCCCTCAATCAAGGAGAACAAGCCCCCTCCTTCTATGCCCGATGACCCGGCCATTGTCGGCGTAAGTGATGCCCTTCGAAATGTTTTCAAACCACTCTACCCTTTCATGATGAAATATTGCGGATGTAAACTTTTTGTCACGTCGGAAAGCGCAAAACCATGTCGAGATTTCCGTTGCCTTCCTTCTGATTTATCAAGGGATCTTTATCTTGCTTTGTTGACAGACTCTGCTTTTTTGGGATATTGTTCTAACTGTTGAATAAAAAGGCTCGAGCCCGTCCTGGAGCACAAGGACCCAACCAGAACGCCCCTCCCGGAGCTCCTTCTGGCGGCCCTCCTGGAGCCCCAGGGTTTCAGCATCCTTACCCTCCCAACTTTTATGGCGGTCCTCCGCCTCCTGGCTCTTGGGGAAGAGGTGGACCTGGTCCTATGGGTGCACCAGGCTTTGGTAACATGCCATACCCTCCACCTCCGGGCTGGCTTCCTCCAGGCCAAGGTTTCCCTCCAGGCCAAGGTTTCCCTCCTGGACCAGGTGGCCCAGGTCCTTGGGGTAATGCGTTCCCACCAGGTCCTGGCGGCCCCCCAACCGCTGAAGCTGGTCAAGGCCAACGAGCACCTGAGAACCCTCCATCAGCTCAAGATCCGTCTAAACCGCCTCCCATTGGACCCGGTGCAGACAAATCCAAGGGTGCGCCCCCAACAGAGCCCAAAGCCCAACCCGTACGACAACCTACCAACGCGCCGGCTCCTCCAGTAGAGTCCAAGCCGTCGGCTGAAGAGGTCAAGGCTGTTGCTACGAACGTTGCGCCAAATGGAGCTAAGGCAAACGAAGCGCACAAGGCCATCCCCACTGGTCCCAAGGGCAATCGTGTCCAGCCAGCTCTGCCTCTTACTGGACATGCACACAAACCTTTCCAGCCTCCCTTTGCAGCAGAAAAGGCGGCCCAAGCCGCTCAGCCTGCAGCCGCTGCTGGACCAAGCAGCGTGCAGGATGCTACCAGCGCAGCTAGAGCAGCCGTAGCACTGGCTATGGCGCAGCTGAGCAACCCTGCCGGTAACGCCATGGACAACTTGACAAATAAGGTCAACGAGATGCGCATCAATGCTGGAAGAGGTGGAAATGCTAACCGCGGCCGCGGACGAGGCGGCCGCCCTGCTAAGGTTGAAGTTCCCGACGCAGATTTCGACTTTGCCCAGTCAAATGCAAAATTCAACAAGGAAGATGTCGTGAAGGAAGCCATTGCAGGTTCTCCGGCGAACGAGGCACCTGCTGTTCCCGTGACAGAGGGCTCCGAACCCTTGGAAGGCGCTGTTCCAGTCGCATACAACAAATCAAAGTCGTTTTTTGACAACATCTCCAGCGAAGCCAGAGAAAGGGCTGAGAATAACGGCCAAAAACCCGGCGGACGCGAATGGCGAGGCGAAGAGCAGCGCAGGAACATCGAGACCTTTGGTCAGGGAAGTGTTGACGGGGGCTACCGAAATTATCGCGGCCGTGGACGTGGTGGTCGCGGAAACCGAGGCAGCCGCGGCGGATTTAGTCGTGGCGGCCGAGGAGGCCCTCGCCCACAATACCAGTCCACTGCCGCTGGCCAGTAAGGTTCATTTAGAGCCAGGCGACTTTTCAATCTCGGTGAAACGCAGCAACAACCCGAGCAGTCTCTTTTTCTCAGACCCCCGGAGACGGGCGCCGGTGTGGTGACACAAAACACCTCTTTATAGGCTCTTACTACGATCAGAGCCTCCTCAATTTTCTATCCGTAATTCTTTTCTACTAATGTACCAAAATCTTGCGATGTTTGTCTTTCGAAGCTGCTCCGTAGGAGCCAGGAGAACTTTTAGTCATATTTGATTTGCTTTTAGCTCAGGATGTGAGCCACGGTTTTCAACGGTCGCGGAACCCGATGATGATGCCGGAGTTCGGATTGCGTTTCAAAGGAGCACAGGCGGGTATTCCATGAATCATGAGGATACATGATGAACGAAGAACAAATAACCTCACCCGGAGTGGGATACAATAAAAATGAGTTGCTTCTATACTGGTCAATGAAGCTGGGGAAACGCATGCGGATATATGATGCTGTATTATTTTCTACGCGATGAGGCACGGGTCTGGTCAAAGCAGTCAGGCAGATAAAAGCTTAATAAGTTAGCATCTCGTACTGGGAAAGAGCATTTGCGGCTCGTTGCCAAATAATGTGAAAAGGTAAAGGGGAAACCCCAAACCTTATTGCCTACCACAATGAAAAGGCGATTGTAATTCCATCAGAATCGGACCGCGTAGATATGTGAATAAGTCGAAGTTTCTAGTTTTCGGGCAACAGTCATGGCTGAAGTGGGTTTTGCCGCTCAGCCCCACCAACAGCTCGAGGCGGCGTGACGCATATTAAGCTGAGCCCTACTGGTTCTTAATAGCTGCGTAGCCAAATAACCTGGAGCTTGGAACTTGGTCCTGGTTATCGCATGAAGTCTTAAGACTTTCAGCCCGAATTGACTTGTGTAGTTGGCTATAATAGCTTGGAACCGTTCCTGTGCTGCTCGATTACTGCCTCCGCTTCAATTGCTTTATTTTCTTTCAGCGCTGAGCTCGAATAATAAAACTCTTGCTTCAAGCTCCGGCTCAATCACTCGCTCTACCAAGGAGGGGCATAAGACACAACAACCAGGTCGGTCCACGGTCCACGCAGAGATCTGAAATGTCGACAAGACAGCTTCGCAAACTGCAGAAGCAGAGAGAGCTAGAGGCAAAGGCTGTGCAAGAGTCAGAAGGCAGCGATGGCGATGCTAGCGATGACGAAATTGTTCCTGTAGTGGCAAAACCTCGGGCGAATCTGTTTGCTGCACTTGGAGGTGACGATGGTGACGATGGTGACGGTGGTGATGAGAGCGAAGAGGTAGAGCAAGAAGCAAAAGCTCCGGTATCGCCTGTGGAAGAGCCGGCTGCTCCAGCTGCTGCCCGGAAGAGCAAAAAGAAGAAGAAGAAGAGCAAGAAGAATAAGGCGGCGGCGGCTCAGGCCCAGGATGCTGAGCACAGCGAAGATGATGAGATTGACCGAGCAATCAGGGAGTTGAAAATTGAGCCGCGGGTTCAGGATGGGTCATCGCAGGACAATGGTTCAGCGCTCAACAATATTCTGAAAGTCAACCCGTATAACCTCAAAGTCGCCAATGAGATGCGAAACCTATTCGGTCGGGACATCATTGAATCGGCGGCGATAGACGAGGAGGAGCAGCGCCGTGGGACCCGCCGAAGGAATATGCCACAACAAATGGACATTGAGACTTTCCTTAAGTGGCCGATGGATGGCCGCAAGCTGCCTGAGAGCTCTCGGAAGCGCAACGTCTTTATTCATGGAAGAGACCACTGGCCGCTGAGGCCGACTGGGGGCCTGTCCATGAAGGAGCTTGGCAAGACTGCCGATGGGACTGGAGTCGAATACACTTACGTGCACAACAAGGACTACGATGACGTCCAGACCATGTTTTTCGTACAGGTGCAGATGGGGGACCCCATGAGGATGGTCTACTTGCTCAAAAGATTTCGTGAGTAAAGCATTTGAACTCTTTATCAACATTGAACATTTCACTGATATCATTTGGGCAGCCTATCATGTCTCTACTTTACTCCAGGTGAGCAGCGTTGCAAAGCAAGACCAAAACATGGCTCTCTCCGCAGAGCTTTGTGAGCGCGCCTTGTTCAGCTTTGGCCGAGTGGCGCTCTCGTCATTCAAGCAGAATCTCGAGCATGGAATGGCTCGCTTGGATTTCAGGAGACCGGAGAATCGCCAGTTTTGGCTCGCCGGATATCACTACATAAAAAGCCTTATAAGGAAGGGAACCTATAAGACTGCACTGGAATGGGCGAAGCTACTCTACTCTCTGGACCGTAGCGACCCTTATGCGATGAGGCATATGATTCACTCTCTAGCTCTCAAGGCACACGAATCGGATTGGCTCCTTGATTTCTTGGGCCAATTAGACACCAAGGGCGAGAGAGAAGACACAGCATATCTTGTGCAGAGCCGAGTGTTGGCGAGAATACAGATTGGCGATGCTGAGAAAGCTAGACAAGATATTGTTGATGGAATGAAGAAAGTTCCCTGGCTATACTCGGCTTTATTCCAGGCCTTGAATCTCGACATCCCACCGTCTATCTGGGGCGTCAAAGCTGAGGGAGGTTCCCGCCCCTTTTTGACGCAATTATACGTGCATCAAGTGGGAGACTTATGGAACAGCCCCGAGGCAAAATCACTCTTGGAAGATGTAGCCAAGAGCATCGATCGGGCAGACCTTGACAAAACGGAGGCCACAGACGACCTGAAAATTGACATGGGCCTTGCCAGACTAATTTTCTTGAATGGGGAGACATCTCTCATGGGGCTCTTGCCATGGGATGTATTTGACCAGCAGCCCAACTATGAATTCGACCCGCTGCCGCCCGCGGAGGAAGACAACATCTTCACGGCTGAAGGATGCAGGCTCCCATGGCGCGAGCGACAGTCCACCAGGGGGCATCCCCCGGCGGCTCTCGAGGAGTTCTTTGCTCAGGTGGAAGAACTAATCGGGCAGCCGGGCAGAGGGGCAATTGCTAGAGTAGGAGAAGGGGAAGATGAAGAAAACCAAGTAGGACGCGAAATGCTAGCATTGCAACAATGGGGCAATGGCGAAGCTGGGGATTTTGGGCTCGATCACGAACAGAATGTTACGGATGAGGGGCTCGAGCAGGATGCTGCGAATGAGGTGTCGGAGAGCGCTGAAGATCAAGGGCTCATGCGCAGGTTCATGCAGAGGTTTGGATTTGGATGGGGTGCTGGGGCGGATACGACGGAGACTGGGGGCCACGAGGCGGCAAGAGAGGAGGAGGAGGAAGATGATGACGATGCAGCTCGTAGATAGTACATACTACTGCAGGGCCACGAGTAAGGGACCTGTATAACGGATATCCTTTGGCGATGACTGCTCTCCTATTTGAACGACTGTTGATAATGAGCTTTTCCGCGAATCCGTGAATCCATACCTGTTCCGTGAATCTGCCCCCGGCTGCTTACCCTGCCTGGTCATCAAGCTGGTCATCAAGCTGGTCATCAAGCTGGTCATCAAGCTGGTCATCAAGCTGGTCAGCCCGTGTCGTGATAGTGTAGAAGCGCAGTGTAGCGGATGAAGCACCACTATTCTGTAGTATAATTGTTCATGGATATTAAATATAGAATTGCGGGAACATTATCTACTGCCTTACCTGGTGCACTATACGCGCAGGAAGGATTCTAGGATGTGCGGGTATGCGCAAGTACCCGCCCTCGCCTTTTTCCCGAGCCGTTTGCCGCTCTATCTAGCATGATCCATGATCCTTCGGAATAGAAAGAAACAAGTAGTAGTATTGATAGTTCATACTAACTGGCGGTGCTGTTGATGGCCAGAGTCGATCGTGCCAAGCCTATAATTGTATGCATGGAGTAATTCTCTCGATGTTAGAGACAAGCGATGACGAACAAGCAGAAAGACTGCTTGCTTTAATTTACTACGTAATAATAACTGGATTGAAGTAACTGTTATTTGGCACCGCAGGCGGCATAACAACAGTTGGACTATATGTTGACCAATGCAAACTGCGCTCAAGCTACCATGCTGAGAGCGCGCGATGCCTTAAAAGAGACAATGGTAATTGCCTAGTGCAGTTGGCTGTAGATTTGTTCTTTCAAGAACAATGGCAAAAGAGCGTATCAAACCAAAATTAGCCAATCTCTCCTCGTTGCCCAATCAGGGGATCGCAAGCTTTGCTGCGTGTAAATGGATAATCCGATATTACATGGTAAGCACGCTACATGCTGATTTTGTTTGGGATAGTGCCTATTTTTAAACGCTACGGCGTCTCTATTTTCTCACTCTACGGTTTTCTCGCTTCAAGGCTTCGTAGGGCCAAAAAAAAAAGGCTGAGTGTGGCCGGGGAGGAGATCCACTCCGTCATCAACCTTTTGTAAAAGGCCCGGAATCTATTTATACGCGCCGGCTGGAAAAGAGAAGTATTAGCTCCTCGGAGAAGAGGAAGATGATTCTGATGATGATGCTTAGCCACGCCCGCCACGGGGGAAAAAAAAGAAGAAAGGAAAAGAGAGCATAGTACTAATTCTAGCTGGCTGAACTGGAATTGGTTCACAATGACGATAGGGCGGAGAGCGAGTTGTGGAGGTGTGGAAAAAGGGCGCGCCTCGCAAGGAAAAGACGTATTCAAGTAGATGCATGTACAGGCCGTACGCTAGCAATCCTTGGCAAGCGGAATATCTACAAGAATTTCCCGTTTGTGTCAGTATCGGCCGATTTGTCCGTATTTTTGTCTCTCTCTATCTTTTTTTGGCCTTTTAGCCTAGAGGAGCCGAGAAAGACGGGGAGTTTATTACTAGGGGAGGGGGGGCATGGATTTGGGGGAGATGCGAGATGCCTGCAATTCCGGAGTCAAATTCCGAGTCGGCAATGGGATTTGTCCCGTACGGGCCCATGCTAAGCTGCTCTCAGATGGCGGCTGTCTGTTTAGTTGATGCTGCGACAATGGCGATGAAGCTATTGCCCCAAATCTGCTACTGCTGCTGCAGCTAGGAACGGATAAAGCTATATTTCTACCTACCCCTACCTTGACCGCAACCCGTATTTGAACTCATGTCGCGTTCTGCCGTTATGGGTATGCTGCCCGATGAGAAGAGAGAAAAAAAAAAGAGAAGCGGGCTGAACTGAGCTGCGTCTCAAGGGCTTAATGTCGAGGCCATCACGGAGAAAAAGAACGAAAGGGGGAGGGGGAAGAGAGAGACAGCAAGACCAGGCACTTTTTGAAGTTGACGGGGAACGGATATGTGACTCGGTCTGGCAAAGGGAAGTGGGTTTGTTTTCTTTGTTGCGTGGTTAGCTATGCCAACCGGAGGACTATCTGGAACAAAAAGCGGTATTGCTGCTGTTTGCGTGTAAAATACGCGTAAACGAGGAGATCGGCCGGAGCTTTGCCTCGAGCGGTGATGCTGGCGATGCTGAAAAGCTGCTGCCTCAGATTTGAGCACTAGTATCGTATGCGATGCTACTCCGTACAAGCCTACATACCTACACATACATATACCGCTACTCCAAGTTGCCTATTCCACACTGGCATATAATGCCTACATGTAGGCACATACGTCAAATACCACTGCCAGCATGCAGCACAGTCGCAGCCGGCACCGCCTTGGTTGCATCGACGATCCCCCTCCGAGCCTAGATACGTGTCTTGCATAATCCAGTACAACCACTGCTCGGCGTAGACGTGCGAATAGCTGCATGGCCATTCGTCCGACCCGGTTCGTCGTAGCACTCGGCCGGGAAGAGCGAGGCTCCATAGCGCCAAAAGGGCTCAGCTAGGACTCGGCTAGGACTGCTGCACTGCTAAAACAGCACTAACAGAAAGCTGCTCCGAGGCTAAAGGGCCAGAGGGCCCAAAAGCAAGCATGGTGGTGTGTTCGATATTAGTCGTAGCTGATGTGGGCGCTGCAAAGCAGAGACAATCGGAGGTTTGGCTCCTTAGCCCTGTGCTAGGCATTTTGTGTTGGATGTACTGTTGTGATGTAAAAGAAATCCACGGTAACTACCGCTGTGCTGCCATCCTGGACAGTTTGGATCTGCTCGTGGACTCGGCTCTTTTTTTTTTTTGCTGTTCTTGTACATCTCTCAGCCCTTTTTTCTCACTAATACCGGGCAAACTGTGTCAGCAATAAGAAAAAAAGGAAAAAATATTGTATCTGCTCACTTGAGACTTTTTGGTGCTTTGACCCAGGAAATGCTGCTCGAAAGCGGCCAAGTGCCCCGGCGGCGCTGCAGGCACGGCAATGTTACCGCTTATATCGACCTCCATGGTGAGGTACTAACTAATATTACCCAGGGACTACTACTACTGCCTACCTATAGACAGACGGACGACTTTGACACCAGACTCGAATTCTTCTGACGTTACTCCGGCAGCAACCCACCCACGCACGAGCCGCCGGACCCCCTTGCTTTTTGCGGCTGCAAGGCGCTGAAGAGCGTTCAGGGATGCGGCGCTGCTAGTGCTGGGGCTAGCGGGATTTCATACTTTTGAGGAACTTGCCGTCCACAGAGCGAGCAGCGCTGCTGACAGGAGAAGACGATTTCGAACAAGCGTGTGTGTATAAAAATATGCCAATTGAGTGATTAGCTTTGGATGCTTGGGGTATGAGACAGCTGTGTACTTGTATATACGTAGGGTTAGGTAGAGCTGATCCAAGCTTGGGTCAGAACCTGGTAGCGGTAGGTGGTACTGTCAAGTGGCATATCCGTGTTAGTGCAGCTCTGCTACCAAGATCCAGTTAATGCTACGACTTGATACTCCAGTCTGCTTTAGTACTACCAACCTCTCTGCCACTAGGTACCGACCTAGAATGCTACCGTGGAGGCATAAAGCTCCATACCTGAAAGCTCCATAACCTGTGACAGCTTGCTGGGTCTTGCACAGACCAGAACCAGATTCGATTTTTTGACCGAAGACCCCAGCCAGACCGGCGATATGATAGACGGGCGATGGGATAGGTACTCTTTCTGGCTGGTCCCCTTGTCCATACTCGTATACATGCATTCACGCTGTTGGGATATCGGTAATACAAAGCAGTAAAGTAAATATTTCCCTAGTACTACTACTGTAGGTACTAGTAAGGTCGAGAGGTAGATATACTCTATAGTACGAGCATCTTAGTCTTGGCTGGCGCTCCAGATGACTGTGGTACGGTACGGCTGCGTGTATAAGCGTCGGAGCAATGGCAACCTTAATTGCCTGATGGAGCCGGCTGAATGCTTGTCTGCCTTGTCCAGCGCCAAAGGCTGTTTCAACCGCGCCAAGTGACTGCTGTCACTGGCAACTGCCGATAGGAGATCTATCTCACCCATCAGACAGACATCAATATTATTTCTTATCGTAGTCTGTCAGGGTCAGCGCTGAGACAAACGTTTGCTGCTGGGAAATTCCGCCGTCACGTGGCCGTGGCGCTTCCTGGGCTGGGCTTGAACCCCCGGCACAGCGTCTGATGATCGGGTCTTTGTCCAACCAAGATCATAGTCGACTCCTTTTTTCACCTTAACTTTGTGCCCGGTCGAAGCCATTCCTGGCCGTCGCGCAGTAGCTCCGGACCTGGGCCCCGCCCACACACAGACCGGCGACGCTTGACGTTCTGCAGCAAAGGCAAGGGCAGGGCAGGGTCATGGTTCGGCCGAGCAGTCCAGTCTCGCTAAGACCAGCCCGTTGTGTACATCTTGCGTCTGCGAGCTACTGTGGACGGCTCCAGAAAATTAGTTGCTAGGCCATGCGCTGGCTCAAGGGAAAATAGAAGCCTGGCTGGGAAAAGGGAAAAAAAAAAGGGCGGAGAATAGGTACGGAGTACTCCGAGCGTGCAGCTTTGGCTCTGACATGGGGTCCAACCCACGCCGATCACAACCTCACACCCACCGTCCGTCTCATCATACATACATACATACATACATACATACGGTACTCTGACTGACATGCGCCCGAACCGCCAGATCGCAGCTTGTTTGAGAAACGAGATCTTTGCTGTTCTTTTCCCTAATTGGGAGACGCAAACCCGCGAAGACGCACATTAGCTGCGTGGAGGAATTGCTGAAACGGGCTATTCGTTGACCAATCACCCGGCGTCTTGCATGACTGCCTGCTCAGTCTGCCTGTGAGAGACGAGAGAGAGAGAGACAAAGATAGACGAGAGTGTGGTGTGTGAGCACAAGGAAAAAGGAAGAGAGTCAGAACAGTCTCTCTTTTTTTCCAAGCCACAGCCTCCAATCCTCTCTGATCCCCCTCCCTTCCCTCTGCCTTATCTCACTGCTCCTGTTACTCTCACTGCCTTGTCGCTATGCTCGGCGTGCTACCGGATTTTGATAAGCGACCTGTATTGTCTCCTTGACATCACAAGCCTTCTCCGCTAGACGAGGGTCGATACTGCTTTCAATCTTGTCCTCCACCCTCTTCTCCTCCGATTCGGCCGAATCACTCGGCCGTTTGGCCGTTAATCGTTAATATACAATCTCCCATCCCCATATCTCCCGTCTCTGCCCTATTCTATGCCAGCCGTGCCCACCAGATGGCTTCAATGCATACGTATCCTTCCATCACGGAGTCGGGAGTGGCTCCCTCGCCCGCCGCCGTTGGCGTTGATGCCTCCAACCCGAGTGAAGGAGCGAGTCCCTACGACACTTCCTCAATGTCTCAGCAGCCCTCGCCGCGACAGCTGCCGCACCAGCATCTCGGCCTGGTAACACAGTCGTCGCAGCAACAGCTTCATCAACAGGCGCAGAAGCAGCAGCAACAACAACAACAGCAACACCAACAGCAGCCTGCTCAGCGCAGCGTCAAGCGACCAAGGCCCGTCAAGTCATGCACCGAGTGTCGCAAGCGCAAGCTTCGCTGCGACCGTGCCTGTCCCTGCTCACAATGTCACAAGGCGAACCGTGAATGCAAGTACGCGCCGGATCAGGAGTCGGCTAACCTGTCCGATGGCTCAGATGCAGAGGCTGCTGAGCCCAGCCGGCCAGCCAAGCGCAACTTTTCGCACAGCACCATCCCTCCCATGGCCAGTAGTCCGTACAACGAAGCTCCCTCTGCTGCCAGATCGGCCAGACCTACCGATTCTACGAGCCTCCCGATGCTCGAAGACCTCTCCATACGAATGGAACGACTGGAGAAACATGTTCTTGTGCGAAGCACAAGCAGATCCGACCTTGGCGGGCCCAGGATAGTTGCGGCAGCTCCAGAGACCATACGGGGGTTGACGGTGAAGCGCGATGCCTTGCGAACTCGATATTTTGGACAAAACGACCCTCGAGTGCTATTGAATCTGGTAAGTATGGATGGGTGTATGGATGTACATTGCATAAGCAGGCGACAAGAGGGCGTGCTTTTGATTATGACCCTCTCTGGTATGGCGATAAAGTGGCTGACTTGACATTTGCTTGTTAGTTTGACGATGCAAAAGCATATGTAACCCACAACTGCCAGCGAGAGCCTTTTCCCAGCTTTGAAGTCCTACATAAACACATACGAAGCGAGTCGGCCAAGGCGTTGACTCCAATTACCGTCTTTGTGGACTCCATGATGCCAATTCACAAGAGAATGACGGATATCCTACCGAAAAAGTCCATCTGTGATAGACTGGTGACTGCGTATATCGAAACATCAGAGACCCAGTATAGAATCATTCACGTGCCGACATTTGCGGAACAGTACAATCAATACTGGGAGGGCAAGCCGCAGCCAGAACATTTTCTCCCGCAGATGCTCTCCATAATAGCGGTATCATCTAGATATGAATCGAAATCCAGGGGCCTAGCTACCGAGCGCATAGAAGGTGTGCATATCCCGACCGCCTGTGCGCTGGTTCGGATTTGGCTGGATAGCTTGAAAGGCAAACAGCTTGTTGAGCTTGCTACCTTGCAGGCCGAGGTGCTTCTGCTGCTCGCACAGAGGATGATTATCACACGTCCCCAGGACTCATGGAATCACCTAGGATTCGTGGTCCGCATGGCCATGTCCATGGGCCTTCACAGAGATCCCTCAGAATTTGAGCCGCGAATGACCCCATTCCACGGCGAGATTAGGAGGAGGCTGTGGTTTACGGTTCTAGACATGGACTTGTACATGTCAATCCTCGCAAATATGCCCTGTCTCATTCGCGAGGGTGACTATACCTGTCGGCCGCCGCGAAATCTGGACGATAGCGAACTCTTTCCAGAGATGACTGAGCTGCCGCCTTCGAGGCCCTTGGATCAAGTAACAGATAGTCAGATGCAAGTCTATGCATCCATGACCCTTCCCACTCGCATGAAAGTGGCTCACATGATTAATCGCATTGACACCATCCGTGACTACCAGGAGGTGCTGGATGTAGGCGGGAAACTGGAGCGATTCATTGAAGATATCAACTACATCTTTCCCCGGCACGCTCTCAATGATATTGGAAAGAGCAGACTCTGGCGGAACCGGGTCATTCTCGATATGCATGTGCGACGGCCCCTGCTGGCGTTGTATCGACCATTTGCCATGGCAGCCCCCGAGGCGCCGACGCTAATTTCACGGGCGTATCTTCGATCCTGTATGGTGATATTGAAATATCTCGACGAGCTGGACCCCACCTTGCCGCATTTTGACGACATTTATCAAATGTATATGCAGCTCTTGAAGCGAGACATAATCCAGGCTTCGCTAAGCGTGTGCTATTTTATCAAATCGGCTATTCGTCCTTCTGCCAACAGCAGCATGCTTGCTCAACAAGGACTCAGAGCTTCGCCGGGGCCCTCGGATGATATGCCGTCGTATATCCCGTTCCCGACCTATGTCCCGGATGACTTGATGCTTTGGTCGCCATCACGTCTCATCAGCACCGTGCAAAAGATTATCGAACTGCTCGTTGGGCAGATCCGCGGCAGCGACCTCAAGGACATTCTCTGCGTTGCTGTTGTTCTGGAGAGCGTGAGAAAGGCCGATGTCCGAAGCGAGGAGATTACGAATACCATGTTTGACTTGCTGAATGCTTGTTTGAGAGCTACCAATATGACGACGGAGAAACTTCGAAACCCATCATTGGGTAATGTCAATGAATATCAACGCGATGCGTACGCTCATGGTAGGATGCCATATATACAGCAAAGTTACGGCATGGGAGGCATGTCGGATCATACCCAAGAATTTGGCGGCTGGATCATGTGGGATGGTTGGGATTGATACGAGCCTCTGCGGAGGCCTTGTTGTGTTTCGTTTTCCGGCATAATCGTTTTCATCTTCCTTGCTGATTTGTGTTATTTTACGGCTGGGATGAGTTATGAATCTGGTTTCCTTGCTCTGGGGAGAAATTGCCCGGCATGGGAGATTGATGAGAATTTGGATCTTTGAGTAACATGACTGTTGAATTTCGGATGATCGTCGTGAGAAAGAGGAGGGGAGAGAAACAAAGAGAGGAGATACCCATATGCGCGTGACTTTTTGGGGGTAGGATTAACTGTTTCAGCTGGCTTTTTGTACAATACTTGAAGGACGCATGGCTAGGTAAAAGAGGGTTAGCACCCGTACGGCATAGCAATATGTATGACGGGGGTTCTTTTCTATTTCTGTTTCCTTGCTGCTTTTCTAACATGTGACTGGCTGCCTATTCTGATGTATTCTCCAAGAAACACTGTCTATACTTTATCAAAAAAAAAAAAAAAAAAAGAGGACTCTCTTCTACTATCCGGTTCTCTGACCATAACAACCTGGCTTGCAACCCCCAATCCTTGCATTCTATTTTGTCAGCACCGGGGACTTCCCATCCCACTCGCTCGCCTCAGCTGCCTTAACCATCCATTCAGCCAAGCTAGCCCTGCTAAGGACCGCATTCCAGCCACAACCCTTTCCATCATCTGGCCAGACCTTGACGGTCTCCGCAGGACCCTCCGTCAGCCTCGCCGGCCTCGCAAAAACAAACGGCAGCCCACTCTTGCGAATCAATTCGTCCATCTTGTTGTGGTCCTTGATGGCAATCTTCATTGTGCTGTGTTCGAGCACGGCGCGGAAGAGCAAGCTCATGTTGTTCATGGATTCACGCGCGCCATAGAGAGAGTTGACTATGAGTTTGGGAGGGCTGTTGAAGTTTGTGTTTGCGATGGCGGAGAGGAGGATTTGCGCGGTGGAGGTGAGCAAGTCTGGGGGCGTGTCGGGATGTAATGCTGAGAAGGGGTTTTCGGATACGCGGCGCTGGTTGAGGGTTGTGAAAATGGCGGAAGGGGGGGATGGTGTTGAGAGGGCGGTTTGGACGTCTTGGAGGGAGGTTGGCGTTCCTGCATGCGAGGTTAGCTTGGTTTTGAAATTGGGGGTTTACTTTGTTTTGTGGGGGGTGAATGTTGAAATTTTATCAAAAGAAGTAGGAATATGGAGATTTTACGTACCTTGTATGATTGTGAGGTTTGGATGTGATGTGAGAGATGATGGATCGCGGGCGAGAACGGTGACGGTGTGGTTGCGGGAGAGGGCTTCGGCGAGGATGAGACGGCCGTTGCGGCCAGTGGCGCCGGAGATGAAGATGTGCATTTTTATTTGATTGAGGTAGTTGTATTAACTTAAGATGTTGTTGATTTGAATTTGGTGTTGCTTTTCATGTAATGAGAATAGTTTTGAAAGCGTGTAAGTGAACCTCGGAGCAGATGTTATGGTATAGCCTCAATGGGTGCTCAAATAATGTTTTGGGGAAAAACGGTCTTGAATTGATGATGGATTTCTACAAATACCCAGAAGCTCTTAGATTTACGCTGTTTAAATACTTTTTCAAATCCTTTCTACTCCTTTCTATTCATTGCAAAGCCACTCGGGCAACGTTTGAATGAGTTTGTCCACTCGGCCGATACATGCACATATATACACTTCGGAGCCGTGCCACTCGGCCGGTCAGACTCGGACCATTAGTCTTCTTGATGGGCTTCGATCGAAGAAATTGGCCAGCTCCGAAAAGAAAAAGGGTCCATAACACTCCGGCCGTATTTTAGGGATTATGTCACATGACTTGGAGCTTGGGCTGGAAGATGTCATTTATATAAGCATCGTTATTCAGCCTTTTCTTTCTTCTGATACATATACAGTCTGCTATTATGGACTTTTTCTTTTTGTAAGACATGAGCCTCGTGCCTTTGAAAGAGCCAGTGATGCTCGGTCGGCGACTTATGCCGCTCGTGGCCAAAAGCCCCGAGAGGCCAAGCAATCAGCTATACCTATTTTTCAGCAGCATACTTAGTTACTAGGCCACGAGGCATAGGTAGGTAGGTAGCTAATTTGCCTCGCTATACCTCGGCTTGTATATACACAAACTCGTAGCAAGTCGAACTTGTTTCCAAATGGAGATGGCAGCGAACAGCTCACACGTGCTCGGCGTGCAATCATATTACCACAAGAGGCACAATGTGTATTGGCCCTTATAGGAATTTTTGGCTAAAACGGGTAATACGGACACCACGGGCCGCCGCCAAACGAACCTCGGCATGGCGTCCCGGATTTGAGATCAGCGCACCTCCCCGCATTCTCTCCGGCAAGGGATGCATATACTCCGTGTACTCCGCAGGCGATGGCAGCTTTACATCCCGACTGTATATATACAAGGGGCGGTTGCACTGCTAAAGGAACGCAGAATCTTTTCTTACACGTCCAATAAGTAGGAGAAAGTAAAAAGACAAATCACAATCATGGCTCCCAAACAAAAGGCGCCCGTCTATATCCTCGGCGTGGGCATGACCAAGTTCATCAAGCCCCGGGGCAAAGTCGACTACACCGAGCTGGGCTACGAGGCCGGCATCAAGGCGCTGCTGGACGCGCAAATCAACTACGACGACGTCGAGCAGGGCATCGCCTGCTACTGCTACGGCGACAGCACCGCCGGCCAGCGCGTCTTTTACCAGTTCGGCCTGACCAAGATCCCCGTCTACAATGTCAACAACAACTGCTCGACTGGCTCGACGGGCTTGGCCATGGGCCGCCAGTTCATCGCCAGCGGCATGAACGACTGCGTCATGGTGGTGGGCTTTGAGAAGATGAACCCGGGCAGCCTGCAGAGCTTCTGGAAGGACCGCGAGAGCCCGACGGGCACGTTTGTCAAGCAGATGGTCGAGACGAGGGGCATCACCAACGCGCCGGGAACAGCCCAGCTGTTTGGCAACGGCGGCAGGGAGTACATGGAGAAGTACGGCGCCAAAGCCGAGGACTTTGCGGAGATTGCGCGCGTGAACCACGCACATTCGCCAAACAACCCGTACTCGCAGTTCCAGCAGGTGTACACCTTGGACGAGATCCTCAAGTCGCCCATGATCTACGAACCCTTGACCAAGCTGCAGTGCTGCCCGACGTCGGATGGCGCCGCGGCGGCGATTCTCGTCTCGCAGGAGTTTCTGGACAAGAGGCCACACCTCAAGTCGCAGGCCGTCCTGATTGCGGGCCAGTCGCTGGCCACAGACGGGCCGAGCCTGTTCTCGCGCAGCGACATCAACCTGCTGGGCTACGAGATGATCCAGCACGCCGTCGGGGAGGCCACAACCGAGGCAGGCATCACGCCGCGCGACGTGCAAGTCGTTGAGCTGCACGACTGCTTCAGCACCAACGAGCTGATTGTCATTGACGCGCTGGGACTCAGCGACAAGGGCAAGGCGCACGAGCTGGTGCGCAACGGCGACATCACCTACGGCGGCAAATACGTGATCAACCCGTCTGGCGGCCTCACCTCCAAGGGCCATCCGCTGGGCGCCACGGGCATTGCGCAGTGCGCCGAGCTGGTCTGGCACCTGCGCGGCTGGGCTAACAACCGCGCCGTGCCAAATACAAAGTATGCGATGGCGCACAACCTGGGTCTGGGCGGCGCCGTGGTGGTGACGATTCTGAAGCGCGCGGATGGCGAGACTGCGCCCGTGGTGGACTCTGAGACGGTGGGCAAAGTGAATAAGCTGGGATACAACCCGGCAGTGGAGGCAAAGGGTTTTACAAAGGAGCAGGCGGATGAGGTGATGAGCAAGACGTCGAGGAACGATTGGGCGCTGCAGCAGACGCGGGATAAAGTCGAGGCGAGGTTCTGAAAAGCGAAGTGAAGATGCGATGATGGGCTATGAATAAGCTTGTTTTTGCGTGTATTATATAGTGTGATTTCTCTTATATATTGACGACAGCATAGCCTAGGCATGCATAATGACATGCTTCTTTTCTTTTCTTCTTAAATTTTGTTTGCTTTGTGTGAATCTTGCATCACTAGATTACTACAGGTTTGTAGTTTGAACAATCAGAAGTTCGTAAGAGTGTGATGTAGATATCAACGGTTACCAATCATTATCAAGACGAGAAGCAGGATGAAGCTGATACGAGCGTTGCGCTCTTTGTGCCGAGTAACGCATCCCCTGTTCTCGTCCTCCGCGATTCCATTGGCGTGAAATCCTCCGCGAATATGCAGTCGGCACAAATACCGCAGCACTTGTATCAGAACGGACGAAGACGAGATTCAACACAGTGGGAAAAAGGGGAGGCGAGGAACAAACAAAACAATAGCTTCTCTCCTTTGTACATGAGCAAGTTTTAGAAAAAATGAAGGATTGAAGAGAGAATGGCTTTCTCTTATCCTTATTGACAAAACTGTGCCTCCTTATTGTCGATTCTGGCCTCTTCGAGTCGCCTCCTGCTGCGTTTCACGTCTCGGCAGCAGCCGGTGCTCGTCACAGAAGCGCAGATTGCGCCACAGGCCTCGCTGTAACTGTTTGTGTCCCAAGGGGGGAATGAAAGTACCAGCTACTTCTATTTTGAGAAAACGCTTGCACTGATGAAAGCGTAAAGCTAACGCTATGTTCCCGCATAGGTAGGTACCAGGTACGCCAAATTGTATCCGGCTGCGAACAATACCCCGCTAAGAAGGAGTCAGCCGCGGCGTGAAACTTGCTCACTTGTTTTGGACCTTCCCTTGTTCTAGTGGGGATTTTGTTGGGCGGCTGCGATATCAGCGCAAAAGGATCAATTATTAATCTGACTTAATCCGGCGGGTGGTCAGCGGCGCAGTCTTTATAAGACAAGTGTTGGCCTCGCAACTCTTCCAAACAGACAGATATTCAAGTCAAGCCAATCAACACTCACAACAACAAACAACAAACCTTTTTCACCACCAAAACTCCAACCTCCACAAAACTCCCATCTGCAAAAATGGCCTCTCACACCTACAAGTTCGATGTCACCATGACCTGCGGCGGCTGCTCTGGCGCCATTGACCGTGTCCTCAAGAAGCTCGACGGTATGTAACTATTCCTCCTGGCATCCTTTTCGCTCCCTTCCCTTGTTGTTGTTGCAGCGGCAGCAGTAGTAGCACAAGTGCTGACAGCGTTTCACTTTTCCAGGCGTCGAAAGCTACGAGGTATCCCTTGAGAACCAGACCGCAGTCGTCAACACCGACCTGCCCTACCAGACCGTCTTGGAGAAGATCTACAAGACTGGCAAGAAGATCAACTCTGCCACTGCCGACGGCGTCCCTCAGTCAGTCGAGGTTGCTGCTACTGCGTAAAGACAGGGAAAAGGAGAAGAAGGATAAGAAGGATGCAGAGGAGGAAGCGAAACAAGATGTTGCGAGGCAACTAGGCACATATGACAGAATATTTCGAGCGTCTGTTCTTTAATGAAATAATGAGTCTTTTCAAGTTCCAATTATAAGTTTCCACGCTGGCTGTGGTGAAGTCGATACTCTGATGGGATCTAAATCGCCGGGGGTGTCAGCTTGCCTTTTCCACAGTGACTACTAGTAGGCGAGAGCGAGCAGACAAAAGACCTTTTTTTATCATGAGTATAGGCCGGGGGAGTAGAGCAAGGCCAGTTGTAGATGTAAACTTGTTGAGGGAATCAAGGAGAATTGTGCAGCAGTTCTAAAAGGTAATACCAGTTGGATGACTGCGGAAATGCATGGACGAGCAGATGGACGGCACTGTCTCTAATCTGGCGCAAGCACCATTACATCTCTTGCTGAGAAGGGCAATATACTGAAAGGTTGGGTTGCAGATTTAATAGATGTTAGCCCTTGGTTACTGGGAGATGCATCGCAGACACACCGGGATCACTGGTACGCCTTCCAAACACAACATGGATGCCTTGTGACCAGCATTACTCGATACAGGCCAGCTGGACGCTTTCTACGGAGCCCATTACGACGACAAATCTCAACAGACAATTTTTTTTCCAAGCACATCCCTACCAGGCCAAGGATTGATAGAGCCAACACCTCATGCTATAAGCTCAATGGCTCCGTTTTCCCCGCATCTACAATTCTTTCATCCGCATCGCCGGACTGACGCCTCCCACCCTATGAAACACAGTCCCTTGGCACCCTTCTATCAATAGCAGGCGACCTAATCGATGCACCCCAGATTAATTTATTATAAGAGAGATAGTAATAGAAAAGCTGGGGTAAATACTAGTACAATGGTATAGAGACGGAGAAAATTAGTTGCATAACTTTGATCAGTAAAAGAGGAATAGCGGGCTTGGGGAGAGAGGAGAGGCCCTGAAATGATTCCGTTCGAGCGAGCGAAAAGAGGCTTATCAGGTCCCGCATCTATCGGCGGAACGGGGTGGGCTTGCGGTCCGTCTATAATGGATGGGGTAGAATTGTCGTGGCTTGTTATGTTCTTGGTGCTAGGATGTATTTGTAGGCATGGTTTAACTGTTAATCGATCGAAGAGGAGGAAGAGAAGAATCTGTTGGCTGAGGAAGAAGGATCCTTGTGGGGATGGAAGGGAAGGATAACATGGGGTAACGGGAACTAGACAATACGGGGCAAGCTAATATGGAGAAGGTAGGCTTTATAAGAGGACAGAAGAAAAGGAAGAGAACGGGGTTGAGGATCTGGAGTAGCCTTGGAGATATGATCTTGCTGGAATAGGAACTAAGCGGCGTTCCGTGTTGTTGTTGTTGTTGTTGTTGTTGTTGTTGTTATCGAGTCAGGTCCGTGTCAGGCTGTCATGATTGGTTCTTCTTTGCCTTCTCTTTGGCTGTGTATCTACACCACGGCATCTCGCTACGGCACTCTCCGGACCACTTGGTCACCAGGACAGCACAGCATAAACAATGAAGCCCGAATCTGCATGTAAGCCAATAGCCGTCGTCAATCTCCATCTTCATCTCCGTTTCCATCTGGCCATCCATCAGATTACCCCACGCCATTGCCCGCCCTCTTCTCCGGACTCGTGTAAGTGTTACAGAGGATGAGGAATTTTCCCTCTCTCAGCTTCTCATCTATGCGTGTTCCTTCCATCCTGAATTTAAGTATAATGTTTGTATATAGATAGACAAATGAATAATCGCAAATTCATTGAGTGCTACACTATAATCTGGAGCCTCATCTACGGCAAGATCCCCTCATCTTGCTGCTTCACTTCGCGGGACGTGTGGCGCAAAGCCCACTTTTGCCCGTGATTGCCGCTCAGCATCCAATCTCTCTGTAGCTGTCGGGCACTTGAACATCTAGTCAAAAGTGTAAAGCTACTAGCGGGAACTAGGCAGAAGAATCAGGAGGGAGCTTGTAGACACTTGCTCCAAACGATGGACGTGGCTGAAGATGGATAGCCCGTGGAGCTATGGGAAGGATCTCAAAGGTGGACACCAAGGCTGTGCCTACTAGATTCCGTGAATCAATTCCGTTACGCCTAGCGCTGCTTCTTGGTGCTTTTCAGCTCTTTTGTGGAACTTTTATATGCACTGTCAAGAGGTTTAGTACGAGAGGTGAAGCTTCGTATAAGCCGTGTACGAAGAACGAGAGAATGTGTGCATATGTTGTATGATACGCTCACGCCTTACACACTTTATTTAGGTGAACATTGAGGTAAAATGTAGTGACGTATCACGTCCTAACGGAGTTTCTTTATCATTTTAGTGAAATAGAAGCATCAGAAACGCCGCCCAACGGCAGATCAAGACAACATTCGACAGTGCCAAAACAGCTCAGCATAGTCCGATGAGGCCGTCCCGAGAGTGGGGGGGCCCATCAACAAGGACTCAAGTATAGCTAAACAAGGGCCAACGGGGCAAAAGAGCCTTCAATCGATTTGCCCACGGACTTGAGGATGTGGCTTGCTTTTTCCCTCTTTGGCTGCAGACTAACAGGCTGCATGATAGGTGGGCATCTGATATCAATGGCTTGATGGCATGATGTCGGCATGGCATGATGGGCGAACCTGCTCCACTCCACCTTGGGCAATCCTTCCCCCTCCGCCCCAGTTATCCCGGGCCCCGGCGTCGCTCGACCGAAATCCCAAACTTAGCACCGGATGCCGCGTGGTTTGTACTATCTTTGACATCCAAAGCACTATTCGCGTTCGTGAATGCTGTGACTCCCACAACACTAAAGGTTTGTCTGGCCGAATAGCCACACCACCATCGGCCTAGCGATGAAGCTGCCCCTTTTTCACATTGATGCTACCCAATCATGGATCGGTCCGTCCAGCCGAGAACGGACAGAGAGAAGACGAAGAGAGGGAGAGTGACATACAAGCCAAGTTGGATGGAGAGGAATGAGATGATATCACTCTACTTGGGTTGTACTGCAGCTTCTTAGCTGTAAATTTAGCTGTAGCTGAGTTGAGCTAGGCCAAGGAGGGCTTCACAAAAGGTTTATATAAATCACAGCTGCTCGTCACATCCATCCAGTTGTTCCTGTCTATATCCCCTTTCATCATCAACAGCTCTTCATTCAGTCAATTGAATCTTCCATATTATAGACTCTTACACAAAAAGTCAATTCTATATCCATACCTCCATCCACCATGGGCAGCCTCAATCTTCCAACAGAACAATGGGCACAAGTCGTCGAAAAAGTCGGCGGACGTACGTCTCAAACAAACCCCCCCAATCTTATGAATTCTCTATGCTAACCTTCATTCCCAGCCGCCACCTACAAGAGAATCCCCGTCCAGCAGCCCGGCCCAGATGAAGTCCTCGTCAACGTCAAATACTCTGGCGTCTGCCACACCGACCTCCACGCCATGATGGGCGACTGGCCCCTCGACACAAAACCCTTACCCCTCGTCGGCGGTCACGAAGGCGCCGGCGTCGTCGTCGCCCGCGGCTCGCTCGTGACGGACATTGAGATTGGCGACCTCGCCGGTATCAAGTGGCTCAACGGCTCGTGCCTCAGCTGCTCCTACTGCCAGAACAGCGACGAGTCGCTCTGCAAAAAGGCCCTGCTGTCGGGCTACACCGTCGACGGCACGTTCCAGGAGTACGCCATTGCAAAGGCCGCCCACGTCGCGCGCATCCCCAAGGGCACCAACCTCGAGGCCGTTGCGCCCATCTTGTGCGCGGGCATCACCGTCTACAAGGGCATCAAGGAGTCGCTGGTGCGACCCGGCCAGACAATCGCCATTGTTGGTGCTGGTGGCGGCCTCGGCAGCATCGCCATCCAGTATGCCAAGGCCATGGGCATCCACGCCATTGCCATTGACGCCGGCGACGAGAAGCGCGATCTGTGTCTCAAGCTCGGCGCCACCACCTTCATCGACTTCACAAAGTCCAAAGACATCGTCGCCGACGTCAAGGCCGCTACGCCCGACGGCGAGGGCCCCTACGGCGCGCTGCTCGTCGCTGTGCAAGAGAAGCCCTTCCAGCAGGCCACGCAGTATCTCCGCTCAAAGGGCGTCCTGGTCTGCATTGGTCTCCCCGCCAATGCCAATCTCTCTGCTCCCGTCTTCGATACTGTCGTTCGCATGATCAATATCAAGGGCAGCTACGTCGGCAACCGAGCAGACACTGCCGAGGCGTTGGACTTTTTCGCACGAGGGTTGATCAACGTTCCGTACAAGTCCATTGGCCTAAGCCAGCTACAGAATGTCTACGATTTGATGCACGAGGCCAAGATTGCCGGCCGTTATGTTGTTGACACTTCTAAATAGATGTGTGTGCTTGGAAAAGTACTCAAAAGCTCAACAAACATGAAAGAAAAAAAGCAAGAAAACTTAAAAGGATTTAGATTCAAATCTAGGAGTATGGGCTGGCGGTTTGATGTAGGCATGGATGAGTTTGTTGTTTGTTGGGCAAGGATTGTCTTTTCATTTGACATGTACTTATAAAATGATGGCGGGGTGTAAAGGTAATGAGATTCACGAGTAGCTGTTTGTTTGAGATTAATGACATGAGAAACGAAATATATATTGGTCAACTTGTTCTTTATGAAACCGTAGCCTGTGAGGTTTATATGCAATTCAACGAAAACATCAAAGCGCTATCATTAGCTCCAAGATGCAGTGATCGCGTCGTATATATTTACGAATGATGTCTCTCGCTAACTCAACTTGCCGAAGCGAATGCCTGCCTTAAGTGACTTTTATCAGACCGGACATACTAGAGAATTGTACGTATGTAGTATATTGTGCCTATATCTTCTTTCACTAAAGTAAAAACGCATCTTCCACAGCTCTAATACCCCGCCTTTCCTTAACCACTTGCAAAACCATCTTTTATGAACCGCCAGGGCCACCGAGGAGAGCAAATCTTCGCACAATGCTAGGTCCGTATTCTTGGTACTAGGCATACAGTTAGTCATGACATGTTTCAAAAGACACTCAATCCAGGTGGTATGACGTACCTCCGCCTTGGTGTGGCAGTAGGATCGGAACTCGGGAGTCTGGCCGAGCAGACTGCCGCCGAACCAGGGTCCATGTCGCTGTCTCTTGTGAGTAATAACCTGGACATCCACTCCACCGCTGCGGGCACCGCCGCTGCGCTGCTCGCTGGCCTGGATTCTGGCATCCACAAGCAGCTTAATGTCTCGCTGTAAACGTCTTCCAAAGTCCTTGTAGAGGGTGCTTCCACCGGACAGCACAATGTTCTTGTATAGGCCTCGTCGAACATCAATTGGGGACTGCTGGATGACGCCATCCACAACCGTTGGCAGCGGAGTCAGGAAATCTGACGTGTAGATTTCGGGGTTGAAGAAGATTTCGGGAGCCAGGAAACGCTCGTAGCCGACGTCGACGGTGACCTGGCGACCACCGGGCTGGGTCACAACGTGCTTGGCAAAGCGGCTGCGGTCACGGTCGTAACGGGCAAACTCCTTGACAATGTCGGGGCAGACGTAGCAGTACTCTTCCTTGATCTCCTGAGCAGTCTTCAGAGACGAATCGGGCTCGCCACGATCTCGCAGAAGAGACTGCACAAAGTATGTAATGTCTCGTCCGGCAACAGGAATCGACTTGATAGACGATCCGATAACGTATCCTTCGGCGACAGGGATGACGTGGGTGACACCATCACCAGAGTCAATAACGGTACCGGTCAAGGAGCGATCCGAGACCTTGGAAGAGGTCCACGACGCCGCGAGAGCAAGAACAGCTTGCACAGCAATGTACATGCCGGCACAGTTGAACGACTCGAAGAAGATCTCGGCAGTGTTTTCTCGGTTCTCGGGGGGGTTCAGCGGCTATACCAGTTGTTAGCAACCTCCAAAACACATCAGATATATCATGGAAACCTACAGGCTCGGTGAGAAGGAAGTAGTGGTCTTCGGGCTCGACTCGCAGGTACTTGAAGATGGAGTTTGACCAAAATCGCTCCATGTGGTCCTAATTGATTGTTAACAAGACCGTGCCTTTCCCCAAAACATCACAATTGCTCATCTCGTACCCAGTTCTCAATCTGGCCATGGCGGATGGGGTAGTGGAGGCCATATCCAGGACCAGCCGCGGCGTTAATGGCCTCGTCACCGATGTAAAAGTCCAAGTCCTCGGTTCCGCGCTTCGAGTTCAGGTGGCCGCTGGGACCAGCTCCTCCGGTGAGGAACGAAGGCTTATTGCCAACGGCCGGACGACCCGATCCTGATCCTCCGGCACCTCCACTGGCAGCCTTGGTCGCGATGGCGGTAGGGAAGACGAATGAAGGGGAATCGTTGCCGGCAAAACCTAGCAGAGCGAGCTCAAGTCAGTGGACCGCAGTTTCGTGGACGAGAAGCATAGTTGGCGGGGATGACGGCGAGATAGTACCTAGCTTAGAGAAACCCGTGCCGCTGGACGAGTGTCGAGTTAGCACCTTGCGTCGAGCTGTTGATCTGGAGCCATCCAGGAGAGAGGAGAGAGGGGCGGCATGTCTGATGCGTCCGCGGCGGGAATCAAGACTTACTTGTCCATGACAACGGCGGGAGTTTGGTTCGCCATGATTGCAAAAGGTGCGGGCAGCACAGGCACAAGCTCCCAGAGTCGTGACGGTGAAGCTTCGAGATTGCTGGAGGCGGAGGAGCGCAGCAATGGCCCGTTGACAGCTGGACTCGAGTCTAGGGACAGGTGGGGAGATGCGGATGTCGAGACGGAGTACGTAACGTGCCTGGAGTTGGCTAGGCTCCGGCTACAGAGGCAAGACCGCTAAAGATAGAGGGGGCGGAGGGCCTGTGAGGCGCCAGCTCCAGCCCAGTTGCTCTGACGAATCTCACCGTGCTGGCCCCGCCAAGTCGCCTGGCTAGCTGTTTACTGGGATATATGTGGCTAAGGGGGCGCCTCTGTGGGGAGCTGCGAGCTGCCCATGTTTTTGCCCATGGTTTTTGCCCATGGTTTTTGCCCCGACGTCATGCGGCCGCGAATAGCTTCACGGCTTCATAGTAGATGTGCATCCATGTAGGTAGGTCAGTGTATTTACCTGGGCACTCAAACAGCAATGCAGAGTAAAATTGCGGAGAATCTATTTCTGGCATCACCCACTCTCATCTCTTTGAGAAACCTTCATCTTTCATTGTTGGATAAATCAATGAAGGAATTGGGTCTTCTATGAACGGCAGCATATAAGAACAAGAGATCTTCTGCAGTGAGAGAAATGCAGCCCAACCAACAGCAAATCAACGCCAAATACATAAAAGTAGCATCCAAAAACGGCCGATTACACACTCAAACAGTTCATTAACAGCAAGGAAGGCGTTGCCCGCCACGAATTATGCCCACCGCCGCATCGTCTTAATGGCCCGAATTCTTGAACTCAATCTCGACTCTTCTCTTGGAGCCGCCTGCCATATTTGCTACTCTTCTGTATAGCCATCTACAGCAGCTCCAGCCTTTAAAGGTTTTAAAGACTCACTATAGCGGCTTTCTTTACCCCGCCGCTTGCGTATCTGCTGCCAGTTTTTCGCCTGTCTGCTGTGAAGGGCGGCTGCGCACTGCCGGCTGGCAGAACAAAAGGCGGTGGCATTGACTCTTACCATTCTTGAAAGAAGCGAAAAAAACCAAAGCCTCCTTGACTTGTGCTTTTTCTTACTCTTCTTTTCTCTTTGTCCCTCTTGTGGGATCAATACACTCGCCCTACCGCCTCTTGTTCCCGCCCCTTGTTGCGTATATGTTTATGTATATCGCCTCTCTCATGTCGAAAGCTGTCCAATAACGCCATTATACATTTTCAGTACAAAATATTTTGCAATCAAAACTTGACCAAAGTATGAGCAGTGGCTATGACGTTGAAGGAGTTCCCCCCGTGATGGATGACAATACTTGTGGTATCGATGGCGCACTCGACAGGGTCCTTGGCTTTGGTCAGAAGCAGCTCAAATGCGTTCCGGCAATATTCATTCATGCCGGAGCTGGCTTCCATAGCCACCAAAACGAGCATGTCCATCTTCAAGCCTGTGTTGCGTAAGGCTGCCCCTTGTGCCATTATCTAGCCTGCTGCTATGCGATGCATGTTCTGACTCTGAGACTTTTACAGGGCTTGCGAGATGGGCATGAAATTCCTAAAAGCCGGTGCTACTGCTACCGAGGCAGTTGAAGCTGCCTTAGTGATCCTCGAGAACAAAGAGATAACCAACGCCGGCTATGGCTCCAATCTATCAATTGACGGCACCGTCGAGTGTGACGCGACGATTGTTGATCATTTAGGTCGTAGCGGTGCCTGCGGCGCCGTTCCAAGTCAGTCGGCTCTCTCGTCTTTAATCATCTGTCTACTAACCAGACCATTGTTGCTAGACGTTCGAAATCCCATATCACTGGCTAAGCTCATCTTGGACACAAGTAACGAACCCCTGAGCCTCCGCCGTGTCCCCCCAAATGCCCTCGTAGGCGAAGGAGCGAGAAGTTTTGCTGAGGAGCATGGAATGGCAACATATGGCAACGAATACCTTGTTTCCAGGAATTCCAGGGACCGTTTCCTGAAATGGCAAGAAGATTTGAAGAGAGCCGAGATTGGCCCCAATGACAACAAGGCCAGCTCTGCCTCTAGCAAGATCAATACCGGAAATGCTCCGCACCTGTATGATGCAGTGGCAGTGACGGATCCTCGTAAAGTATTCCCCAGGGATCACACCGCGGCAATTCTGGCGGGAACGTGGAATGAAGGTCAACTCGATTCGCCTTATGCCGGCACACCGAACCCAGAGTTGAATGCTATTGTTGAGCCTCCAGTATATCCGGCAACATATGCGCGTGCTCTAGCCTCAACTCCAACGAATACCGCTCGATCTCCCTCGCGACAACCAGGAATTTCAATTCATACGATGCCTATAACCCCACCGAGCAACACGAGCCGAAATTCTCCATCTAGTCGCCTGAAACGCCACTCTAAAAACATCAATCAAGCTAGTCGTGGAAACGGCGTGAGCGCAGACGCTGCTCCAGATAATACCGAGCTGATGGAGAGCTCAGAAGTGTCGCATGTCGACGGAGCGAGACTTTTCCGTGAAAATTCCGGTGAGCCTCAAGAAGGTCTAGACGATGGGCTTGGCAAGGATGAAGGCCAAGGGAGGGATGCCTCCATGATAAGCATTCGCGGTCTTAAGCGTCCGCTTGACACAGCAAAAGAAAACGAGGATTCCGGCTCACAGGCCGCAAAGCGCCAGTTCCAATTTGATAGTGCCAATGAGGATTGGGTCACGGACACTATTGGTGCTATTGCAATTGATGATAGCGGCCATATCGCAGCAGGATCTTCGTCTGGTGGGATCGGAATGAAACATCGAGGCCGCCTAGGGCCGGCTGCTCTAGTTGGTATTGGAACAGCCGTTGTACCTTGTGCCGAGGATGACAGCGACAGGATCACTGTTGCAGCCGTGACAAGTGGCACCGGAGAACACATGGCCACTACGATGGCGTCGCAGAGATGCGCTGAGCGTCTCTATCATGGGACACGCCGTGGTCCTGCCGGCATTGATGTTCAGGACGATGACGAGGACGCTATCATGGAATCATTCATAGCTAAGGACTTTATGGATCACCCGGGGGTGAAAAATTGCCATTCCGCAGGGGCCATCGGTATCATGGCCGTGAAAAAGACTAGTAGAGGCTACTACCTATACTTTGCCCACAATACGGACTCCTTTGCTCTCGCATCGATGGGTGGCTTGGAAAAGGAGCCGCGGTGCGTCATGTCACGACTCCCTGATGGTGCTAAGATTGCCAAGGGTGGCCGCAAGGTCCAGCTAGATTGAAACATCAGCAAGGAAAGAATCAAAGAAGGAGTTTTCCGCTTGGCACTTCACGGACTGGACCAAGGTAGAGGGGGCATAGGAGCAGATTTTGCACTTTGCCTGTGAGAGGGGATACTAGCGTCGTGCTCTAAGATCTAAATTCTCTTTATTGTTTCTCCTCCACATCACCCGCTGCACTTTTACCTTGTTACTCTTTCTGTATGATAATATGTTATTCAAATAGTGTTACCCCCTGTATTCCTATAGATACCATTTTCCAGAACTCCTTTATCTTACGCCAAGACGGATCTTGCAGACCGTTTGAGCGGATATCCACCTCTACACTACCTTGGGTATCGGTACATAAATTGATTAAAATGTTTTGCTCTGCTTCCTGAATTGTGATTTGGACTACCAGGCAAGACATTGAAAAAGGCTTTTCAATAAGCCCGTATGAAAAACTCATCATGGCCTCTCCTAAAAGTCTCTATTATTTCCAAAATGGGTAATTAAATCAAGGCTTTGGCGTTCCTGTAGCACTCCCTGTCTCCTCACGTCCGCTACCGTTGGCAATCTTCTTCTTCTTTTTCTTCTTTCGAGGTACAACAGCGGGTTTAGCACCGTAGTTACCAAGTGCCAGCACAGTTCCGCACGTGAGGCATTCAGCGTTTTCTGGAGGTTCGCAGAAGATACTTAGACAGACGGAGCAGACAAATCCAGTATCAACCACCTTGCCGTGGCAAAAGCAGGCCGTTCGAAAGTCGACAGTGTCATGGGCAGGCGTAATGATGGACTCGCGAGCTTCTGTATCGGGGATGAGGCCAAACATTAGATAGGTCAGCAGGCCTTGAGGGTTGGACGCCTTGAGGAAGATGCCGTTGGTGTTGAAGCATGCTTGTTGGAGAAAAGTTGAGTCGCCGGCTAGGGCAATGGTGTCAATGGCGACTTGGTTGTGAGCAGCCGCAAAGACGGCATTCATGGTGGGGATATATTGAGACGGTTCGGAATCTGAGACGGAGATGACGACAATTCGGCCTTTGACGGGAGGAGGGGCGGTGGAGTTGACGGGCGCAGCGTTGGAGAGAGTGGTATCTAACGAGCTGAGAGCTTGGGAGGCCTTGTTGATGCGGCAGAGGGCGAGGGTCAGAGCTCCGGAGAGCTGTGTCGTTACTTGGTCGAGGTCTTGCACGGTAGTCTCGTCCATGAGACTCTGGATAGACGAGAAGACGGAGGACTCGATCTGCGCGAACTGCGGGTACTTGTTGGCCGACGGCGAAGAAGAGGAATTGTTTGTTTCAGCCGACACATCCTGCATCTGGACGTCCCCGGAGTGATCCCTTGCTGTCGCCAGTGGCTTCTGAGCAGCAGGATACAGCCATACGGCGCGGTTCACATGTGCGGCTATGACGGCGACTTGGTTGGTGTTGCTGAAGGCGAGGTGGGCGTTGACGAAGACGAGGATGTTGGAGATTGCCTGGGAGAGGGAGAGGCGGGATTCAAGGGCGGCCCAGGCGCGTGGATTGGTGTCGATGACGATGGAGAGGAGGGAGGGAGGGCTGTCGACGGAGGTGACCTCGTAGTGCTCCGAGACGTCGACGGCATCCATGGCGGGCGGTAGTTGGTATGTTTGTTTGTGAGGTGGATGAGTGGATGGATGGATGGATGGATGGAGTGGACGTAGGCTGGCGGAGACAGCTACGAGGTCAGAGGAGCTGCTGCGACGTGATGTTTGAGTTTGGCAATGCGATGCTGGGTATCCCACGATTTGGTGTTGTCGAGTAACAGATGCATGTGTCCCAATCGAACATCTAGAATCGAATAGCCTAAGCAGAATGAGATGTCAAGACATTTCCAAGACTGTGTGGCTTCATCTAACAGCTGGAATTCTGTAGATTAGCCACTGTCAGGCGTGACAAGCTCCGTTGTCCTGCTCTGCTGCGAGGCTGACTTGAGATCGCGAGATGAAAAGAGGCTTGGAGGGGAGCAAACGCCAAAGCACGTGACTGACATTTATCAATCTGTATGCTTCTACCAGCTGAATTATGTACTATGCCTCCCGATTAGTACCTAGTAGAGCCTACGTAATAAGCTCGCTAAGCAGATTAATGCCTCGACCCAGCATGACGGGATCCTATCCAAAGTCAATTGCCTGATGGCGCCAGCAAAGGCGTGGACTATCTGCGCCTCCAGCAGTCTAGCAGTCCAGCGCTTCAGCGCTCCAGCGATGCTGCCCAGAATTGACGTGGCGGCAGCGTGGTGGCTCTGGCGATTTCACTGGCTGCTGTCCAGATGGCGGTAATCCACCGCTAAATACGCTGGTGACGCAGTGGGGGGTGGGGTTCGAAGCTTCTACTACTGCTATCAGGGTGGGACAGACGCCTGGTGGGATCTGCAGAGCTTCTTTTTATTTCATTTGGTCTTGGGAAACTGGCCTGTGACGTCGCCATAACTTCAACGTTCAAGGCGGCTTCGAGTCTTTTGCTAATCAACACTCTTACCTACCATCAGCCTGCAAGAATCTGTTATAGAGCAACAGCAATCGTTTCATCACTCCCACGACTCGCCATTACTCGCATTACTTTTGAAAGCGTTGCTTGTGGCATTACAAATGCAGCCTTGAGCCTGAGCCTGTTCCAATCAAAACCCAAACAAGCTCAAGATGGCAGCCGTAGCTGAGACTCTTCAGAAATCTGGTCCGGCTGCCTCGCTCGAGGACCAGACGCTTCTCATCTTCGCGCGGCTGATGGAAGGCGGCCAAGAAGATGAAGAGACGTGCAAGGACTTGAATGAGCTGACCAAGTTGCTCAACGATGACGCTGATGCGCAGGAGAAGAACAAGGAACACAACTCCATCACCACTCTCATTGACGGTGATTGTGTGGATACGATTCTGTGCTATCTCGACATGCGGCAGCCCGACGTTGTCCGGGGCCATGCCACTCTCGTCACCTCAGCATACTTGAGGGCCGCGGGTGAGAATGGCAAGCAGAAGCTGTCTACGTTCTTTTTCGAACGCGTCAAGAGGGGCACGTATGATGACTACATTGTCGCCTTTTGCGTTGCGGCGGCCATCTTCCCCATTGTTCCGGATGTCTCCGCTGAGCTCTTTCTAAACGAAGGGTTTCTTGTTTCACTAGGCCCGCTAATGAGGAGAAAGTGGAAGAGCCGAAAAGTCGAAACGGCGTGTTTGGAAATGCTAAACGCTTCTTGTATGAACGCGGCGTGCCGAGAGGCCATACAGAAATACTGCGTGGAGTGGCTCGAGGAGGTGGTTGACCAGGATCTGGACGGGGAGGTTCGCAGTATGAATGCGGACCCCAATGTGCACAGCGAAGGTGGCTCCATCAACATGAGAAGACATTCTGAGCAAGTTCAACACCTGGCCGCTGTCATTTTGGCCAAGCTAAGAGTAAGGAGATATGCTTATTTGAGAGCTACATGTGCATCTGATTATGGCTGACTGACTCAGAATAAAGGTAGTACCGTCGAACCCGGCAACGAATGACCCAAATCAATCTAGAGTAGAGGCAGCAGTCACTAGTATTGAAGATTTATCCGGCATGTTCACCAAGATGATCTTGCGCGACGAAGATCATGGAAGACAGCATTCTATAGAGGGCCTGGCCTATTCATCACTGCAGCCAAAGATTAAGGAAACAATTGTCAACAATCCCGAACTACTCAAGAAGCTTGTGGCAATGCTGAAAGACGCACCTCCTCGCTCACCATCGACGTATGGCCTTCTTAGCATTTTTCTCAATTTGACTCGCTATCGACCTACTCTTTCTGAAGAGGACAAGAAGATGTCTCAGCTCAAGGCGTACGCAGATGCAGCTGGAAAACTGGCTGCTCCAGATAGTCTAGATGATGATGAGCATGTAGCCAAGAGATGCAAGGTGGTCTTTGAAGCTGGCCTCACGCCTGTTCTTGTTGCACACAGCAAGCACGCATCCCAGGCATCCATGGCTATCACTATATCCATCATTCACTCATTCGCCAGGACCAAGGCGTTTCGTGGTTCATTAGCTCAGCAAGGTGCTATTAATCTTTTGTTAGCTGCATGGACGAGTTTTCCTGAAAGAGAAGAGACAGGTCGCCGGATGGCCGCCCATGCCCTCGCACAGATCCTCATCAGCATAAATCCTAATCTCGTATTTGGAGGAAATCGATCGGTCCCGGCCAGTACTGCTATTCGCCCTCTGGCCTCAATCCTTCCGCCAGATCCTGCAGCCGAGAGACGAGACTTGCTCCCCACGTTTGAAGGACTCATGGCTCTGACCAACTTGGCTTCAATGGAGGATGAGGAAATTCCACGCGCCATCATAAGCAACGCCTGGACTCAGATCGAAGAGCAGATGCTCTCTTCCAACAACCTCGTCTCCAAAGCCGCTGTCGAACTGGTCTGCAATCTAATGCAAGCTCCTGAGGGTATAGCCTTGTACGCAGATGGCAACCCTCAAGCCAAGAACCGAATTCACATAATGTTGGCCCTGGCCGACGCTGAAGATGAAGGTACCCGCAGCGCAGCGGGCGGAGCTTTGGCTTCTCTGACAGGCTACGAGAGCGTTGCGAAGCTGGTGCTGCAGCGGGAAAAGGGCATCAAGGTGATCCTGGGCATGTGTACGGATGCGGACGAGGGTCTGAGGCATAGAGGTGTAGTTACTCTCTACAATATGGTTGCGGGCGATGCAGAAGTCTGCAAACTCGCACGTGAAAAGGTCATCAAGGAGGGCGGCGTGGAGGCTCTCAAGGACTCTCTGAAGCTTACTAGAAGACCAGAGGTTCTGGAGATTACTGTGCAAACGCTAAAGGCTCTTTTGGGACAGGAGTAGGAGCTCGAACGAGAGTACATCTTGTTTCACATTGTTTTCTCTGTTGATTGGAATCATATCAAAACGCTTGCTTTGTAGTGACTCTACTACAGAGTAAAAGCGTCGGCATCAAGAATTACGGCGGGCCCTTTTCTTTTTCAGTCATGCATCTCTCAAGACATTTGCATTCATGAGTGTATTCACGTATTCAATGAAATTAAAATGCATCACAGGAGTAATCTTGCAATATCAATAAGTGACGTCTAATATCATTAAATCTAATAAAATGCTTCTTGCCCTTTCCGCCAGTTCAGCTATCCACTCTGTTCAGAACAGCAACTCCCTCAACATGTCCCGTCTGAGGGAAGAAATCAAATCCTCTCAAGCTCTCAATCTCATACCTCTTACCCTCTCCCTCGCCTCTCACCAAGACCCCCACGTCGCGAGCCTGGGTATGCACATTGCAACTAACGTAGACAACCCTCTTGGGTCCAAAGCGCCTGAGCTGAGCCAGGAAATCGGCATCGCAGCCTTTACGCGGAGGATCCAGGATGACAGTCGTCTCGTCAGCGTCGTAAGAGACGTTCTTGAAGAGTTCGCCGGCGTCGGCGGCGATGAACTTGCAGCGGTCCTCGCCGAGGCCGTTGAGCTCGGCGTTGTGGCGGGCAGAGGCGATGGAGTCGGCGGCAATGTCGATGCCCGTGGAGTGCTGGAAGACGGAGGCCAGGGTGATTGTGAAGAGGCCCGAGCCGGAGTAGGCGTCGATGAGGTACTTTATGGATGAGGGGGAAGAAGGTGGAAGGACGTGCTCCTTGATGTAGTCTGTGAAGACGGGTAGGATGGAGTTGTTGTTCTGGAAGAAGGAGCCGGCGGGGTTGGTGAAGTGGTGGTTGCGGATGTATTCGTGGGTGGTGGCCTTGGAGTCGGTCTCGCAGGTTTTGATGTCGATGCCGAACTCGCTGTCGTTGCGGACGGTGTAAGGGGCGAGGTCTTCCTGCTTAGGGGGAGCAGTAGCGTCGTCTGAGGCATCGGTGGGATAACGCTGAGTGTTTTCACGAAGCAGAATGGTTGCGCCTCGCTGGTAGTCTCCAAACTCCTTTTGCATCCTCTCTCGCTCGCGCTTCATGCCCTGCCTGACAACCTCGGTGCCAATGGGGCAGTCTTCAATATCCATGACTTTGCGCTGGCCCTTACGCATGAAGCCAATATCGGGGCAGCTCTCAAACTTGGGCTTAGGGCCGCCCTTGTTCCTCCTGCTGTGGAAGCCCGGCGGGCCGTCAAAGTGCGGCGTCAGCTTCGTGCGGTAGCCGTACTGCAGGGGGCTGCCGATGGTGTCGAGGATGGCGGGGACCAGCTCGGCGGGCAGGTTGGCAAAGTTCCGGAAGGCCTTGTCGACGATGCGCCTCTTGCGGCGGAGCTGCTCGGCGTAGTCGAGCATCTGGAACTGGCAGCCGCCGCAGGTAGCAAAGTACTTGCACTGGATGCGGGAGTCGTCGCGCAGCGGGGAGGGCTTGACGATGGAGACGAAGTCGGCGACGGTCTGGTTCTCGCGGCGCAGGTGGCGGAAGACTTTGACTCGGGCGATGTCGCCGGGGACAGTGAAAGGGACGACGTAGACCTGGTTGGAGCCGGGTTTCATGGCCAGGCCGTCGCCGGTGGAAGAGAGCTCGAGGACTTCGACTTCGGTCTCGGTTCCCTCAGCGGGCAGGTCTTGTTGCGCCTCGGCGGTCTCGCCCTCTGCTGTTGTGTCGGTCTCGGATCTGCGAGACTCTAGCAGCGCCTCGATGTCGTATCGCAGGACTTCTTCTGAGGACCCTTCGGTGATGTTCTTCTCGCGCTTGGTCTTCTTCTGCTTCCAGCTGCGATTGCTGCCGCTGGGATTGGGCCGCTTGGGTCTGTTGCCATTGGTGCCATTGGTGCCATTGGTGTTCGTTTGGGGAGCTGCAGCTGGAGCAGCCGCGGGGGCTGCGGCAACCGGAGAAGTTTGAGCGGTAGCCATGTGTGCCAATGGGCGGAGGAGATGGAAGGGTTGAGGTCTCAGTCGATGAGGCTGAAGGAATGAAGTAGTAATGCTGAGATACGACGAGGGCCGTATCAGAGCTCTCATAGACGACGCAGCAATTCGTAGCAGGTTGAAGAAGGTAAATATAGCAAAAGATGCCACGATGGCCTAGGGCTACGATTTCTCGTCGCTGAATAACTCACACCTTCACCTATATTGGGTCGTCATAGGTAGTTTGCGTCCACCATTGACTATTACCACCTCCAGGAAGAAAAAATGTCTTATCTTATCGAGAGGCTGTACAATGTTACCTATTGATCGGCGCTGATTGGCTGCGCAACAGGGCATGCGCCTTGGCCGCGATTGGCTCCAGCACCGCTTAGCGGCCGGGGCGGACGCTCCGTTTTTCCCATTTTTGTCTTTCAAGTTGTCACTGAAACGGGGCGCCTTTGCCGGTCCTGGGCACTAAGACGCAACTTGCTGGCCGTCACGAGGGCTGGTTGGCAGGTAAAATGTAGAGCCCGGCCGCTGGGACTGGCATGCTTGATCCAGCTGACTGGCCACGATGCGGAGCTGGCCGAGGGGCATCCACATGGCCTGTTGTGGAGCTTGTCTTGTGTTCGTGCTTCGGGGTCTGGCTGAGGTGATGCTGCAGCGGCGGGCATCAAATTGCGGTTTCGAGTGCCTGCTGTGTCAAATTTGGAATATTGGGCTATGTGTTACTACTTATATCAGACTTCCCGGAAGATGCATCAGCAGGGGCCTGAGATCTTATCTTGTTACACATGATACCTAGTACATACATACATACATACCATCTCCCAGTCCCTCACTCCTCCTCTCTTATCGGCTCCCTTCCTGGCTGCAGTCGCGGATCTAACTCGGGTAGGCTGAATAAGTGCCCCGAGGCTAGCCCCGAGATCTGTCACTGCCAGAGATAACGCACGCCCTGCCGGCTGATTACGAGCAAAGGCGATTCTGTCCCGTGTCTCCTGAATATCATTTGGTAACAACTTCTCGGGGGCTCCATTAATAATTGGAGGAGCCAGCCGACGTCCCGAAGCCGAAGCCGACCGTCCATGGGATTCTTATAGATCAAAAATGAGTGAGTCCTCTCAACCTTTTTCTCTTCACTAGAGCACCATCTGTAATACGCGAATAACACATCTCGTCTCTTATACCCTAATATTCCCTGGTGTTCCTCGTATCTCTCACAGCCTGTTGACATGTGGATAGAGTCAACGTTCACTCGCGGTCCTCGCTTCCTGGGGTCGTTGCTCCTGGCTCTCACTCTCCCGCAAGCCATCACTGTCGATGCGGCTGCCATACAAGAAGTCTTCCAGAAATCCACGCCAGGCCATGTCGGTGGCGTCGCCAGTGAGAGCAGAGAATGTAGCGCTATAGGGAGAGACTTGCTGGCGCGAGGGGTACGTCCGTGTGCTAAAACTGCTAAGATCTCACCCGAAGCACGATCACCGTCATTCATTATCCACTTTGAACTACAATCTTATAAATTTAGTATACTGATCTCTATTTTTTCTTATTAGGGTAATGCAGTTGACGCCTTGGTTGGGACGACGTTTTGCGTCGGTGTTATTGGCATGTACCACTCGGGTATTGGGGGCGGAGGCTTTGCCGTGGTTCGGGACGCCAACGGCGAGTATGAGGCCGTTGACTTCAGAGAAGCTGCGCCGGCCGCGGCATTCGAGGACATGTACAAGAACAATGTCAGCGCAAGCGTTCGCGGTGGGCTTGCGGTGGGCGTTCCCAGCGAAGTCAAAGGCCTTGAGTATTTGCACTCCAAGTATGGCGCCTTGCCGTGGAAGACGGTCATGCAAGGTGCTATTCACGTAGCCCGCAATGGATTCCGAGGTAAGTCCGCTGAGTTGAAAGTCTTATTGGGAGATTTCGTATGTCTGACCAGCAGCGCAGTTTCAAAGGACCTCATTCGGTATATGGACAGTACTTTCAAAGCTGATGGGAAGACGTTTCTTACCAAGGATCCCAACTGGGCTACGGACTTTGCCCCTGATGGTTTGTCTCGATGATGCTTTTTATGTTCATCAATCAGATATGCTGACCAGTTGTACTAGGTGATTTGGTCAAAGAGGGTTCTTGGATGACGCGGAAACGCTATGCAGAGTAAGCACTCTTTTCGGCTCTCGAGCTCTAGAATGATATGCTTATGACTTCGGGCAGCACCCTCGAAAAGATTTCCGAACACGGCTCAGAAGACTTTTACTCTGGAGAAATGGGTAAGGTTTATTCTTGGCTGGCCATCAACACTGCAGCCTGCAGACTGCTAACAGATCATGCCCAGCCAAAACCATAGTTGACTACATTCAAAGCACCGGTGGAACAATGACTCTGGAGGACATGGCAAATTACAAAGTTATTTCTCGTCCCGTTCACAATGTCACATATCGAGGCCTCGTGCTCCACGGCATTGGAGCTCCCGCCGGTGGGACCGTCAGTCTCCAGATTCTTAAGATTATGGAGCGTTACAACGCGCAGGACTGGTCCGATCAAGATCTGTCCCGCCATCGCTTTACCGAAGCCATGCGTTTTGCCTATGCTGCTCGGATCAGTCTCGGCGACCCAGAATATGTAGACGACGACGTGGAGGGCTTCGAACGGGAAATGCTTGATCCTAAGAACATTGATGCTATTCATGAGAGAATCTGGGACAACCAGACACACCCAGCCAAGTACTACAACCCGAAAAGGTTTTACGTACCCGATAGCCACGGCACCTCGCACATTGCAGCCGCCGACAAGTCTGGCATGGCCGTATCCCTAACGACGACCGTTAACCTCCTTTTTGGAGCCGAGATTGTTGAGCCTAAAACCGGCATCATTCTGTAAGAAAGGATCCCCGTAGTGTTTTCTTCTGCTTCGCAGCTAACAATAGCGTCTTAGAAACAATGAAATGAACGACTTCTCCATTCCCGGCGTCAGCAACGAATTCGGCTTCGCCCCCTCCGTCGCAAACTACATCCGCCCCGGCAAACGCCCTCTCTCCTCCATCACCCCCATCATTGCTTCTTTTCCCAACGGCACGCTCTACGCCGTCATCGGCGCTGCTGGCGGCTCGCGCATCATCTCCGCCACCGCCCAGGTACTGTGGCACGTTCTCGACGAGCATGATGAAACTCTGGCGGGAGCTTTGGAGCGACCACGTCTACACGATCAACTTATGCCAAATCACGTTTTGCTCGAGGAAATGTTTGACGATGAAGTGGCCGCGGGGCTGGAGAAGAGAGGCCATAATGTGAGCTGGGTGCGACCGACTCTGAGCTCTGTACAGGCTGTGAGGAGGTTTACAGATGGTTTGTTTGAAGCGGCAAGCGAGCCTAGGCAGAAGAATAGCGCGGGATATACCCTGTAGTTTTGGCTCAACGAGCACGGTGCTTTTTTCTTTTATTGGGATGAAGGTTATGATGGATATCTTATGAATTAGAGCTAGAAATAGCGGTGATACCATTAGCATTAGCGCAAAGCTGGGGTTGCTTGTTTATAATTCATGCTGCACTCTCTGGTGTAAAGAAGAATGCGGAGGTATATGAAAATGACAATGGCTATTTTATGTCTGCTTCGGCGTTTTTGCTTTCAACGCTTTATCCCTATATATACAATTATACGCTAAAAACTTCTACTTATCTTTCTTTGACCAGTATCTCTCAGTCTTGCTCTCTGGCTTCTATCTTTTCTTCAACTGCCCTCGACGCTACATCACCCTCCTAGCAATGTCTATCAGTGTATACCCTCCGCCAACCAGTCTATCAATAAAAGAAAAGGGGGTATCTCCTAGTTCTATGTTCCTAGTATCTTCTGAAAAAACTCAACAGGCCAAAAAAAACAAATTCTTCTTCTTCTACTTTCTCTTTCCAAGCGCCACCAGCCGACCCATCTGCGCCAGCCACTGCTCTTCAAAGACCTCCTCGGAAAATCGCTTTGCTGATTTCCTCGCACGCAGGCGCATGGCGAGAGGGTCGGGAAGTGAAAGTGCTGCTTCGTATCCTGCCGCAAACTCGGCTGCATTCGACGCATGAAAACCTAGATGAGTTCACTATCAGTTTATGTGCTGAGCTTTATTAGGGGATTTGCTTGATTCTTACCTGTTGGTTCGCCGTCAACTTTGGTGACAATGTCCAGCTTGGGACCGCCACTGTCATGAACGACTGATATCAAACCGGCAGCTTGGTACTCTACAACGCCAATTCCGAAATGCTCATTCCACATGCCGTTAACGCCCACAGATGCTTTCCTTGACCACTCGAGAATTTCTGACCAAGACGCATTGATGTGAAACTGTACATGATCTTTGATTCCCAGCTCGTTCACCATCAGACGCAGCCTATACACCCTTTTGGAATCTGAATCATCTCGGACGCTTCCAATTAGAACCAACTGTGCCTTTTCTGCGGCGGGTGTCTTTGTCTTGATGAAGTCAGCAAAGGATTGAATAATGAGCGGGTGGTTCTTTTCAGGACGAAACTGTGCAATGTATATGAGGACCGGCTCTCGTTGCTCTTCGCTCGCTGCGGACACTTCGACCTCGTGCTCGAATTCACTGACGGCGACGGGAGGATAGACAACGGCAATGGGATGTTCTCGATCTTTTTCGAGGCGATATGGGCCCCATAGGCTCTTCACATGGCCCTGGGTCCATGTGGAATTCGTCATGACAACGTCGATGGAGGATCCAACCCAAGAGTAAAGTGCCGCAAAAAGTCGCCAGTATGTCTTCTTCACAGCTCCTCTGGCTCCGGTGCCTTTGCCAGCGTTGACTCCCTGAGAGCCCTTGGAAGACGTGGGGTCCAGGGATTCCAGCATATCGGTAGAAATTGTCGGATAGTGTACATAGGCGCCGGTGGGCACACTTCGGAACAGAAACTTTGAAAGGCTCAGTGCAAATGCGTAGCCCATGGTATCAATAAAGATATCGGGCACCATCAGCGAAAAGGCATCCCAGGCCAGGACTACTGAGCCCAGAGATTGTCCCAAAAGCGTAAAGACGGGCCATCTCGAGGCAAGAACCCAGTTTCTCTTGGAGAGGTAGAGGAATTGGACCGTCGGAGCGTGCAGTCGGATATTGAATCGGTTCTATATATATCAGTTGGATTAGAAGCTGCTTCTTTGCGGTTTGTCGGGGAGTCAGTTGCTGAGGCTCGTTCTCACCTTGACTCGCTCAATGATTGCATCTTTAGGAACATCGTGATCTCCGGTATAAACAAAGCACTTGGCTCTTGGCCATCGATCCTGCGTCGCCCGGATGGCAGCCCATAGAACACGTTCTCCGCCACCTCCAGCATTGCTGACGTGATGTTAATGGAATGCAACGGGGGAAATCATTCAAGGGACGACAGCAATTGGGAAGGGTGAACGGCCGCCTGGAGAGAGAATTCATACCAGAAGGGGTGGAAGAAACCAACAACGCCCTGCCAGTCTTGGGTGGCCTGAAGTTCACCGTTGGCGTCCAGTTTGTCGCGAGTCGTGCTGTCGGAGTCCTGATGTTGATGCAAGTATTTCCTGTGCTCTTCTTCCATCAAGTTGATTAGGTGTATGCGACGGCCATCTGTCTTCCTCCGCAGCAGCCATCCAACCCCAGAGCCGATGAGAGGAACAATGAGGAGTAGAAACAACGGCGAAGTAATGAGGATCGTCGCGAAAAGAGCCATTGAGGAGGAATCAAGCCCCCAGAAAGAGGACGGCTGGCTGCATGTCGCCGCCTCTGCCGAGCATTTGTCCGCCATGTAAGTATCCGCCCACTTCGAATCGGCACCGTCTGCTATAAGGCGGGGGGGGTTTTTTTCTCGCGTCTGTTGTTCTTTCTGTCTAGTTGAGAGTTCGGCTCGAAAATACTGCGTCCTAGGTTATTTAAATGCCCGCAATGCCACAGGCCAGGGTGGAACAGCTGGTGGCATCGCCAGTGTTGAGAGAGAGAAGGGCAGAAAGCATGTGGGGGAACCTGCCTGCATGACTTGCTACGTCTTGACAGCTTGTTCGCAGGCCTTGGCTCCAGCGCTACGTAGCCACTACAGCGACCCTGTGGCGCCAGCTATGGGGTGATGTGGCTCAGGCGCTGAATTTGTTAACAAGGCCCCACTCACGGGACTCTTATCACATTCATTCGGCTCTTGTTCTCATGACGATGCTCATTCACTCGCCGAATCGAGGCTTGTGCTGGTTTGGAGCAATTGCACCAGCGTGTTGATCTGCCTCGTTTCGAATTCCTAAGCTATGATTGGCCATGGCGTCCTTCAGCAGATCAGCCAGGGGCTTTGCGATGCCCGGTAGCAGGGTATCGACTTCTCGTCTTATTCAATCGGCCTATAACACATCGCGAAGGCATCCCAGCTATATCCCAGGACGGCGCAGCTTTCATCTCAGCGCCGTGGGAGATGCCGTCTTATGGACAGCTGACAACATTACCTTTATCCACCACGCCGGGCTGCCCTGGTACATCTCCATCCCTCTCGTAGCCGTGGGCGTCAACTTCTCGTTTCGACTCCCGATTCAGTACTACACACGGCGCCTCGTGGTCACCAGAAATAGATTGACTCCGCTGGTCACGGCCTGGAGCTCGCGGCATGCCATGACGGTGAAGCACGGCCAGGGCGAGGATGCTGAGCGGCTATGGAGGCTGCGAGTTGCTGGCTTGACAGAGAGATCTCGGTCAAGGATATACAAGAGCTGGGGGGTGCAGAGATGGAAGTCATTTGCTCCCTTCCTGAGCATGGCGCCCTTTATTATCGTGTCAGAAGCTCTACGACGACTCTGTGGCGCCCCCACGGGATGGCTTAGCCATTCGTTCGGACTGGTAGATATCCAGGCCGTTTCATCAGCCTTGGAGCTTTCTCGCCGCTATCTTGACGAATCCTTGGTGGACGGCGGCTGCCTCTGGTTCACAGATCTTACTGCCATGGACCCTTATTATGCACTTCCCGTCATCTGCTCAGCGCTGCTTGCGCGGACGTCGTGGGGCAGGCTGCCAAAGGACCAGCTGAAGGCTTTGCTGAGCGTCAGTCCACCTCAGATGCCACAAACTCCTATTATGAGAATTCGGACGGCGGTAGGCCGGACGCTTCTCTTGGTCCCCCTCTTTCCCATCCTCTTTGCCGACCTACCAAGCGCAATTTTCTTATACTGGGCATCCACGTTTGCTCTCAACGACCTCAACGAGGCCATCTTAGGAAGATGGCTTCCAAAAGAACCACAGAAACTATCAAAACCCACTCAGAAGCCACTGGCAGCATTACCATATCTACGTGGAACAGTAAATCCCAAACAAGAACCAGATGCGAATAGATGAATAAAATTTGATTCAACGCGCTAAAGAAAAAAGTCCACAAATGCCAAGTGATCCGAATCCTACCTCAGTACTATATACATCTTTTACTAGTGGTGTCAGGGTAGAGTATAACCGTACTATGAACTCCGTCCAAAAGAGAGAGACGAAATGGAAAAAAACTCCGTATAGAAAGAAACAAGTTGCTCTGGCTCGGTGTATCGTTTGCGCAAATAAAGTTTAGCCAACAACAATCGCTAGAATAACGATGGTCAAAATGACGGCCAAGATTAGCAGCAAACAACAGCCCTTGTTGCGAGCGGCTTTTTGGTATCGAGCTGCTTGGCGAGTCTCTACGTCGGCGCCGCGGGTGCTTTCATGAACATTCTCCACGTTGTCGGAGATGGTAATGAGCTGCTGACCCTGCTCGGTGACAATCTGTGCCACCTGCTTGAATAGCACGTTCAAGTCGCCAACGCCCTGCTCAATATTTCGAATTTCCTCCTCTCGCTCAATGATCAAGGCCTCTTGGAAGTCCACCTCATCTTGCGGGGCAAGTTGCGAAAGCTGCTGTTGTTGTTGCAGCTGCAGCTGTTCCTCACCCCCGGCGCCGGTAATTTCGGATGCCTGTGCTTCGCGGGCTGCAGTAACGGATGCGCGCTCCTTTTCCAGGGCCCTTCTTTGCAAGCTTTGGAACTCTTGGAGCGCAGTCTGGAAATCGCTCGAGACCTTTGTTTGTTCGTACTTTTGTTGTTTCTAGCAGTTTGAGTCAGCCCGTGTTCCGTATCGCAAGGAAATAGGATAGTTGTAAGCGTACAGTTAAATCATCCCACGTCTGTAGTTTCTTGACTCCATCGCCAATGTCTTTGCAGATTTCCCGAGACTTCTCCATGGTGTTATGAACCCGCTCCCGCAAGCGAGGGGTATCTTTCTTTGTCCCCAGGACGTTGACATCGTTGGCAAGCTTGCGGTTATTGCTCAGCAGCGACTGCAGTTTGTTCTTCAACTCGTATTGGAGGTCCTGGAACGCAGGGTCGTCGCTATAGCCGGCGCCGCTCTGGCCGGCCTCAAGACTGGAGAGTCGATCATACGCCATTGTCGTGATGACTTGAACGGAAGTGCAGAGCGCAAAGAAACGAGCGCAAAGGCGAAATGGGGAGGCTGATGTCCGTGTGTGTCGATATATGTACTGCGTAAAGAGAGACGCAAACGAGAAGCGATGCGATGCGATTCTAGCGCTTGGGTAAACAACGAACGGCGAATACAGTCAGGCCTTTGTTTCTGGAAGACGGATGGATGAAGCTGGCCGGGCTCTACGTAACGGTCTTGCGACGCCGAAGCGTTACGCCATGCAAGTCACTGGGACGGCAGCGCTCCAATCAGAGGCGCCACCCGCCATTCCGCCTTTGCTTATCGCCACGTGATGCTGTCGATAGACCCTGGCCTGGGCGCGTCGGTAGCGCAGCTCTGCCCAGCTCTGGTTGCTGAGCCGGCGATTTTTATTTTATTTACTCCATCGGCGACCTGGTCCATTCCACCTCATATATCTTATCCTGCCGGCCACGTCCATTCTCGACCCGCGATTCTAGTTGCCAGAGGGAATGCGACGCGATCATGGCAGGCACACCGACGCGGAGAGCTCCTTATAAGGACACTCTGCAGCCTGCTTTGCATCGACGCTTCTCCTCCACAGCTAGCCTGCTGTTGGCCGTGTCATACATCGAAGCGATTCTCTTGGGCAGCTGGGACTCGTGTAAGAAGCCAATTCTCCCCTCTAGCAGCTTGGTGGTCTGTATCTAACAAGAAACGCTTTGAATTGCTACAGATTTCTGGTCTTGGTTCCCTCTTGGCCCTGTTGGCTTTCGAACGCTGCTAGTCTTCTCTTGTGGCCTCGCTATACTCATTCTCCGAATTGCGAGCTACCATGTCGGCATTAAAACGACAGGTTCCGGGCTGCAAACATTGGCGTCTGCGCTCGGCGCCCTCAGAACATACGAGACGGCATTCTGGTACATTGCTTCGAGCCTGCTCTACTGCACAATCTATCTAGGAACAAAAGATGAAGAGACGAACCTTCAGTGGATCAATCGCTTCAGCGGGGATCGCGCCAGGCTAAACGAGCGTCCCCTCTTCCTGACCTGCTACATGTTTACGTTTGCCCTGGGTCAGACCGTTGAACATTACCGACGTGATATCGACCGTCTGGATCTTGGTTCGCTGGAGAGGAAGCAGGCGGTTGAGCAAAAGAGCTTTGGTTTCGTGTCGGGCTCTCTACAAACCCTCCTATTAGAGCTACCCCAGGCTATGGCTGACAGCACCAAACTCGCTCTCTTGACCTTTCCCGCGACAATCGTTATATACTATTTTTTCTTGAGATCGTTTGCCTGGTCCTGGGCCATGATGTTCCTGCGGCCATTCTACAACATGCCCAGATCCAACATGCTTCCGTCTTCCTGGCCCCTGGATATCTACCTCATCAACCGATGCATCCTAGCAGGAGTCGGCCTTGGATTTATATGGGCGGCAGGCAACCGGGCTTTCTCAGTCTTCATGGTTAAGAAGCCTTTGAAGAACGACAATCCCCTAACATCCGACTCTAAGGATCCCAACGGCAGCCTTCTGAATGGCCTAAAGAGCAAGAAACTTTCCATCAAGGTAAGCATAAAAAGCCATTGTAACCAGCCACTGAGATCCTCTCCGTTGCTAACAAAGGAATGATGCACAGGCCTTTGCCATGTGGGAGTTGGCCCTCCTAGCTGAAAGCTGCGAAGCACGGAGGCGGAGCATTTTCAACGATATAGATCGCAAGGATGGCCCCATGTGGTCCCAACTGTATTCAATTTGCATGGAAACGTTAAAAAGCGTCGAGGACCACGTTGATGCTTATGGAAAGCCCCCGCCACAAGCCGCCCCTCAGGCTGAAGAAGTTGAAGAAAAGCACCGTTCATCAGCTCCGTTGAGAGAAGATCCCATATTCACAAGTCAAGCCAAGCAAACCAATCTGCGAACCGGTCTGGAACAGGCTCTAGAGAGACTTGCACGAAAGCCTGGCTCAACGCCCGCTTCAGAGCTTAGCCCCATCGCTCGCAAAACGTGGCAGAGCGCCAGAGACCGAGTGCTCAGCAAAGAACAACAAGAGGTAGTCTCTCCCGATCATTTGAAAGATCAAGCCTGGCAATTTGCCACCTGGTTGATGTCAGTTGGATGGATCGGCGATCTAATTCGACATGATTTCCGCACACAATTTACTGCTGCAGTTTTGGGAGGCCCCTATGCTGAGCCTACATTACCCGCCAACGCAGCCATCGCTCTCTGCCAACTGGCTGTACACAGTTTGGCGGAAGACTCATATGGCAATGTTCACAGAGATGTCCCAAGTATCATCCGGACTTTGACAGCAGTCATTAAGAAGGTGGAGGGATTGAAAGCACAATTCCCTCTGCATTGGACCGACTACAATGGGCTAAAAGAGTGCCCCGAAGTAGACGAACTGGTGCAGAAAATGAAGACTGGTTTGGAGCAAGTTGTTACCAGCTTTGAACCTTACAGCACTGACCTGAGGCTTACGCTTACGGACCTGCGGTTTGCAAAAGAAGCCATTGGCAAGCCCGAGCCGAAGAAGGAAAAGGCGAAAGAGTTGAAGATGGTAAAGGTTAAGGAAGTGGCCTTTGACACGAGACCCAGCGATGACTGGGCACAGAGGAAAGCAGCACTACGAAGAGAATTCAGACGGCCAGAGATGGAACAGGTCCGATATTAAGCTGAAGATTTCATGAGATGGGGACGAGCTGAGGTCACAACGATGTACTTATTAGAACAGGATATCCCTTGGGGGAAGATTATGTATGGATGTCGCATATCGCATGGGACGATACCGGAGTTTGATGGCTTGCAACAATCATAAAACAAGAGAATTATATCGATATATGAACGAGAAGATGCTAAACAAACAAATGAAAAACAATGGATAAACCGGCATGACGATCTCTTTGTGCAGCTGCATAATAACAATGACTGGATGACTGGATGACTGAATGAATGAATGGAACTAAGACCACAAGGTCTCAGCCACAGAGTTTGCCCGAGAAACCTGGCAGAGCTGGCAGGTACTGGGCCAAGGTATCCATTATTAGTGGGCCAGGTCTCGCGTACCTTGCATTGCATGCGCCAGATGCCTGCTCGTCTCGTACCTGTACATCACTGCTCATTTCGCTCTTACGAGGCGGTACTCCGTTCCAAGCTCCTGGCGAGGTACCTAGAATTAATTAGCAGCAAGCTTGGCCATCATGCCCTCCTGATCGAATCCGGCCCACCCTCTTTTCTCCCTCCTTGCCACGAGATGACGATAGCATCACCTTTTCTTGCTCTCCCCAGCAGCACTTACGGCAGCGTCCCGAATGCGTCTCCAGCAGCTCTACCAGCAGTAGCCATGCGACCGCGATTGTACTCCTTATCCGAATCAGCAGGGCGGCGACGAATCAGTTGAGCAGCCCCGTCTCGGCGCGCGTCGCCATGGCGCACCGCAGCCTCTTCCTGCGCATCCTTTACCGGTCCATCTACTTGGTCCTCTACATCATCCTCTGCGGCCTGCTGCTCATCACCCCGGGCGACGCCATCCAGCGCTCCGTCGTCAACGCGCAGTGGTACAACATCTGGATCATCGCGTCGGCGTACGTCATCACCGTGGTCATTGTCAGCTTCGTCTACATTGTGCGTCTGTACGTTAACCGGACGGTGCTGGCGTCGATTCCCAAGTCATGGGTGCCCATCGAAAAGGGCGATGTCAAGAAAGCCGTTTACAAGATTGTCGTGGCTGGGCTGAGCAGGAGTGCGGCCATTGCGTATGCGGCAAGGCCGAGGGTTGAGACGCACGATGAGATGATGCGGGACGAAATGCTAGAGGACGACGAAGATGAGGCGCGCATCAGGGAGAAGCTGATTGCGTGGAACGAAGAGGCTTTGGATAGGGATACACCGGTCCCGATGCCGCCGCATCGCCCTGTATGGGGCACCATTGAGCATTGCGGCTGGGCCTCTCCAAACTCGCCGGATCTGCCCAACTTGCAATACGGCACTGTCATCTCGGAGATTCCGAATCTAATAGAGGCGCAAGCACTGCGACTTGCGCCGCCAGATCCAACGTCCCAGGCTAACCCGCCAATGCTGGATCCAGAAGCCGCCGAGCTGCTGCAGAGATCGCCCAACATGAGTCTCCGAGACTACTTTGGGCATCTCGCTAGTTTGGGAGTCGTCATCATGGATGAGACCGTGGCTGACTTTCTTGAGAAATACGAAGCAGCTCGCTTCTCGACAAGGCCAGTTTGCGATGGAAGATTTCGCGAGCTGATGCATCTTTTTGCGGAAATATTACGATCAATACAGCCTTTGGACCCTACAGTGTTGGATCAAATGTATGAGGATGAAGAAGATGAAGAGGATGAAGAGGAGGATAGAAGGAGAGGAGGGGGAATGAATGAGAGAGCGGCGGCGATGGAGAGCGATATTGATAACGACGCTCCAGCGGAAACGATTCCATCTACTCCGAGGACTGTATCACGGCCGTCTACCGCCAGCACTCAGCGCTCTTTTCAGCGGCAGATGAAACGACGCACTATGAATACGTATCGCACCGCGCCGAGCACACCGGGCAGCAGAAGGAACGTACCAATGACACCACGCAGCGTTGGCAGCCATGGTGGCTTCTCGCAAATGCAGCGTTATTATACCTCGAGCCAGCATTCATCAGCCGCCAGCTTCCGATCCAGGTCCTCGAATGGCTCAGGCTCTGTCATCCGCTTGGCTGATCACGGGGACCCTAACGACTTGCCGTATGTCCTCACGTTGACTGAATCAACAGCAACGAGATACTGAGACTCAGGCTGAACCAAAAAGGGGGGGGAAGGCAAATCAAAATTTCATGACTTTATTGAGATGTTTTATACCAACAATAGAATGTAACTTTATGGCGGCTCCAAAGCCCTTGGGAAGGATACCAAAGAAGGCGAAATACATTGGGTGTTTTTTATATCTGACTTTAGATGAAATTACTATAATATATAATATTCTCGGCTCTTTGGCCACTTTATCTTATTCTACCTCATACATGAGTTCTTGTTCCAAAGCTTCATGAAGACCATCTTCTAGAAGGATGCAGCTGATTTCCCAAAGCAGCAACCCACGCCAAGGGACTCCACTAGAGCTAGAGGCCGTCTATCAGTGACGCTACTCCAACTTTTTTTTTCCCTTCAAGCACCTCCAAGAAGAGCACCTTGATGTTTCCAACCCAAACTTTTTCCTTTCCACCAATTGTTAATCGCATGGGAAGTCTAGGTTGTCTTTTCGCCATGAGTTTATGACAGCGATTATAAAACATTATCTTTTCAATTGCTTCTTATTCATCCGAAGCTCTCAAAGACTTTTTTCCACAATTTCTAATCCTTCTACTCTATTCTTTAGTCCCCATTTCATATCATCACTTCAAAACTACCCTTATAATCCAGTCACCAAATTTGACGAAAACCAATCTTAATCATGCCGCCCTCATCTTCATCCTCCAAACCACCTCCCCTCCCCCTCGCCCCCGACCGCGCCGCCATCTCCAACAAAATCTCCCTCCTCCTCTCCAGTCGAACATCTCTCCTCAAGACGCTCAATCCGCCCTCAGCAGCATCCCAAACAACAACGACACAGCGCCGCCACCACCAGGCCATCAGCTCAGACGATATCGAACAGCTCTTCTCCGGCCCGCGGCCAAACGAAGGCGTCGGATATGTGCCGGACGCAAAAGCCGCGGGCAAGGACGCCGCTTCAAAGGAGGACCGCATGCTGCGCGGACGGCTGTTGGGCAAAGGCAAGGGAGGCAGGAACCAAAAAGCTGGAAAGGCATTTGCTGCGGAGAGCGAGAGTGATGAGGAGCCTGGGAGGAGTGGGCTGGGGAAGAGGAAAAGGCCGAGGAGGGATGAAGTTGTTGTTGATGTTGCGCAAGAGGAGGTGGTAGACAAAGTGGAAGAAGGCGAGGAGAAGGTTGAAGATGTGGAAATGGGCGATGACAAGGGAGGAGAGGGGGGAGATACTGCTGTGGTGGAAAATGAAACCGGCGGCAGCGGTGGTAATACTAATGATGATGATGATGAAAGAGAAAGGAACAAGAAGGAAAAGAAGAGAAAGAAGAGGCAGAGGGAGAAGCAGAAGCAGAAGCAGAAGCAGGCTAACCCTAGTTCTTGAATATATTGGACACTTTGAAACGTACATTAATCAGAAAGAGAGAAAGCATTATCATACTGGATGATTTTATGAAGAGACACCATTATTTCATTAGAAAAACTATGATAACAACCTCAACTACTACGTAACCGCTTTTACCATACAGATCAAAATCCCACGCGAAATTGGTAAGCTAGATGATTGAAGACATCCAATAGTATACGCCATCCGCAGATATCTTCATGCAAATCTGTATCAATAAAGGCGGCCACATACACCCAGCACAGTCCTATAAAAGGTCGGTTATGAAAAAAAAAAAAAAAGGGTAATGTGTATATGTATATATACTTTATTTGCAGCAGATTGCTGATATTCATAGATACCTTATATCCCAATCTTCCCCCATGTTAAACAATACCAGTACAGCAAACACCGACAAAATCTCATCCATCCTTCTCCTTTTTTGCTCTTTTTTCGCACCCGCTTGATCACTATATAATCGACTCAAACTAGCCTACTCAAGAAGAAGCTTTGCCTGAGTCTATCTCTCCTCTCAGCTCCTCACTATATCCATTCATCTCGAGCCACTCCACCTCTTATAACGAAATGTAACATCAACCAGTAGTACTCAATTTACACAAATATTGTCCCACAAAGTACTTTTTTGTTTAGCGCTTCAAACCAAAGATGGGCAAATGAGGATGGTGTAGCCCCAGACGCGGTAAGAAGCTTCCAGTAACAAGTGTTTCCCCAGAGATAGACCAGAGTGTTTTTGTTATTTAGTTGAAAGGGCATGCGGGTGTGCCATCTCGAGAACAGCAATTATCTTAGACCATGGTGGAAAAGAGGTTTTGATCGGCTGGTGTTGCCGTGTCCCAAATATCCAATCTGGTGTCCAATGAACATGAAGAAAAAGTATCGAAAATCGAAAATAAATGCAAAGAATTGGTGGATTCTTTCAAAAACGCCAGCTTTGGAGAGTGTCCCCTTGTTGTCGTAAGCAACAGTGCTAGATCATACGCCGTTGGTCGTGAACCCATTTTCCCCCATCATCCAAACGTATTGTCAGAGACTTTCGGCATTGTATTATAGTCTTCGTTTTCGCTTCCTATCATCGTCACCCCGCGGATCTTCGTCTTCATCTGACCGTTCGGCTGTATCGCTAGGGTTAAGAATATGCGCCATGCTACCTCTTCTGGTAGGAGGCGCCGACGATTCCTTCAGTGCCCCAATAGTTTTACTTTCTCGGTTCGACGCCGAGTTCCATGACCAGCTGCCGAATGTATCTGATCCAGGGCCGTTACCGTTTGAAAAAGGGGCGTGTGGCGGTGTTGCTGGTCTTGAGAGTGGGTGAGCGTGGGCGGGCGCAGGCTGCAGGGAGAAAGAAGAGAGGGAGTCTCTCAACCTCTGGTCCTCTGGCGCAAGCCTATTGGGAGATTGCGGCCACACGGGTGGTGGCACGGCTTGAGGGAACGGAGGAGCATTCGGCTGCCACCCATGTGCTCGAATATCCGCGGCCGTATGACGTCGAGCCAGATTGTTCGCAGATTCCACATTGGAAAGAGGATGGGGTCCCGGAGGAGGGGCTGGCGCGGCATTGCGCAGAGGCGAAGACCCGGCGCCGCCACTGATGGATCCGTATGGTCGCCGCGTACCGATGGAAAGGTTCGAGGGGACAGCAGGTCGGTAAGATGGTTGGTTTCGCGCCTGCGGAACGTTGAGTGTCACTCGTCTGGTATCGTCCTGCGGCATCTGTCTAGGTGAGACGGGCGCATTATCAACGTTTCCAAAGAATTGTTGTCTGGCAGGATAAACGGGCTCATGATGCTCCTCCAGTGAGCGTAGCATTTCTGCTTGCCTCTGCATTTCGCCTTGAATTGCCAGGACTATAAACTCTTTGAGTCAGTATCGCATTCTCTGTTTCAATTTCTAATTCTTTGTTACTTTCGCATAACACACCATCTCGATGAACAGGGTTGTCCGGGGATACAATTGATAGCATTCCCTTGGACAATTCCTGGTTAAAATATAGTAGTCGGTTCAAGGTCTCCATCACGGCCTGGTTCTTAACGTGCATATAATGGGCAGCCTCTTCGCTTCTCTGTAGTCTCGAGGCTGTATCGTATAGCGAGTGCTCTAGATTGGCCAGTCTAGCTTCGATGCTATCCGCTGGCACCTGAACAGGCTCGACTGGAGTTCCAGGTTGGGACGTAGAAGCTTTCGGGAAGTTATTTTCTCGATTGACTAAAGCGTGTCGACTGGCACGACGTTTGATCTCACGAAGGCCAACAAGATCGCCGCGCTTGAAGTTTCCGTTGCCGTGCTTGAATTCCCAGAGGGTTGTTTCCGGGTTGCCAGTGTGGAATACGTCTCGTTCTATTCCAGAGTGAGCCATGTTTAGGTCAATTCATTTTTTTTTTTTTCCTTTAAAAAGAGTGGACGCGGGTAGAATGTACCTTTATGAAAACCGTACATGTTTAGCTGGCGCACAAACGAAGAAACATTTGTATGTTTAAAATATTGTCTAGGGGTCCAAAAGTAAGTATATCGATCTTACCAAGGGGCTGGACGGTCAAGGGAAAAGCTTACGATAAGACCTTGGAAAAGTCGGCCGAAGGCGACATGACGAAGCTTTCGGCAGATGAAGACCACGAAATAAGATGTTGTATGCTGGAGTCTTCCAGCATGCTGCTTCCATCGTCAGTAACCGTTACCCTGTTCCAGGGACACCTCCACAGCCGAACGTTGGCTGGGCAGGGCAATCAGAAATCCTCACTTGTATAGCTTGTGAATAAAGGCGGTTTGGACTATTTTGGGCTGGTGAACGGCAGCGGCGGCGGCCGGAGGAGGCGCGGGCATGTTGTTTGCGGTCGCGACGGCGGACTGATCCTGCGGCGACACATTGCCAGGCCGGCCGGGGGTTGACTTGCCATTGGCACCGGGGTCGGCATCGGGGGCCTGGCCAGGAGGGGAGTTGTCCTCTGGCGATGTGCCCTCCATCGGATGGTCAACGGGACTAGGTGGAGACATGCTGATGGTAGGTGGCGGCACGGACACGGAGATGGGCACGGGAACGATTCGGGCACCGTTGGAGTCTTCAAGTCTATCGATTGCCGGGCTCGAAGTCTGAGAGGTCTCGGTCCTGTGGGCCATCTGTACTGTGCCCATTGCGGTCAGCCAGCTGCGAATGGGTTGTGCAGAGTGAATTGGGAAGAAGGAGGGGGTGGGGGGGAGAGAAAGAAGGCGATGGTCGAGGATTTGTAGCGGCGGCCAGGAGAAGCGGCATGTATGTGGCGAGGAGGAAAAGCAGCGAGGCGGGCAGCGAGCGTGGAGGCGCAAAGAAGAGCTCGGAGCTGCGACAGGCCGCATTGGCAGGCCAGCTAGCTCAGCGAGTCTCTGGGGACCTTGGCTACTCACCTCACCTCATATCTACACGTCTGTCTGGTCGCAGGATGAGGCGGACAGGTCGGAGTTTGCCGCGTCGTGGCAGTTGTGGTGGAGTGGAAGCAGAGTACAGTAGGTGCCGAGATGACAAAAGGCGCTGGAGAATTGTCGTCGCTGGGACGTGCCCGCACAGCACGCGCACCGCACACTCAGAGACGCACAGGCTCGGGCTCGGACAGGCGTCGATATCAGCCTCGCATTGGCGACGGCAGCCCCTCGTGGATGAAAAGGGCCCTTGTTGAAGCTGCTTCTGGAAGCGGCAGCTGCAGTACCTGGGCCTGGGCCTGGCGCGAGGGCGCACCACGCAAGGTAGCAGTATGTGTGTGGAATGTAGCGGATGTAGCTGTATGCACGATGCTAGTGTAGGCGATGGATGCTTCGCTCTCGGCCACTAGGGACGCCCGAAGAGCTCGACGATGCAGCTGCTTGGCCCCAGCCGGGAGAGTCGACCGGAGCTGTTGGCGAGGCGAGGAGAGGCGGCGAGAGGCGAGTTGAGGCGGTGACGGGCCTCGGGCAGCACGGCGATGACACGAGACGGAATGCTTCAGAATGCTGCTGACGATGCAGATGCGCAGACAAGAGCGCAGATGCGTTGGTGGTGTATGCAGGTATGCTTGGGGGACAAAGAAGGCGGGAAGCCAAGCCGTAACGGAGGTGGGAATGACGGGGGGGATAAGAGATGGAGATGGTGTTAGTACGGATCGGTCGAGGTAGCAAGTACCGGCTACTCTGCGCTGCGACTTATGAGACAGGGCGGCACGGGTGTCTAGACGTACTGGGTACTTGCTCTCCCCAAGGTAAGCTACGGTACGGAGTAATACCCCCTCCTAGGGGTCGGGAAACTGGTCTTGGAGCTGAGTGGGCGTGTACCGGTACCGGGCACTGTTTAAGAGCTTGACTCGAGAAACGCCAACCGTTGTAGATGGAGTCAGATGGAGGGTCAAAAATTGCGGCAAAGCTTCGATCCTATGCCTACCGGATCTATCTACGTGGATTGGCTGAAAATACGGAGCTTGAGCATGGATATTGAAGCAATTGTAGGTTCTAGCAACCCCCCCCCCCTGGGTTCCTTCTTCGCGCTAGGTCAGAAGTCCCTCTGCAGTTATAGGTACTGTATCTGCCAGTAGCAGTCAATAGGTACCTATCGAGAGTCTCTCTCAATGGAAGCTTTACCAATGTGCTCTTCGTAATTATCTAGCAGTATCACAGAAGATTGGGGGTAATACTACGGTTGGTACGCGTATCTGTGATGTGGCTGACGATATGATATCAAAGCTGCAAGGTTTTGCCTGGTGCCCTGTAGCTTACACCCCTACTAGAGATGTATACTTGCAGTGTGCCAGCTGATGACGGTTTCTGTGTTGCTGTGTTAGTAGGTATTTACAAGCAGTAGGTAGGGAAGTAGGGAGAAGAGGTCTTTCACAAGCCGCTGGAAAGATTCCAGACTCCAGTCAACTGCTAATATGGAGACGCTTGTACGTAATAAAACGGGGTCCAGTACAAAGACAGAATAACTGGATCAGCTATCTGCAGGAGAAACAAGCGCCTCCAAGCGAGAGTAGGAAAAAAAAGCAGCGTTAATAGTATCGGAGGTCGATGTCGAAAATTTCCAAAACACTCATCGAACTGTTAAACGGATGCAGCTTCAATGACAGACGGTGTTCCCCATCATTAATTACCAGGGATGTTGCTTGACCGTCGCCAGGGTGCTCCAGATTCTACTACCGTAGCAGACGGCCAGGGATCAATTAATGCGACCGATGCTTCCCGTAATGGTGCTTGTTCCGGACAAGGAGAGAGCATGCATTGACGGCACGCCTTTTCACTGTTTTATAACGCTTTTGATACCTGAAAATGCTACCAGACTCCTTGAATCTTGTTCCTCTTTTCCTTCTCCAGGCATCGAGGATCCATGTGCTCCCGAAGCCCAGACCTCAAGTAGCTATACCTCTCGGGCGACTACCACGCTGGGTAACACCGGGTTCTGGGTACGTCCCATCAACTGCTGCTACCTCCTTGGCACGCCGTCTCTACCAAGGCACTTGAGACAAACTGCCTAATACAACGTAGCACTATTACTAAGTTGTGTCTTGCCTCGGATCAGCCAAAGGCGCCAATTCAAGTTTTTTTTTTTTTGTTCTTTTTTGTGAGTGACCAGATTCCGGATCTTACTCGGGGAGCTGAGAGGGACGAGCTCCCCCACTACGCCGTGACTGACAAGCTGGACTGGACTGGTGGTGGCTTGCTGACAGGCATCAACTATTGAGGCCCTTGTTGCAAGCCACCTCCCGGCGATACGGTGATGCTCGATTTTGACTAGCACGGCCAAACAACATGGTACCATACAGCACAGCCCAGTGTAGAACCCTGAGCCTGGGGTAATCTAATAATAAGGAGGAAAGAAACCGCGAAAGCAAGAAAGAAGAAATTTCCCATTATGCGCTCAGTTTATATCTTGTTAAACGAGTGCTTCTCCCTGACGGGAGAAAAGGTAGCGAGCTAGCAGTCAAAGTAGGAGTACCAAGGTTAGCGGTCTTAATTCCCCGGGCGCTGCGCTTTCACATGCATTCCTTATCTAGCTCTCCTCTGCCAGTCTTACGTCGGCGGCGTCAATTCTCAAGTCCATCCTTTTTTCTCCTCGAGAGGAGTAAGAAGCGCCTTCCGGTCGTCCTTTTTTTTTCCCTCTCCTCTAGTCTAATAATAGTCAGTTGTTCCATTGGAAAAAGAGAAGAAAGAGGATAAAAGGCTTATGGGAGACTACTAGTCAGCCACTCCTAGTCAGTCGCAGTGCCTATATGGATGTGATGCTGGCGCCACCACCCAATCCACTCAACAATGCAAAGCAACCTGTGGTGACACGACTAGGATTAGCTCAGGTAGGGCTTGTTCATTTTGTGCCATGATCGCCGAGACGTCCCTTGCCATCTGCCGCTGTAACACTGTTGTGGTAAGTAATGGAGTATTATCCTCCGTCTATACATGGGTGTATCGAGTTCCCCATATGCCAATTGTAGCCATTGCCCTTTTGACCGTAGCAAACAATGGATAGGGTCGGGGTACAGCGGACGAATTACCCGCACTCTCCTCTCGGCAAAGAAGCAATAATATAGGTTCAATATGGCTCAACCTCGCTATGGAGTCGGTAAAGCTATCGGTAAAGCGCCAATAAACCCGAGTTATCGTCCGTCGCACAGGCACAGGTCGATGCGGTTACGAGTAATTTACTGGCTGCATGTCCCGTCCGCCCGTGCATATGTACGTACGACACAGCTTGCAGGCCAAAGGCTCACCGGTGAGCAAAGGGGGATTGAGGAGAGCCGAGCTAAGAGGTCAAAAATCTCGCCAGTAAACTGCAAGTATGATACCCCCTTTTCGAGTTCGAATCTCCTCTCGCTTCCGCACCAACAGCATGAAGCTCATGTTTTCGGTGTCGTGCAAGGCAGGAGAGTAGAAGAACCAGCCAATGATAGTATGCACTACCTCTTTACATCTTTTGCTCTTTATAACTCACGTAATGGTACTGGCAGGAGTGGTGATTTCGGTGCCAGATGCCGGGATGTTGCCACGCTAACAGATGCTGATCTCGGGATATGGCCAAATTATATTAGATATTGCCTGTCAGATCGACACGGCACATCAACCACATATGATCAGTCTCTTTTTATCTTCCTCTTTCCCTTTTCACTTACCGTAGCAGCCTGGACGGTAAAATTCTGCCCTCCTACTCTCTTTCTGGCACTTCAATGGCTGCCTAGAGCTCTACTTGAACACCCGTTTCCATGTAAAGCTACCTTAGTTGCTACGTGCAGGTACACGTTGTATTGCTACTACTGCCTTCTTTCGAGAAATGCCGTCGGATCCAGCCGAGATGGTTAGACTGAGCAGGAAAGGATATTCTGCAGACCTACACACAAGTGTCATTGACCTGTCTCTCTGCCAGGGCATCGCCGGAGGTGGCATGTAGCATCTGGACTGTGGCAGCAGCACTAATACGACATTGGCAATACCGGTCGGAACGGAACCGATGGATCTTGACATGGGTCCTGCTCGGAGTGCGCGACAGTTGACCTTGACATGGAGACTCGCAAATTCTGTACTCTGCTTACTATCTTCACCATACATATGGCGGAGGATATTCTGATTCCACCAACCTTTCCGGCTGCAGCCCCGATGCTTGAGCAGAGAATACGGCGATGAGCCTTATTGCAGCAGTCATGTCCGTCGGCATCCTTCGCACAGGATGCCTCGCTACTATTCTTATTAGGGCGACAGCCGAGTCTGAACGATGCAATACCGAGTACATACCTACATGTACAGAGCAGATAACACGGCCTACATATTGCTGCCCGGGAGCTAGTAAATAAGCAGTTGGCAGATCTACCCATCTACAATTATTTCTCCGTAGCTCCAGAGCCTTTGCCGCGATGACGACGACACTACTTGTACGACTCAAACCCTCTGGTGATTGAAAAATGAAAAGTTGAGCTTGAATCTTCTTCGTTACAATTCTTTTTCCCTCATCTAGGAATCGTCATCCACTCTGGCAATACCCTCGGGCGAGCCAACCCACTAGAACAGTAGATAATACACTCTAAGCAGTCCTCACTAGTAGAAGAAACATTCATTCATGGTTGCCTGGTTCTAGCTTCGGACGCACAATGCAAGAAAAAAAGGGACCTTGTTCGTGTCGTCAACCGTTTACCCGAAAGACTGAAAAAAAAAAAATTGTGACGGAATAATACATGCCCATCTGCAGCTAGCTGTCATGCATCGGGACGGCCGATGTTGACTGCTTTCGGCCGATCCTGGAAGCAAAACCACGTTTCATCCTTGCTATAGAAGGGGGAAAAAAAAAGCATTTGTTACAGAATCGTGTGGGTTTCTTTCTAGTTTTTACTTCTCGGGCCTTTTTCTTTTTCTCTCCTGCTTCTTTTTTTCTTTCTCCCGAAGCTACTCGGAAGAATGAAAATGGAAATATCCCCCCCTGCCTCTGGAAACCACCCACGGATAAACTCTAGACATTCTACCCTATGCGTACCAAAGTTGCAGGCGTATTAGTTACTGGACTCGGGCTAGAGCAATGGATGTTTTGAGGTTGGTTTAGGAAGTAATGTCCGCATGAGAGCTTCCTATCATAGATATTCTCCAGGTGCTGAAAAGACATATCATGGCTTGTTGTCGGGTAGTCTGTCCCACGGAGCAATGGAGCAATTTTCACATGCTTGATGAATGAACCCCTGAAGAGATTTGCATCTAGTTGCATCTAGTTGCATCTAGTTGGACAGAGATACAGAGAAAGCAAACACCTCCCAATGCTTATCAGAATATGACCTACATTCTTATATGCTAAGCTCATGTACTAGATCATTGATAAGTCAAGATATCATCATTCCCCGTCTCCGAGTATACAGCATGTCTGAGTCCTCAAGACCTGCCAACCTATATTATACCATACATTTCCCCATGACGCACCAAACCAACATTTTGTACATGCAGCGTCGTAAACCATTCCATCGCCACGTCAGCCCTCAGAAATCATCATCCCCCATCATCCCACTAGCTCTATTCTCGCCAATCTCCCGAATCTTCTCTCCCAAAATCGTCCGCCCATACCGATCAGCAATCTTGAATGCCGCCTCCATCATCTGGCCGGTGCGATCCCGCATCAGCTGAACCATTTCAAGCGCGCGCATGCCCCTGTCTTCACCCTCGCGACACTCCACCGCTAGAAGCTGCAAAAGCGTCTTGTCGATTTCTAGCTCCATTCGTGACAATAATGAGCGCTGAGTATGGCTGCTAGAGGTGGCGTCAATCAAGTCGCGGAGCTGAGCAGTTTGGACGCCCTTTAGCATAAACTGCTGCTCTAATTTTCTCGTCTCGGCACCTTCCTCCTCTTCCTCATCGTCATCGTCGCCCATTGATTCATCTTCTCCATCACCCCGGTTCTTCTTTTTCTTGGGCACTTGTAGTGAATGTAATGGAATAGAAAAGTCAAACTCGGAGAGCAGGGGCCGCGGGAAATATGGGTATTCGTCACCGCCCTTGAGGATAATGCAGTGGAATTTATCTTCCGCTACGGCGATCGGGAAATACGTCTCGTGCTTCCTACCAGACGCTAGACGAGACAGAAGCCTCGTATCTAATAGAGGCACCCAAGAGGCCCGTGATGGCTGACGCCAATGTAGCAAAGTTAATAGTGTGCCTGTTGAGTCGTAGATGCAAGGGTCCTGATAACTAACTGTTAGTACTCAAACAAGCAACAGACATTCATTATCGGTCATGACTTACGCCATTGTCAGAAAAGAAGGCGCTCTTCAAAGTTGCGCCTTCAGGAAGTGCCACAGTATCTTCATTTTGGCAAATCTCGTCTCTCTTGACATTCTCAATGGTGTACAGGAGGCGCGTGTTTCCATCAGCGGCGACGGGGCCATTACCGATGGTGAGAACATAGTCTCTCCAGCTTGCGCATGTAACCATGGGCGTGCTTTTGGGGCGATAGACTCGGTAGGGCATGCCAAACAACGTAAAAATGCGCACGTAGTTGGCACTCGTTACGACAGTAACGAAGGAGTCGCTCAGTGACATGGCAATAACAGCCTCTCCATTGGGAAGCTGGGTCCGCCAGTCTGATCTCTGCGTCCAAGTTTCATGAGGGCGATAGAAGATAGTCGCCGGTTGGTCATCTTTAGGGGGGCATGAAAACAGAGTTCCATGCTCATTGAGGCATGCCTTGTCGTACAGGAAGGTGTCTGTGAAGTGAAAATCTCTCTGAAACTCGTGGTCGTAGAACTCAACGGTAACGGTATGGTGCCCATCTTGATCCACTGTCCAGACAAACCCAATAAGATTTAGACACAAATACTTTCGGTTCCCTCTCCACGGAGTGGATCCAGGCTGGAAGGCCTCATGGTACTGAGGTTCTGCTGGAAGATGCCTTCTTTTATTGGCGTAATCACCAACGTCGTCACCGCCGCGACCTCTTTTTTGGCCAATGGTATACCCAGCACCGTCATCGTCAACAACAAACCCGTCATCATCGCCGTCTGCATAGTTTTCGTCATCCAGGTATGAGTCAAGGCTACCCAAGGAATCTCGTCGAGGGCGTGTGGGAATGTCGCGTCTATGACCATTGGCCACGGGAGCTCTTCTGTTGGCGGATATTTCTAAAAGCGGATCGTGGATGAAGGGAGCTGGTTGCACGGGAAGCTTCAGCAGAGGGGAGTACTGGTCAGAGAGAAAGTCGGGATATATGTAGACCTCTCCTTCTGAGGTCGTAAAAGACAGGATATTCTTGGTCGGGTGCCACGCTAGATCAATGACATTGGAAAAGTTGTAGCGCTGAATCACATTTTGAGTGCTGGTCTCCCAGATCAAAATCTTTCCACCTTTGCAGGCTGATGCGAGCATGACACCGTTTGGTGACCAAGCGAGGGCGGTGATATCGGCTGAGTGTCCGTTGGTAAAGGTGCGCTGCTTCTCCCAGTCGTTCTTCGATATAACTTGAATGTCTCGCGTAGGTGTCGGAACGGCAAACGCCCTGCCATCTGGATGCCAAACAGCTTTAACCGATGCCTCAGACTCTGCGTCGCCAGAGCCAATGATTCCATCCACCTTGTGTATCAACTCGGGCTGATCCGCAGTCAAAGAATAGACGTATATAATTCCATCGACGCAGGATAAAGTCGCAATGCGGCCGTTGGGATCTAAGCTGATGTGTCGAGCAGCTCGGGTATGCTCATTGAGGTATCGCAGCTGCTTGATGTCTTGCGTGTTCACCACCTTGACGGTCAATTCGTCGCTGGCCACGGCGCACCACTGCGAGTCTCCAGAAAGCGCCACATCTCGGACTGGCAGCGAGGTTCGGACGAGGAAGCGCTCGAAGTTGGACGTTGCCAGGGAGTAGAGGCTGACGGTACCGTCCTCAGAGCCGGCAACGAAGAAATCCTGTGAGGCAGCCACCGCAACATTCTGCTCTTGGCAGTCGTCAATGTTGATGGGCTCGCCATCCGAACCCGTCTTGTAGAGGCGGATGGTGTTGTTGGACCCCACGGTGACCAGCCGACTTCCGTCCTTGGTGTAGGCGCATCGCGTCGTTCCCTGGGTGTGCGCAGGCCTCGGTCGCGGACGGGGAGCAACTGTCGAATCCATGATGGTTGCCTGTGCTCGTCGGATTAGAGCGTGCAGGTGAAGCTGCTGGGATTTCGTGGTGGGCTGGAGACTGGAGCTGGAGCTGGCGCTGGGCTGCTTCGTGGGAGACGCGTCTAAGCGCGTATCAATTAAAGTCGTGGTAGGCGGTGTCGCGGCCCCGCGGTTGAATTTTAGCAGCGCGTTTGGCTGTCAGTAGCAATTGAGCCCCGCCATTGGGGCTCGAAATCTACGTTTGGCGGGAGCCTGGTAGGCACCGTATTATCGATCTCATCCCCTTTTTCGCTCTTCATCTTGATATCACATAAGCTTTGAGAAGAAGAGGTGCAGGCGATTTATTATTAATTATACGGCAGCCTGGAATCAAGATCTGCATGTCAACGACGTATAAATTTGCTTGGATTTCCTCTCCTCATTTTCTCTCTGCCAAGATAAGACGCTCAATCTCATTCAGACCTTAACAACATATCCCACCGCCATGGAGACCTCAAATCGTGACGCCTTCTTTCAGACCGAGTGAGTGCGAAATGGACGTGATGAAAAAGTATCATAGAACTCATATTCTAATCATCATAATAGTGCTTCCAATGCCGAGAGAGAACGCAAAGCTCTCAAAGCCAGCAACAAAAATGGAGACCCAATTGTCATGAAGTCCAAGATTTTGGCAGCCGTCCCCGACCCCTTTTCTCCGTCAACGGCCATTTTCATCGCGGAATCAGCAGGATTCGCTCGCAGAATAGATCTCACAGTGAGTTTCAATTCTAGTTGCTGCCCTCTGCTTATATATGATGCTCATAATCGCCTCTTAGTCTGGTGCAACAAAAGCCACATATCGTGGACCCAAAGCCCCCGTGACATGTGTCGCCGTTGGAGGCAGTGGGAACAAGACTGTATTTGCTGGCTCGTGGGATAAAGATATCTGGTCTTGGGACGTCGAGACGGGTCAACCTAGCCGCAAGTTTAGCGGCCATTCGGATTTCCTCAAGGCCGTTGTGTGCACCAGGATATCCGGCAAGGAGATTCTCATCAGCGGTGGCGCAGACAAGAAGATTTTAGTCTGGGACATTGAAACTGGCAAGCGCCTGCACACCCTTCAAGATCCGACAACGACCATGCTTGCGGTGCAGCACATTGCCATTGATCCCGTACTGAGCACCCCTGATGCGGTGGTGATTGCAAGTGCCAGCAGCGATCCTCATATCCGTAGGTGGAAAATCACAGTGGATGGAGTTGAGCAACTGGCCGAGGCATTCCACGACAGTCCTGATGTTGAGAGGCTCACTATTGCGGAACATGAAACAAGTGTTTACAAGTTGGTATACGATCTTGAAAGCGATGAAGGCGATCTTTGGACGGCCAGTGCAGACGGTACTGCAAAATGTCTTGTCAGGTCGCGGAATTTCGTTGCCGAGGATGCCTTTACTCATGGAGATTACGTCCGCGCTGTGATTCCCACAGAAAACTGGGTGATCACCACTGGCCGTGACGAGAATGTCAAGGTTTGGGATAAGTCATCAGGCAAATTATACTGCACACTGGAAGGGCACTACGAAGAGGTGACGGATCTCGTCTTGCTGCGAGACTCGCGGGGATTGCCTGAAAAGGTCTGTAGTGTCAGCATTGACGGAACTATCCGTACATGGCCGTTGAAGAAGACCGATCTGGACGAAGTAGTCAAGAAGATTGAAGAGTCCAAGAAACCAGTAGAAGAAGAGGAGAAGCCGGAGGGAGATAATATGTTGACGGCAGAGGAGGAAGCCGAACTCGCTGAGTTGATGGATGACTGATTGAGCACTCTCACTCTGTTAACCAAGAAAAATAGACATTTGATTAAGACAAAGAAAGAAAATCAGTCATCCAACATATTACATATTACTCTTTCTTGACCGCTATTCATCGGGTACTTACTGGCGAGGGGGCGTATAGCTGATCCAGGGGCATCAAACACCGAGTTTCTTCGTAACGGCTACCTGCCTTTTCCACCGGCTGGACCTCCGGCTAGCTATAAGTCAGAACCCGCCACTACCGAATAAAATGCGCGGCATTGATGGAACCTGAAACCATCTACGGTGAACCAATCTGACCGACTTTTCTCTTTTTTTCTTTTCTTTTCCTTGGTCGAAAATCCCAGAAGCATCCCAGAAGGGGCTGCGAAGCGAGCACAGAGTTGCATGCCTGCCTGCGAACTTGCTGCTGAGCTTCGATTGCGGCTGATCTCGCCACCCCTATTCTCTTCTATTTTCTTTTGGTCATATTTTGTTAGTCGTATAAGCAGTAGCAAGAGTTAGTCCGAGTTGGCGCTCTGTATTTCATTATTTGTTAATTTAATACGGGGCTAACAGGGAAGATACAAAATAATGGATGTGATGGCTACTGGTATGTGCACATGAACCAACTGCGTGATGAAATTGGCTTAGGTACTTCTTCCTCTCTAGGTAATTACATGTATACGGCGTGTTGCTACGTATTATTAGTGCCAAAGAGCTCGAGCAAAAAAAGGGGATGAAGAGAGAGTATGAGCCCAATTATAGCAAAATTGAAAATGGAGCAACGAAAGCGTTGTTGTTTAGGCAGCACGCATTGAGGCGACGTTAAGCGAGGACCGAAGCTGAGAGCGACCTGAAGCTGTAACGAGCTGCGGTAAGCGATTACTACCTTGTAGACCGTTACCTACTGCTTCCGGTGATGACCCGGCCTTATTGATCTACGGTTGAAGCAATTCTTAATTATGTGATCGGTACGGGAGTAGAGTATACATCAATTTACCACCCCGGTATGTAGCTTCTCCATAGAGACGCCAGGCTAGCTGCAGTTGGCTCTGAATCTCCGGTAACTCTCCATTACCATCATCTTAAGGGTTATGAATGCGTGCCTAAGCAATGGCGAGCTGTATCTCCAGCTCAGGTACCTATATTTAGGTAGATAAGACAGGCCCGGCCATGTCATTGGTTCTTTGCGTGTGCCCGCAAGCCATATGTTTGCTCTGCAAGCATTGGGATTGTATTGTATAAGCTTTGAATGTCATGACATGCATGCATGCATAGACGCATCTGCCAGAGTTTGCTCACAACTTGGCCCACAATGAGAAAGGAAAGTAAAATACATTCGTACACTTGTACGTAATCATCGACGACGGTACGAATTAGTAGGAACTCGTCTACTTCTTCGAGCCGTGCCTCCTGGCCCACAGCGCCGTCACTGTTCTTCTCCCATGGGCTAGAGAATTTTGATGTGCTGCAAAGCCCAGAGCCCGACAGTTCGGCCTTCTTGCGAACACCCCTGTATTTGTGGAGCTATGGGGTCCTGGGCATCTCCAAGGTGGCCCGGGTCATCTGCCGTTGGTCGATTAGCTGCCGATCGGGCCAAAGAAGCTTCACCTGCAGGCTCTGGAATGAGAAAACCTGGAAGAGAGAAGTGCCAGCGACAAAGAATAGTTTGCCGCTAGGATCTGTGCACTCCTCGAGTGGAGAAATCGTCGCGGAAACGCAGCTACTCAATACTAGCTGTGGTAGCTGCAGCTTGAATAGACACAGAGTGGCTACTGAAGAACTTCTCCATCTATCCTGAAACAACTAAAAAACTGCGCATAAGTCCAGTAATCGTCTGTCTTGCCTTATTTCCCACGCACTTTCGCAATAGCAAGAGGGATTTTTCAAGCGAGCATGGTAATTAGAGCTAGAGGCGAGTTATGTGAAGAGGATACCCCACCTCGAGGTAAATCTCCCCAAAAGCTGCTGAGATTGACGTGCAAGGCACAGGCCTTGTTAGGAAATCACCAGCGTTTAACAGTGCCGGGGTTCTTTCCACGCCGGACGAAGTCGGAGACCTGAACTCTTGGGACAGGGACTGTGGATATGCTCTAATGGACTAGTATTTCCAGCGCATGCTCGGCGAAAGAGGCATCTAAGCGCTGGCTCCATATGCTGGAGCTGCTAGTGTTGTGGAGGAGTATGGAGTATATCGTCAATCTAACTCAAGTTTGCAGAATGAGATTCCTAGTTGACTTCAATACCTTCTGGGTAGACGATGAGAGGGGAGTGACAAAGTTTGACGTATTCGTAGGCCGGTAGGACAGTCTTGCCAGTATGGCTTCACGAGTAGAGGCTCAACGTTGTGACATCAACATGAAGCTCTCGCTACCAAATGACTGAGCTGAACCATTTGAAAAGTCACAATCGTGGTGGAGTCACCTTATTAGTTCAGTTTCGACGCAAGCCACCGAATCTCCTCCTGAGGTTTGCATGTGTAAGTACATGCCGACTCGAGCCCATCAGCTGCTGAAGGCTGAAGAGACGGTTATTACGGCAAGATAATAACCCATAAACATGTCGACTAAGCTTGTTACCAGTATCCAGTACCCGACTTTGTCTAGGTTAGTATTCTACTCAAGCTAAAGTAGTATATGATGATTGTGATGTTCTTCGCTGTATATCCCCTTGCAAGCATAGGGGGCCAGGGAGTTGATGTGAGTGTCGTTCATATAGCATTTCACTCCTAGTAAATAGGTAGAAGACGTTGTTCAAATATTCTACCTATGCAGTAGTTGCACGTTGGCGGTTTGCTAGAGATTGGAGTGCTGTGCGCATGTGGGTTTACGTGGACCTGCTGGTGGCTGGTATTGCCTGATTGTTTCTCTAATGACTTACTTCATGGGTGTCCTGAGTCACGTTGCTCAGCTTTTATGAGAGCGCTCGCAGGTTGAAACAAGTCGTATACTGTAGTTTAGTAGTACTGCTAAAATTGTGTGGTTGCAGAGCTGAAACTCATCTAGGGGAGATATTCAAGAACCTTGTGTTCAAGATAAATCCATCAGTTCTCTATTCGACGAATTGAGTGCAAATGCTAGCGAGAATGCGTTCAATTAACGAATGTCAGGATAGAAATTCTTGTGTTAACATTACTTGGCATGAATTACGCTTGAAACCCCAGGCGGCCGGCATTTGAACCAGAGCAGGGCACAGAACGCGTAAGTGTGTGGCGAAGAACGCATACGATATCCCTTATCTTGCTTCCTCATTTTAATCTGATGCTGTCTCTTTGTGGGATTCATAAAGGTACTTGGCCTTCATTACCAGGTGAACTAAGCCACGCTGCGAGGGAAAACGGCTCACTATCTGGCGTTGCGTTGTGGATTCTGTGCAGCCACGAGACATGATGTCCAAGCCGGCTGCGAGAACAAGATTTGTGTTGTTAAGGAGTCAAGTGGACTGGACTCTTCTTGAAGTCGTATCCGACGGCATTGACAGCTGTTGGGTGCACCTTTGGATAATGGACGGTTGGACAAATAAAGAGCCTAGAATGAACGGTCACACTGCTTCATTTGGTAAAGGTTTGATCGCTTCATATGTGCATGAATTGCGGTCTCTGGATGAGCAGCCGTCGCATTCGAAGTGTGCCTATACACGCCAGCGAGTAACGAGTGGTCACACGCAAGGCTGTGATTGGTGTCACACTCTCTGGTTCAGATAGACTGTTTGAGGATCACATGCGCTCTGGAATATACAGGAATCGAAGCGCCGAGAATTGTGCGACTAAAACCTGTTATAAAAACATATCCTCAAAGCCTGGCCAATGAAAGCTGGTGGAGCTGTGACAGCAACGAGGCAGCGGGCGATGATTGCCAGCTCGGGGTCAGCTGTGTTCCCCATCAGCTAATCCCGGCGCCTGGGAGGTAGGTAGGACGAGTAGCGCACTAGAAACCACGAGCATGCGTAGCATTAATGTCTCTCATTTACAGTACAAGTAATACAGAGGGCATGAAGAAGGCCAGTGCAGGGGTCTGTGACCTTGGTAGCCATCCTCTGTCATATCTGACGCCGCGTTGCATGCCGCAGTACTGTAGCAGAGCCATCTCTTGACGAATAAGTCTTAGACATGCGCATCTCGCATGTTGGAATCAGCGTCGGCCGTCTCCACCGGCGGCATTCTGGAGCACCTCTCCAATGGCCGCGGGCGAGAATGTCTTTGATTGCCGCTCCGTTGTGTGGGGACCCCGGCTTCAGGTCTCGAGAGTGTGGCGTGTGGGTGAGCAGGCTGGAGGAGGGGATGTTGCTTCAACACGATGCCTGGATGCTAGTGGTCGCTTCGTGAGAGCTCAGAAATCAGCCCTCCCATGGTGATAAAGCGGTCGCACTATCTACTAAGAGTATGTGGTAGTAGCAGTAGCATCGTGTAGCAGGATCAGGAGGGACTGGCGGCGGCTCTACACATTCGCCGTGGGACATGCCTGAATCTAGCCAGACGTGGAAGTTTTTGTCTGCTGTTGGCACCCTGGTTCGTTCGTTGGCAACAGGGGTTTGTGTGCAATTGGCCAATTCCCATCTTGCATTGCCCCTGTCAGCCACTTTTCGCGTCTCCCATCCCAAACCTGAAGGGGGTAAGTCTCTTGTGTCGTCCTCCACTAAGATCAAAGGAGAGCTCAGTGTCAGATTTGGAGAGGCTCTCGAGTGTCTCGGCGATGCTGCTTCTTCCATTCACTCGAGATTAGCATCTTCGTCTGCCAAATAAGAACATCGAAGGCCAGTGTTTGCAACAGCTCGACGTCACCACATCTCCATCACGCTGAGGCTTCAACTTGCTGCAAATAGCCCGCCCACATCAAAATAGACGCTGGTCCCCCACGCCCCTTTTTCTCGATGCCGTTGAGTTGGTCGAGGCTCCGTGGCACCGCACGAGGCATCTCGTTGCCGTGTTGCTCTGCTGTACAAGCTCAAGTTAACACCAAAACTGGCAACCCGTAATATTGCTGCGTAACGATGACCGCGGCCCCCTAATACTGTACACAGCAGCAGTACGCAGGCGCAACGAATGAGACAGAAAGAGTTGAGCAGAGAGACGAGCTCGAATCCACCCAGAAGGAGCTGCGTTCCGGTTGGCCCTCCGCGAAGCCCAGGGCTCACTTCGCCGGCGCCACTGTTGCTCGAGGGCGCTTTTTTTGTGATGAGAGTGACAAGGTTTGGCTGCGGGCACCAACCGAGCTCCCAGCGGTTGTATTCCACGCTTGTGGTACCAGCAGACACTTGGACCTGGCAGATGAAGCTGTTATTTTTGCACTAATTTGTGGCTGCTTCCTTGTTTCCTGGGTGGGGCGGTGATCAACTCCCGGCCTGCTCCAAGCGCTGCTGCACCTACACCTGCGCCTGCTGGTACGACTTGTACAGCACGTCTGTACGACGAGTACTGCGCTGTCTCCTCACATGTAGCCCGTACGCGGATGCGGCGTATCCACCCGTGCGCCTCCCCGTACCCGGTACTAAGGCAGGTACGGCGCGCTACAGAGAGCACGTACAGCAGGTACCGGGTGTAATACACACAGCACCTGCTGTGCTGGATGAAGCTTCTCGTCTGCCATGCCGTTGCAAGTAAAAGCGCTGCAGCTCGAGTCTTACGTGCGTGTGCCAGCGCTCTACTTGCTCGTCTTCACTGCCCTTCCATCTTCATATCTACATCTCCATCCCCCTCGCCTCTCGCTTCGTCTCTCCTCTCCATCTCATCTCCTTCCATCATCCTTCTACTCCAAAGTCTTCTCCATCGTACTCGGTAGTTCTGGTCCTGCCGACTCCCTTGCTGCTGGTCATCCAGGCCCTGCAAGTCAACCCTTTCTTTTTCCTATCCCTGCTGACGTCTCGAACCGTCATCTATCATAATTCTAGAACTTGTTCCGCCGATAGAAAAACGCAGCTATAGCTCCCAGCAGCTTGTCGGGTCCTCGCAGGCTGACTTTGTCCAGCGAATCAGACACCCTCGCTGCGTCATCGCGGGCATGGTTTTGTTGAGCTTCTAAGGGTCAATAGAGGCGGAAGCGAGTCACTCGCCCACCGCCACTCTTCCACGGTTCCTTCTCCATCACTGCCTCCGCCGTGACCCTGGGCCCTTTGCGCAAGCAATCAGCTAAGGCCTTCTCACCGACGCCCCTGGGCTGGCTCCGCTCATACTTCTGAGCTCCTCCGGACCTGATTCAAAACCTCTTCACCTTCATCTGTACGCCGGATAAAGTATCCTGTTCGCAATGGCAGATACCAAGATGGAGGCAAGCGGCAATATCGTTGCCTTCGAAGGCCACCCCGACGTCGTATCGACTCAGCTCCGACTGCTGCCAACCTCACCTCAGATTCTCATTCTTCCTACCGTCCAGTCCTACATTGCCAATGATGATTCTGAGCGGGCCTTTGAAGTGCGGTCATATATTCGAAGCGTTCATGATGCCCTCGCCAAGCGTCATGAAGCGGCACGCTACTTTCTCCAAGAGGCGACTCCAGTGAACAAGCGACTGGCATTCCTCAACGGCGGGACACCAAGCGCCCAGGCACTGTGTATCAAAGCGATTATGAAGCATGAGACTGGTGGAGATAGGGTTGAAGCGGAAGCCCTCTACGCCCAATTAGCGAGAGATGGATTGGCTGGGCTTGAGGCTAAGAGCCGAATTGACAGCCGCGTAGGCTCTGTTGACGACGAAACCATGTTCGATGAAGAGCTCCACGATCCCATAACACGGGCCATGAGAGCTGCCGATGCTTTGGATCGTCAGACTGCTAATCTGCAGCCCTGTGATATGCTCGATCTCGCTTCGTCCACTCGACCACGAAGCTTGAGCTTGCCGCTATATGGCTACTCGGATGGCTTTGGCGACGCAACTCCGTTTTTTCTCTTTGGCGCACACATTGACGACGATGAAGTCATAGAAGACGATCCCCCTCTGGCTCCTGGAGCCCCAACCTTTGCATTGGTTGACTATAACCAACCTTCGAAACAAACCTTGCTCGGCCCTGCAGAACTGCCTTCAGCTTCACCAAGCAGCGCCGTCAAATCACAAACTCGGTTGACTTTGGGAGTAAATCACAACACTGAGATGCTTTCCCCCACAACTGAGACTTTCAACATTCGCACAGACGATCACGCCGCCCACAGAGAGCCCATCATGCCCAATAGGAGTAAATCAGTCTCGAGCTTCAAGGGATCACTTCCAAGAGTGAAGTCGTTAGATAGAATCTACCCGCTTAGTGCCAAGTTGAGAGATCTCTGTATTCCGGAGACGTCTTCAGAATTGAGTACAGACCTGTCTGCCCCTCGCCGCTCACACTCTTTCATGGTTGCTAGCGACCCTAAGCCCACAGTTATTCGAAAACTAAGTTACATCGATCGAAGAACGGTGTCATCCAAAGGCCGTCGACCAACAGCTACTGTCAATCTTCCTACTGATAAGAAGCTGACTACAAGACAAAGCAATGCAGGGCTGTTTCATACCCATCTTGGAACTGACATTGCTACTCCGGCTGAGATGCCATTCCAGCCAATATTACCATGGGTGGAAGATCTGCTAGTCTATTTCAAAGACGAGACGCCCAATGTGTTGCTCTCTCTAACAATCAAAGCTTTCAAAGCTGGCAATTACCCTATATTGTCGAGTTCCACTCCCGTGTTCTCCAATGCCATCCCCACATCGACGGCCTCTCTTTATCAGCGGACCGGCATTGACAGCTCCATGAATAATAGGTCTCACGAAACCTCTGTGCTGAGTATGACAGATGATGACCATGATCCTTTTGCCGATGCACAGCCTCGCCAGCCGCTGGGAAGAGAACAAGTTGGTCCAGTTGTCAACGTTATTCGGCCTCCAACGCCGGCACAAACACCGCCACCTTGCAAAGCAAAAGAGAATAAAGTTCATGAATTTGAAGTTGGTTCTGGCCAAACCGCTGTTGCCATCCAAAACTCGCTTCGGTCAATTCTTAGCACATACTTTCCTCCTGAAGCCGAGGGCTATCGACAGTTCCAGTTCTCACTCCTTCCAGAGTTTGATGGACTCTGGAAACCTGTATTCAGAGAATCGGAGTCGAAAGGCTCCCCAAGAGAGACTAATCGAAGAATTGACCATATCCTTGCCATAGGGTCTCAACAAGGTGTAGACAAGGTGTATTCGTCGAAAATTATCAAGCAGTTGGAGACAATCGGGACCAAATCCAGCGATCGCCAAGGCCGCAGCGGCCGGGTAGATTTTCGGTAAGTTTTCGTTGCTCAAGATCTCATCCACATTATGCGGCAGACTAACTGTTTGGTAGATATTTGCTTGCCAATGCAATGCAAGCATTTACTGCACTGCCCCTGACGAACCAGACTTCGGATAATCCCTTCACCAATTCGTATCTTTTGGCGACGCTTCTAATTCCCCATCTGGAAACGTATTTGGCACTCCACTCTGAGATTCGCTATCTTTTGATAGAATACCCTCCAGAACACCTGCCCACGGTACTGGCTCTGCAAAAGTTGATAGGCGTGGATCTGATCAAGGTGGCCCAAATAGTCGATTCAACCAACAAAGAACGTTTACCTTTTACTCATATTGGAGGCCCCAGCGCTGGAGCCAAGACGGAAGCCAAATCACCTAGATTATCTCCGCGATCTTCAAACTCAGAGTTCACAGTCTCGAATGCGAATTTCTTGCTCACATCCACGGCTACCGCCAAGGACATCGCCAAATTCGTGTCTACTGTCTGGAATATCAAAACTGAGACTGAGGATTCTGAATCTTCGTCACATGAGAAGAGACCAGTTAACAAGAGGCCGAGACCAGCACCGCTGGACGCTTCTTTTACCAAATATCCTCGTTCTTCAGGCTCTTCTTACAGTAAACCGTCGCCTGTTTCCGCTGTTGACTCTTCAAGCCCTGGATCGCTGACGTCGTCTTCCCGGCCTCAGTCACTCATGGACGTCAAAACGCCCAAGTCTGATACCATGTATGGCGGGCCATTCTCTCGACGGCGGTTATTTCGCAGCGACTCAGCATCAATGACTACTTTTGATCACGGCAGTGACGATAGTGAACTTGATTTGGAAGAGCGGAGACTTATGCCAATGTTTATGAAATCGACAGAGCGTCAGGGTAACACCCGGAAAGCTCTCAAATTTCTCGGCTTGGCGTAATGGAGAATCTCATATTCCAGGCGTTGTGCTGCTCTTTTGGAAGTTGTTTCTTTCTCTCTTTTCTTTTTTTCTCCACCCTAATTGCATCGCCAAGTTGTGAATTTTTATAGAACATTGTCAGGCTGAGTCCTGGACTGCTTTTGTTGCTCGAACGAATGATGAATCTACTACACGCCTTATCCTTTTTTTCTCCCTTATACTAATGCGTGAGTTTTTACCGGTTTTTTTTTTCTATTTTCTACTTTTTAATCTTGTTCTTTTTCTGCCTTTTCTTTCAAAAATTTATTATCATAGACGGATATTTGGAGCGATTTGGGTTGTACTAGAGCACACAATGAAAAAACCGGAGATATATATGTATACTGCAAAGTAGAGTCGTTGACACCCAGAGGTAGTTAGAACACAACTCTGCTTGATTAGATGGCAATGTATTTAATGAAATGGGGCTAGACTTATCGAGATCATAGAGCAAGTTAGTGTTGACCAAAATCGGAACAAATTGCATATGACTGGCTTTGTACTGTTGCGCATATACGCAGCGAATAATTGATCAGTGCAGATTCTGCGAACATGTGCTACTCGGTGGCTCGAGCAAGTTGAGATCTGGATCCAAGTAATCTACTGATGATGGCATTTAGAGACGTTAATTCTACGTTAATTCTTCAACCAGACATATTTTCTAAAACAATACTATTTGAGAGACCATCCGGAATGCTTGCCATGAAGACATACCAGGACAAAGATTGGCCAAGTCCTCCCTCCCTATCGTTGCCCCGAACTTACCGTACCCTGTTACCCGGTACATTAATTCTTACTTCGTAATACATGGTATATAACAGCAGCAGTAATACCAAGAAGCAGTAAAACTTTGTTATTGCGGGAACAAACGCCCCCTATTGTTCAACTAGTAGACCCCGAGATCCTTGTCGTGGCGGGTTGAGCTTACATGTAGACACTTGTCATCTCGCGGCCCGGTTACCGAGAACCGGGTGCCGTATACTGTAAGAAAATACAACGTAGGGAATTTACACCCATGTATTATTACTTTGGCGTCTTACATTCTATTTCGTCTTTATTAAGTGATAGTATACTATTTGTGTATACCTAGATGTACTCAAAAGAGTCACATTCACCGACCAAGGGAAATTGAGATGGCAATAAAAACCGGTAATTACCTAGCAGCAGCACAATGACGGTAACCTAGAATAATGCGCAATTCCCCTGTATATTAATGGTACCCCCGTTCTCGTGAAAGAATGGGTCTGAAAAGACGATAAAAGGCACCGGAAAGCCTTCCGGGATTTAGCACCATAGAAAAAAAGCAGAAAGCGACGAAAATAGCGAGCAAATAATACCAACAAAAAAAAAAGCCAAAGCTTGCTGCAAAAAAAAAAAGGCCATAATTTCCATAAACGTCCATTATTCTCCCACATCATAATCTCCATGGAAGGGAAGTCATTTATGGAGGCAAGGGAAGGCGTGAAAGTACAGCTCAGCGCACCCATAAGATCCTCATCTCTCGTAGATTTTGCGCCCTGATCCCAATTGTGTATCACGTCCTTCCTCTCGTATGACCGTCTCTCCCATTCCCATCCGACCCTAATGTGTCCTAAAAAGCAAGCGAGAATGCCACGTTGTGTGTGCGTGTGTCTGAAGGGGCGAGATCCAACAAGACATGATGTAATCTATGCGCAGAAATGGGGCAAACTGAAAACCCTAGAATAGCGGAGGAAAAAGGTCATAACAAACATTGATCAGTCGGTTCCCAAGGGACATCACACTGCTCTAAACATCCTGTCACCGGACTCGGCCACGACAAAGTGAAAACACACGAAACCATAGCGATGAAGTTGTTTAACAGCAGCTGCTGTTGGACGAGTTGCCGACACCCTGGCCCTGGCCAACGTGCACGCTGGGTTTCGTGTTGTTGGCAGTCGTGGTGCCCATGCGCTCCTTGATCTGGCGAGCCATGGTCAGGAAAGCCTGCTCAACGTTGCTGGCGTTCTTGGCGGAGGTCTCGAGGAAGGGGATGCCCAGGCTGTCAGCGAATTCCTAGAGGAGGGGTGTCAGCTTCAGGCTTTCATACGGCATGCTTTGATTTGACAAGCGGCAGCCTAGAGGAGCATCGGAGGCTTCCGTTGCAGGTGACCTGTGGTGGCTCCAGGCTGCAACTGAGACGCTAACTTACCTTGGCGACGGAGTACTCGACAACCTTCTTATCCGACATATCGCTCTTGTTGCCTACGAGCAGCTTGTTGACGCCCTCGGTGGCATACCGATCAATCTCCTGGAGCCACTGCTTGACGTTGTTGAAAGAGTCCATATCGGTGACATCGTAGACAACGCAGATGCCGTGAGCACCGCGGTAGTACGATGAGGTGATGGTTCGGAAACGCTCCTGGCCGGCAGTATCCCACTAGAAAACAAAGAGTTTGAGCACCCGCCATGTCGTTAATATGGGATAATCTAGCATGTATTACTTACGATTTGCAGTTTCACGGTCTTGCCATCGAGCTCTATCGTTCGGATCTTCTGCTCAGGTTGTTAGAAATTGATAAGCTCGTGAAAGTGGGGGTACGGGTCAACGTACGAAGTCGACACCGATGGTGGAAATGTAAGACTCAGTGTAGGTATCGTCGGCGAATCGCAGCAGCAAGCAAGACTTTCCAACACCGGAGTCACCGATGAGGAGGAGCTTGAAGAGGTAGTCGTATCTAGAGATTGGAAATAAGAGGGTCGGGTTAGCGATCGCTTCTCCTTTGCATGGAACAAAATGGCGCCGTCGTCATGCTGTCCATCGCTACCCCATCGCGGGGACAAATAGAAGGATGGATATGCGGCTTCCATGGGATGCAGGCTGCGTTGGACTCTGTTCGGCGGACATGTTAGCAAGGATAAGACAGACAAGTTTCAGGAGAATATCGCCGTCAAAGGACAACGAGGGCCGCGTACCACTCAGGGTTCATGATGGCGGTTTGCGTAGGCTGGGCGGAATGCTGGTAGAAGCAGATCAGAGAGACGAGACGAGAATCAGTGGTGAAGGCTAGAGGTTGCGATCGAAATGGATGGTTGGCTCGAGGTCAAAGGAGCGCAGTCTCGAGTACGTCAGGGAAAGATGACGGCTCGTTGGCTGGGCTGGGGATGGACGGGCAATGGGATGGGCGGTGGGCGCGCTGGGTCACGTGCAGGGGCCACCTGTCACAGCGCAGCGAGGCTCATCTCATTTCCAGGTTTATTCTTAGCGCTGGATTGGTGATGGCACGGGGGGCTTGCGTTAGCACCAGTGATTGTGTGCCTCGGATGCAGAGCGAGTACCTGTACTTTTGCACCGACGAATAGGGCATTTGCCATTATCTTGAGGGCACATTACTGTGTACAATGCATCGGCATCAGCCGGACGCCTCGCTTTTCTGCAAGAGAGGCATCATCGTCAGGTGCATGTACAACCGCTTGGTTGTAGTCACAGCGGGTTTAGTGCCTTATCTTATCTGTCTGAGACTATGTACATTCTCAAGTGACTCCGGGCATGTACATACATGACTTCACCTTTGCGCTTCCACTGCATCATTTTCGACTAGAACAAAGAATGTTCTCATCTCAGTACCTATAAGCATAGTGATTTGAACCAGATTCTCTAGGAATCCTTCTCCACATAATGGCCTGTGGTGTAATGACACTTGAAGGAATACGAAGCGCTTGCAGCTGGCCACGGGCAGCCTTTAAGCCCTGCGCACGTTTAGGCCAGGCGCATGTGATTCGAGTCTTTCCAGCTGCTCTCTAAAAGTCCTGCGTCACCTGAAGAGCCGCTCATGACTTGGATTCAAATCAGCAATTGCCATGTTTTCTTGGTTAATGAGATTACTGGTCACTCTGAAACATTTTGTTGATTCCAAATGCAAAGTATATGCCACTCACCGATTCTCAAACAAAGACAAAGCAACAGTGAAGTTCAACCAACGTCCATACCAAATACGTCCCGCATCTGCCCGTATCCCACGTTTCTCAATAGTCTGGATCCTCAATGTGGGAATCTGAACATTGTCTACCCATATCAGCAAAAAAACAGCCCACGAACAGTATGAAGATCGAATGTTCTAGTCTATCTCACCTTTGTTCATCCATGTTCATTCTGCCCTTCCCGTAGAACCCCAAGCCGGGAAACCCCAAACATCGTGCCCCGGAATAGCGGAACGGCCCCGCAATGGATGGTCCCCCAAAGAAGAGCCCACTGTAGCGTACCTACCTAGCCCTGGGAGGCGAAACTACTACGGGAAGAGCACTGAGAAGAACTGCCGTTCAATGCCGATGGAGATCGGAGCCATTTTCTCGTCTCTCGTTGGGAAAATTTTCTCTTTCTTGCTCTAGAACAGAAAAATCTGCTTCTTCGAGAAGTTGAACACAAAATTTCCTCTCTCCTGGCCCTCATGCTGCTCCTCCCCAGGAGCGCCTCCAGCACCCAATGGCCGCGCCCCTGCGCAACTCGCTGACGAGCCATGCCGGCCGCTCATGTTCATGTTTCCGATCTTGGCCCGGCGCCTCAGTCCGTGGCATCGCCAGCTTCGGCCCGGCCAATGCTCCCGCGCAGGCGCCGGCGTTGACAGAGAGCCTTTCAACAGAGAAATCGCAATCGCAACCAGATGAAGAAGCACTACTGTTCCTGCGGCAGGAAAAAGTAGCATCTGCGCCGCGGGGCAACTTGTCGAGGACGACGCATTTTGAGAGCTCTGGAGCTGTGTGGATGGGAGGCCGGGGAGAGACGCCGCCGGACCCCAACAAAGCAAAGCTCGGCAAGAGTAAGTTCAAACCTCTCCATATTGTTAAAGGAGAAGCTTTGTGAAAGAATAATTCGGGCTAATTAAACACAATAATGACTGCTAGCTCTGCGAATCCTCCAAGAACGCCTTCCAACGCTGCTCCAATCTCCCCTCCCGCAAGACATCCTCGCCCCCAACATCTCGCTCCAGCTATTCCCCTCCACGCATCCTCACCTGCCCGTCGTCTCCGGCCGAGTCGCCTATGCCGCCGCTCTCTGGACCTCGCCCATTGCCTGGAACCGCGTGCCCATCATCGGCAACGTGAAGCTCGAGATACTCGCCGAGCGCATGACGTCAGAGCCGCTGACTTTCTTGCCCAGAAGGGCCGGTGCCACGTCAGAACAGCTAGTCGTGCGCTGGTGCGAGAAGCGCAAGACCAAGGACGACAAGTCTGGTAGTGGAGGGAGCTCGTTGCCGTGGCTGAGGCTGGCGAGGGGCGTGGATCCGAACAAGGCCTTTACGGGGCTGTTCATCTTCGACTTTGATGCCGAGGGGAGAATCTTGACCCATACCATTGAGCAGGCGCAAGAGGGCGGAGACTGGGAGAAAGGCGTGGGCGCCAAGTTTGTGGGCCTGACGGATTGGCTGCTTGGTGGCATGACGAGGGATCCTGGCTCTCCGATACCAATGTTTGAGAGGAAACGAAATTGTGGGCTCCAATGATGGAGGGCCGTGTATAAAGGAAGAGAAAAAGAGGAGGAGCGATGTGCTGTCTTTCATGGCGTTGGTGGCATGGCGCCTCTATTACTATTTGGTTTCTTCACCTTTGCTCGGTGTTGAGATGGATGTGTTGTTAACGATTAAGCTGCGTTACTTAGATGGCGCGTGTATAACTTTTGTATTCCTAGCAACTCTCAACTGCTGATGAAGCTTTTTACGACTGATAAAATACATCACTTAAAATATTCGCTCCTCCTTGGTGCGGTCATCAATCAACTACTGTAGTAGGATAGGTATATGTGACAAAAAAATCAGCGCTGACGTTGTTTTCAGCGCCTCTAGTTTTATTCAAGCACACAGGATATGTATGAGAACTACTTTCCTTCTCTATCCGCCAGCTCACCTTTCTCGACCCGGGGCATTTCACAATATTCTGCCGCCGAAATCGTCTCTGCCGCAGCGCGCACAAACAAATAAAATAAGTAAACGGAAAACAAAAAGAATTCCCTTGCTGCCGGCTTCTAAATCCCTCCTTCCGTTCTTCCCTATATCTCTTTTTTTGCCTCCCTTCTCGGTTTCGTATCTCTCTCTCTGTCATGTGTACACGTGCCCACATCTTATTGTGTATGTGTTCCTCAAAAGAAAATGTCACCCAGATTCTCGCCCTCAAAGCCAATTTTAACAAGCTTCTTCAATCGAGCCTTCTCCTTGGCCTTATCCGCCGCCTTCTTCGCCTCGGCGAGCTTCTTCACAGCGTCCACTTCCGCCAATTCATAGCCCGGAGGGGCATCGTCATCCTTGTCGAGGTCGATTTCGCCGAGCAGAAGCACATTCTCGCCTCTCACCAGAAATATGCCGTGTGGAATATCCGCATAGTAGCCATAAGGTTGCTGGGCGTCGTGGTTGTCGGCCCTGGGAGCGAATATCCTCTCTGTGGTTGACTGGAGCACAATGTTGGCGAACTGGTCCCAGCTTCTTAATACGCCAATCAGTTTCCTTCCGTCTCGTAAAACTACCATGAGTTTTTCTACAAGTTCAAGAAAACACCTGTTAGCATAGTTTCCCCTCTACCTTCTCCCCTGCCCGCTTTCTTTTCTGACTCCCGGGTCCCGTACTGTCTGTGAGATCTAAAAGCTGCGCGGCCGTGGTGAACATTTGTGGCGGCAACTGAGCAAAAGGCTGCTGGGCGCCCGGCCCGGCAGGCGGAGGGGCATCGGAAATGGATAGGTTTTCCATTATAATAGCATGAGGCGAGAAAAAGCGTCGTCGATGAGCGAAGAAGCAAAAAGCGTAGGTTACTCTGAATCGTAAATGTCGGGCTCAAGGGTCCATGGAGACGTGTGACTTTTGTTTTGTTAGATCGTTTTTGGGGTTTTTCGTCGTTTATAAAGACATGGCCGACATGAGGTTTGGGAGAGCGACGAGGCTTGTACGGAGCAGATACAATTGGCAGTCTAGTCGAGAGATGGAGTAGGTTGCGATCGCCTACGGCGGTGGCCCGGGATGCGGCGTGCAGGGCTTATCGATAAACGGATATCACGTGTCAATGCCTTTTTGGCTGTTAAAGTACAGGTACGTAGCGCAACTACGTCAGTGTGAACGTCGGTGGAATGAATTGGCAAAAGGCGATCAGAGCCTCATGCGTTAATTAGCACTGGTTGTAGGTTTTTTTGAGCTAAACTCGATACCTTGATGAAGCAGGAAGAATACAATGGGTTGCAGTCGTAGGCCCGATGGCGGGGCAGTGGTGATTAGATTTGGATGGTGGTTTAAACTGAGGGGCAGGGAAAAACAAAATTGCTTTCGATGTTGCTGAGCTCGATGGCAATGCTGGGAAGGGCTGGAAGGGTACCAGTACTTGCCTGAACACATTGGACGTGCTGCTCCTCATGCCGAATTAGAGTATAGCAGATCCCTTTTGCCAAGACGCAGCTTCTCGGCTCTGTGCCCGTACTCTACAGGGAACTGTTGAGCTTCATCTACGAGGTATACCTATTGGTAGATACCTACAGGCTTACGTATAAGCGGCCAATCCCATCAAACCGTCAGCTGAAGCTACAAATTAAATCATGGCGCAAATCCCCCAGCAAGGTTTGCTGATCGCGGCGTGAAAACTACTAGTAATGGTTGAGTCATAAGGTAACTCTAGAGTCCCATGTACCTGGTTCCTACTTGTCAACAAATGAGGGGTGTCTGGGGCACAAAGCTAAGGCAGGTACTTAGCTTGTGCAGCACACGACAAGCTGCCCTCGTCATGCCCATGGCATATCAATTAATTCTATACTCTAAATATCAAGGTTTCAATTCCAAACGGAGAGAAACGGAGAGAAACGGAGAGGAAAGGTAAAGGAAAGTGAAGATAGAATAAAAACGGAATTGTGAGACTAGCCATTCTCTCGTCCTCTCCATTGACCGTTGAAAGCGGTCCATTGTGGGAAACAATTAATTTTTGTGTGTATCCTATTTCAAGAGCAGCTTGTGCCTTGCTGTACACCAATATTATGCCCGCGCGCCCTGTCTTTGAAATCTCTTTTTCTGCGTGGATGCTCTATGGTAAAAAGAAAAAGGAAAAAAGCAAATTAAATAAAACCTGCCGACAACGCCTGAGCCGAATTCAAAGGCATCCTACCCTAAATGGTTAGCAGTTCCTGTATGTTAGAAAAGCTGGTGATGCAGGCATGATTGTCGGATAGACAGCCACTGTCAGCCAGAGAAGCAAATGAGCTTCCATCATCATCGCCTTCTTCCTCTCCTTTCTCTCTTGCTCTTGGACCATCTCCTTCTGTTCCGAGCTGTCTGCTGTGTATGATCTCTGCTTCCATGGCCGAAGGTGGCAATGGCCGTTGCAGGGACGCCTGAAGAGGCCAGGAGAGGGAATAAAAATGTACAAGGAGAAATATAAGGGGGCAATTTCTTTGCGAAAAGAAGATTGACAAAAAGGAGTTGCTCTGGCTCATGTTCTGTTCATCGAAGATCGATTCAAGGCTTCTTGGAGCTCCGGTCTGTTTTGGAGAACCTCAATTGCTTTTGTATAGGTGAACCATTCGCGCTCGCGCTTGTCCTTCTCTGGCCACTCATCCAGCTGCTCTACCACGGTGCCCTGGTAAAAGTAGTAGCGGGAGCGGTCTTTGGACGTCTTGGGCGGTCGTTTCTCCTCAAAGTTGCCCAAGTCATAGTCAATGTTGAGCGTGATGCCAGCTTCCTCCCAGGCCTCTCGCACGGCAGACTCCTGGCACGACTCATCCGATTCCCATCCTCCCTTGGGCAGGACCCAGCCCTTGCGCCGGGTAGACTGAATGAGGATGACGTAGTTGCGGTCTGCGCTGAGTGGTACGACGCCGGCGACAAGTCGTTCTCCTTGCGAGTTGTACCCTGAAGGAGGGAGATGGGTCAGTGGGATCCCGAGCTGCGGGCGTCGGCGGAGGCGAGGCAGGCAGGCAAGCAAGCAAGCAGAAAGCAAGACAAAGCAGCGACTGGCAAAGGCAAGGAACAAACGAGGCGGCGCGCAGGACACCGAAGACGGTACTGGGGGGAGAGAGGGAGAAGAGCAGAAGAAGTCGGTGGAAGTCAGGGGTTGCGACGTGACAAAGGGGGAACGGCGCATCTTGGGAGTATCAAAGTGCAGTTCTGCGCTCAAGATGGAACTTACGTTGTTTGCTCCGCCCGGTCCGCGACTGCATTGGCAAATTGTTGGAGCCCTCGACACTAGACGCCGAGCCCGACATGTTGGCAACTGTCGTCGCCAGTGTTCTCTCCGGTTGTCTGTTGAAAGCTGAGAAAGGCTCTTGCGATGATTGGCTGGCCCGCGTATCGGCCGCGGGAAGGGAAAAAAAAGTAACGAGGGAGAGAGAGAAGTTGCCGGAAACGGGAGACTTTCACCGGCAAGTCGAGAGCGTCGTCTGGCGGAGAGGCTGGGGGGGTAAAAGTCACAATGACATGCGCTGCATTGTCATCTAAAGAGTAGCAAAAAAGAATTAAGGGAGAATGTGTTGTTTGTTTCTCGTCTTTTGCCCCCAGGTTGCGGGATAGTGGTGAATAATATCCAGGACCAAGAGTCGTGGGGGTTGGACGACGGATGCAGGTCTAGGCGGTGCCTGGCGTTTTTTTTTTTTTTTTTTTTTTACTTCCCTGCTGCACGGGTTCGCGGAACAAGATGGCGTTCTAGACAGGGTCCGGAAGCGATGCGTATGTAACTCGGCGCCGAGTCGGGGAACCGCGAGCTGGACACGGATGGGAGAAAAAAAGGATAAGCAGGATTAGCCGCAGTGGCAATGGGCCGCGCAAATATTGGACGCAGCAGGGCTGTAGAGTTACGGAGACTGGAGCACGCCGTGGCCGTTGGGCTACAGCATGGAGGTACCTGGAGTCGGTATAAGCGCGCTCCGGTGCGGTGAGTTGAGCTGCGATCACTGCTGGTGGTACCTGGAGTGGAGTGGAACCTCTACAGGTAAGGGCTTTTGCAAGGTTGGGGCCAAACGCGGAGACGGGGCCAAGAGAGAGTTTAGTTTGTCGCGCATTCACTCTAGTCTGGGAACTTGGGATTGCATCCGCTGCTTCTGGCTATGACAAAGTACCGGGCTTGTCCGGGCTTCGGGGCTTGAAGTCAAAGAGTCAACAGGCTGTATGTACCTACGTATCAGAGGCACAGTACTGACGGCATCAAAAGGTACCGACACGTACATGTCCCAGATCACCCGAGACAACAGGCCTCAGCCGTGCTGGCCGCGCTATCAACGCCGTTTGGCTGTGGCACAATCAATCCATAGCGCTAGGGGCTCGAAGCCGGAGACGGCCGCATGAACTAAGACTCAGGCGACAGGCAAGCACACGTGCGCTGCGGTAGCACGGGATAATGTCGGTTTTGATACAAGGAAAGGGAAAAGGAGCAGCGACATATAGGGATGTACTTGATTGGCTGTATTGTATCATAGCATATGACCAAGGGAGGTTTAGTAATTTTTATTACAATGGCTTCTTTTTGGTTCCCTTGGAAGCTAACAGCTTCGAATATCTTGTTGGTAATGGGGTTGACAACATCTAAGGCTCAGAACGGAAGCTTGCAATCAAGAATAGCCTCGCAGCTTAACCGAGAGCTAAATCAGACAACTCTCCAGGGCTTTTAGAATCTAAGTAGATAACAACATATGACATCCATCTAATTGTTTTCAGTTACAGTATAATCATCTACCAGAGATCTCCAGATGCCAGCATATACGCTCATATCTTGTAATTCCGGAGGTGCAGGCCTACGTCAAGAGCTTGGTGGGAGAGCACTGCATACATGTATCAAGCCCCCTGTTTTCCCGCGCAGGCGAGCTGCACCCGATCCCTAGCTGCCGCCCCTTCAATGACGACGGCTAGGACTGTGGTACCTATTCTGTACAAAGCAAAGATGACCGCTGAGATGGGCAGCGGGTGATATAAACGAGGCTGAAATTCTGTGTGGTGTATGCGTCACGACAGACAGGTGATCAAGCTTTACAGGCAGCAGCTTATGAATGATGACTGGATTATTACTCCAGCCGTAATCTGTACCTTATCGACATGTCCCTTTGGGATATGCCGTTTAGGCATAGCTACCTAGGCAAACTGATTTAGATGAGCATCAGCAGTAGTGACGCACTTGAAAGTAGATGCTACCACGGAGTAGGATGTACATGTGTACCTACGATATAAGTCCATGTAGTCTAGAAGCTTTCCATCATAACACCAAGAACCGATACGCCGTCTGATGATACATGCTATGACCCCATTTGGAAGGGCTGCAGGAGCCTTTCCGCTGCTGAGGGATTCTAGGTATTAGCGGGCAAAGCTGCACGCGTGCATGATATTTGCTTCGTGTCAATACCGGTAGTGTTACTGGTAGCAGATGAGAAATACGGTGAGGTAGTCCCTTGCAGCCAGAGAAAAGGGCATGATCCAACGAGAGGCAAGAGTTTTGCCACGCCTTTTAGGCTTTGCGGGTGAGGCAGTTCTATTTTCGGGAGGTGACCTTTCAGGGACTGTATTATGCATATCAAGAGTACGGCTTTGACGGCATGAGAGATGCCAGGGAACGGCTGAGAGACGCAGCTGAGTTGTCACCCGTCTCCATCGGTCTACATTTTGCAAGGATGCAGTACGGAGTACTATGTATGTACTGCTGCTAGTACACAGCATCCGCTGGGATCCAAAGCAAGGAGCGCATAGCAGCAAGTAAAACAAGAAAAAGGCCATACAGTAGGTAGGTACCCTACTCTTAGTATACCGCCTGCAGCATGTAGGATTTCCACTTAGTCAAAGACAGCACATTATTTCGTAGTGGCGTCGATAGCTAGGACTAAGCGGACCGCTGTAGCTGGCGCCATCCCGGTGGCCTCAGCGCCGCAACCCCTCACTCGCTCCCCGTTTCGCCCCGCCATGGCAGCTGGACTTGTCGACCTCATCACTGGATTCCTCTTGGAGAACCTTGCTTTTCTTACTCTGTAGAACACATCTCATCTCGCAGCGTCTGAGCTGTCTGTCCGTCCGTCTTTCTATCTGTCTTTCTATCTCCTGTCCATCATGAGCTCCTCTGGTCGGCAGCAGTGAAGACACCTACTGGGCATTCCCTCAGGTGGTTATAGACCTGGCCGGACCCCATCTAGCCGCCGTATCCACGCTCGTGTGTTTGAACCCGCTGCTACGACCAGGCTATTTCTCGTGTGCCGCTTGTCTGCTGGCATCAAGGCAGTTTAGATCGCATACATACGCCCCACAAAGTTAAATCTTTACTTGCGACAGCAGCCAAGCGCATCGTCCGTCATAGCCGATGCGTTGCAGGCGCTGAGAGCTTCGCTAACCTCGACTGCAATCGTTCATTTCCACTCTATCTTATAAGCTGTTGCCCAGGTACACTTGTTCAAATCAGCCTACCTGTCAGCCTCTCGAGAGAGCTTCACTTCACTTCTCGTGAATACACACGAAATTCTCGCCCTCACTTGTCTCACGCACCAACTTGCCTCTTCAGGAAGACCCGAGGTGCCAAGCGCAGCCATGGAGGAATCCGGTGGTGGGCAGACCCCTGACGAAGCCTCCATTGCCGACGAGCTTATTTCTCCAGTTGGTGAGTCAGAAGCAGCCAGAGCTGTTGGTCTCGTTTTCTCTCTTGTGTTGCTGCCAGCACATGCTTGTATTTCCTGTTCTCACAGCCCTGATGCCTGGACACGTGCTGCTTCCAGTGCCTGTCGTTGGCTCGGAGCTTTTGCAGTCGCTTTTGGCAAAGCCTCTTCCTTGATGCGAACCCCTGTCAGCCTCTTTTTGCTTTCCGCACTACCTGTGTGACTTCGTCCATGGGTATCATGGGTATCACGATTGACGTGGTCACACACTTTTATGCCATTCACTCCAGATGTCGTTGGTCAGTGCGACCTGAGTGTTTGGCTCTGAGTTGTGTGATTCCTTGTCATCCCCCTTTCATCGACTGTTGTCCCCCCACCGTCTCATCTCTCACTTACCACTCATGAATTCTGTCTCAACATCGCTTTCTGCTTCTCATTTGTCGCCGCAAATCAGCATGTATCTGCCACTCTGATAATAGTGTCGTCTGGGGCTGGTTGCTTTGTATATACTGCCATTTAGCTTCTGCTCTATTTGTTGAAATGGCATATTGGATGTTCTCCTGTATTTCCATGCTTTTCTAGCACTGCATTTGCAATCAGATGTTTGGATCACTGCTTGTCCTTATTTATACGAAGCGCCTGTCCATTGCGCACAGGTTGGTGTTTTCTATCTGTACTAACTAGCCGCACAGGATATACAAATTCAGCAAAATGTGGCTACTGTGGTACCAGTGGACAGAGTCAGTTTCTTATCAACCCCAAAATTTTTGATTGCGAGGCATATCAATCGTGATCTGGACTTATCTTGTTGATTCAAGTTGTTCATGGCTGATATACTGTTACGGTGAACTCAATCATTGATTTGCTACAAAGCTAACCTCTTTCGCCGTGGCATGCAGGTTTTTCGTATTATGCGAATGCTGCTTCTCTTAGCCCTCAGCTATATCTCACTCTGCTCGATCGCTGTTGGAGACGATCAGGAAAACTATTGTATCGTCCAAATCAGCGCGTTTCATGTTGCCCTCATTACACCATTCGCTTAGACTCAGATCAGTTTCATCCAACAAGGGGTCAGCGCCAGACCATTAATCGGTTCAATAAATATGTACTGGGCGAGCAATACATTAAGCAAGCTGCTCGTCTTCATCCAAGGTCGCGCGAAGAGACAAAGAAGCGTGACAATGAGTTTTCGCTAACAGAGCGCATTCATGAGGCTGAGATTGCTCAAATCAAGACACCACCTGAGCCAGCTCATAAGTGGACTGTGACGCTTGAAGAAGATACTTTTACTCAAGAAAAGTATGAGGTCTATGAAAATTACCAGCGAGTTGTCCACGGAGATGAGCCTTATGAGAGGTCAACGGATTCTTTTCAACGATTCCTCTGCGGTTCTCCCCTGCAACGTCGGACCATGGTTGGATCTGATGGGCGAAAGCGCCGCTTAGGCTCCTACCATCAGTGCTACCGCCTAGACGGTGTTCTAGTCGCTATAGGAGTGCTCGACTTACTGCCACAATGTGTCAGCTCTGTTTATTTCCTTTACCACGAAAGCATCCACAAATTCGCCCCTGGCAAGCTGGGAGCTCTCTATGAAATCTCGCTCGCGATTGAAGACGGTTACCGGTGGTGGTACCCTGGATTTTATATCCACAGCTGCCCCAAGATGAGATACAAAATAGACTACGGTCCACAGTATATCCTTGACCCAGATACCATGGAATGGCGATTTTTGGATAAGAGCATTTTGGATATTCTGGCTAGAGATACCTATACTAGCCTATCGGCAGCCGACAATCCTAGAGGATCTGAGCTGCACTCTGCCGACGCTATGAGCATAGACGACTCTACTAGAAAAGATCAAAATTCTGCATCTTCGGGCGAAAACTCGGAGAATTCCGATTCGGATGAAGATAGTGGCATGTCCTATCAATCCCTCTTCCAATCCGGAATGCCAGGTATTCCTTCGGTTCAGGATATGGAAAAATTTAATCTGGACCACATTGTTCTGAGGATCTTTCCTACAGGCCCGCTGTTTGAGACGTCAGATCTAGTCGGCTGGCGGCATAGCAAACTGGCAGAGCCGTCAAACGTAAAGCATAGCATTGCGCAATTGATAGCTGCCGTCGGGCCTGATCTGATGAATCGCTTCTGTTTGGATTTGGTACGTCGTCGAGCCTAATTATTTTCTGTGGGAGGAGATTGTTTATTTTACCTTTTTATAAAGCGCTTCATAAGCGTGTTTTGCACCTGCGTCGGCTATTGGGTACACTGCACTGAGATGGATAGGATATTCTGGGATATCAAGCGTGCTCTTGCAAACGAATAATGATTATTTTATTTCCTCATACATCATGACGCCTACAACTTGATCTGTATTCTCATCAACTCCGTAAAATGATAGTAATAAGTCCACCATGATCCTACTTATGTAGATCTTACAAATTGCGTACGGGTTATAGGTAGTTATAACATAAAGACACACCAAACAAGGCAGAACATATATAGAGGTTCGAGTTGTTATGGAAAGAAACTTGGTAGAGCTCGACATCATCAGAAATGGTCGAGATACCACAGCTAGTATTTAACAGGTTATTGTTTGGCATCAAGTTACACTACAGAAGACTCAATGTCTTACATTCCATACATCTGCCGCCTTTTCATTCTTCAAGAAACTGTACAGCCTGCTTCGCAAACTTTTCAGCGTACTGGTAGTGGAATGCATGGCCGCTGTTTGGATACACGTGTAGCGTAGCATTAGGCAGCTTCTGCTGAATGTTGAACGAGTTGACAGTCGGAATCATGAAATCATTCTGAAGGGTTTCCAATTAGTTCTTGTTATGAGTTTATATTCAAGTAGATGATCGTGCTAGAAGCATTTTCACTCACCGAGCCATTGGCAATCAAAACAGGGATATCAATCTGCTCCAGTCTGTCATACGAGCCCTCCAAACCACGGCTTGTTTCCCGATTGAACCATTTCTCCAGGGCATCTGCCTGCGCTTTCAATCCTGCTCCTCCGTCCTTGTATCCGTAAGAAAGCCACTCGCTGGGAACTTCTCCGCTCGTAGACTCGTTTCGCTCTTGGATACGCAGCCACCATTCCTCGGCTGCCTTTTCACCCACCGGATTTTGCGGGAAGAAGAGCACCTTCATGTGGGACAGGCCAGCGTCTGCGGCGGCAGCATAAGGGACGTAGTCGTTCGTAGTGTTCTCAACTCCTGGGCCAACACTTGCCCCGGTTCCAACGAGAATGAGTTTTCGGATCTTGAGCTTGTTGGGGTCGGCGTTTAGCGTCATCATCTCGGCCACGAAGCCTCCGAGGGAGAAGCCAAAGAGGTCGACTTCCTGGACGTCGATTAAAGACAAGAACTCGAGCATGTCGTCTGCCCATTCTCGGAAGTTGTTGGCGACGATGCCGGTGCTTTGTCCGACTCCGACGTAGTCGACGAGGATGACTGGTCTGGAAGCTGCAATACTATTTATGAGAAGAGGATCCCATTTGTCCATGGTGCCGCGGAAATGGATGAGGCAGAGCAGTGGAACGCCGCTGGAGGCACCGAATCGGCGGTAGGCTATTTTGCCATCGCGGTAGGGAACATAGTTTGTTTTGGCTGTTTGATGAGTTGTCATTTTCAAAGTGTAAGGTAGTTACGGTTGTAAAAGAAAGCTGATTTAAGATGTAAAATATGGTAGGAATTGGATGTGCTTCTGGAGGAAAGGCATTGCTTTTATAGTTCTCTTAGCACGCTTTTGAATTGCTTGAAGCATTTACAGAGATGGATCAAAAGAGAAGCGGAATTCCGCTCGTGACTCTAAATCAGGGATAGGTTATAATGGCATTGCATTGGAGAATGTAGCTTCTTTGACCAGTTTAGTGAGTCGTCATTTTCAAAAATGGAAAGTATATATTTTATCAAAGAATACTACTTTATGATGTAGGATTTAGTGGGAAGTGGATATGCTTCCAAGGAAAGTCGTAGCTTCGTAAACCTCTTAGTGGCCATGACTTGCTGGGAGAATATTGTTTTATTCAGCACATCTTTCGAACCATATCCGACTGTGAGTACTCTACCATTGGGCGATCTATTGATTTCAAACCAAAAAAACATCATTTGGATGGCCTAAATAAATACGATGGGTGAGCTGTCTCAGAATGTCATAGCCTCGATTGATGTATACGGAAATATATATATTTAGTAGCACTTTCGGGATTTCGGACGAGAAGCAAGCAGGATATGTCCGCCAGTTCTCCCAGAAACACCGCAATTGCCGCAGGAGGAGTCCATACAGAGAACCTATCTCCGTGCAGCTTAGCAACTTGTAAGGGGTTTCCTGCTTTTGTACATTACTCGTTAAAACTAGCCTAAGTGGGACAGTTTCAGCAACGATATGATGACACGACCAAGACAATCTTCTTTGGGTTTCGAAGAGTTTTCTTTGATTAGCGGCGCTGCATTCTTATGTCTACCTATATGGTGTTTCGAGTTGAGCCAGGGTCACTATTTTGCAATGATATATCACGATAGGTATCCTATCAAAGCCAATACTAAGCGATCTGGCAACGATTGAAGTACAACAAGATTCTGACTCAGCACTAAAATATGACTTTAGTATAGATACAAGTAACTATCGTAGTAGGATTTTGCGCTGAGAGGAGCTGCTTTTAGCTTGAGAGGAAGGGCATCTCGTTTAACAATAGGGCAGAGGCTGATTATTAATCATTGCAGAACTCGAATATATATTATATATTATAACTCAAATAGGCAACCGCAAGAGAACTTTAGTGGCTCGAGCTATCAAACTAGACCGATTGACTGCATTGCTGTATTGGATTACTGATCTCGGACTATACGCTGAAGGATTACTGATCTTGAACTGGTATACGTGGAAGCAGGATTCAAGTTGCGGCCCATGCAAAAGATGACGAAAGTAGGTGATCGCATAAGCACCGCCATTATAGCTTTGTAATGCGAGGCCTCAAGACAAGGGCAGAGGTAGTATATACGAGTACAAATAGCGAATAATTTTAACCTAGTATGTTGATATTTTGCGTAGAGGGCAAAAGAAAGCAGTGGGATATAGGTAGAAGCGGAGCCACGTGTACATTTGACGGATCGGCAGCTGGCTTCTGTAAAATTGTGTCAAGACTGAACATGGCTTTTTCATCTCATTTGGGAGCTGTTTTCAAGTAAGTAACCTACAGCGGCCGTGGAATTGATAGCCTTTTCGCGGCTATCAATGATGGTCTACGTTGGCTGCTTAGAAGCTTGGCTTATACATGCTGATAGGTGGTACTACGCATGTAAGCTATGTAAACCATCAATTGGTACCGTATGTAAATGTGAACTCCATTTGATGGTATCAATAAGTAATCAGTTCAGCAAATGATCGATCTAAGCTTCGCATCTTGGTATGACAGCATAGAGTTTTAAGGTTAATGGTAGATACATAAGACCGAGACAAGCAAGTACAGCTAAGGCTGAAGCCATTTGTCTCGGAAACGGACCCACCCCCGCATCATATCCTATCTTATCGCTCACCTAGGTGAGCTACCCGCTACAACTTTTTTGATCACGTCCAAAAACCTTTTTCCTCAAGACCTCGATACCCAGCTTTGCGATTCCGCGTCACGTCCACAACTATTGCCACACCGCAACCTCAATCTTAACATCTCCATGGAAGCGCGGTGAACAATGGCCAACCAGCAAACCCTCCTGTCCCCCGCCGAGCTCGCCTACCTCCACACTTCCCTCTCCCTCAGCCCGCCCATCCGCCCCGACGGCAGAACATCCAAGCAGTTCCGGCCGCTCACCGCCGAGACGGGGATCCTACCCGGCACAAATGGCAGCGCGCGTGTCTGCCTAGCCGATGGCACAGAAGCCATTGTGGGCGTCAAAGCCGAAATCGAGAAGACGGTTGATCTGCTGGGCGGAGAGCATTACCAGGAGTACATCAAGAGCGCGAGCGGCGTGGGAGGCGGCGATGCGGAGGAGGATAAGCGACAGGCAAGGGGAGAGTGGCTGGAGATGACGGTAGAGATTCCGGGATTGAGAGACGATGATGCAGGAACGGTGTTTTTGGCGGAGCTGCTGAGAGAGGCGCTTCTTGCGGATGGGGAGTTTGCGAAGAAGCTGTGGATTAACAGACGGTTTCACTGGAGGCTATATCTTGATGTGAGTTTGTGAAGCCTGATGAAGTTTCCTTTGAAGAAAAATCACGTGTCTTCAAAAGAAATCTATACTAATATGCTCGTAGATTATTCTGATATCACCGCCGCTGTCATACCCCCTGCCCCTCCTCTCCCTCACAACACATCTCGCCCTCCTCTCAACAAGATTACCGCGCCTCAAGTCAGAAGGCGACGAAGATCCCATGTTCGACGACGATTGGGAAGCCTCGCCATTCCTGTACCCCCGCCAGGGCGCAGCCGCGGGCTCAAGGCCGCCCATTACGCTACTGGTCGTGTCGGTTGGAGATAGCATCCTGTTCGACCCGTCTAAAGAAGAGCTTGCCGTTGCAGATTCCGCGCTGGCGGTGTCGCTGTGCGAGGTAAGGACGCAAAAGGCGGATGAGGGTATGGAGGTGGACTCTGGGCGCGAGCTGAAGCTGGTGTCGATGAGGACTGTCGATCCTCCGTCGAGGCTGACACCGCCTGGGGTGCCGAGTACGGGCAATTTGACGGCCAGCGGGACATTTGACCCGTCATCGCAGAAGAAGCAGCAAAGAGTGGAGGAATACCCTCAGGAGGGGGTTTGGAAGGCACCGCTAGGCGGAACCAGATTTGCCGTCTTAGATAGCATCATACAGGCAGTCTTGGAAAAGGGAGGTGTTGCAGACGAGGTTTTGGATGGTTTGGAAGGAGTAGACTTGTCATAGAACGAATGTTTTACGGATCTTGCTTGGGTTGGGATATTTGCTCATATATAATGGTACATCATATTGTAGTCTCACTGTTGTGAGAGAGAATACCTAATGCCTAATGTGATGGGGCACAAAAATCTTAAAAGTTACAATAGAAACGGGGAGGATAAGCATATATATCTGGCTTTCCTGCCCAATCAGTCAATGCACATAGAATGATCTTGATGGATGATCAATCAAAAAATGCCCAGCCACTTCTTCTTCTGCTCCGCTGGGGCTTCAGTCTCGGGCTTTGGTGGCAGTTCACGTCCCAGGGCAGCAGCCTCGAGTTCCTCCGCAGATTTTTCCTCGTTCTTGCCGAATACCACGGCCACGGGATCCATGGGCTCGATGCCGTGCATCTTCATAAAGTACCTCCGCTTAGCAACGTCGTCGATGTGGCGGTTCCGGTGCTCGGCAGCCTTGCGAGCCTTGTCCTTTTCATGCATGAGAATAACATTCTTCCACTGGGAAAAGAAGTAGGTGGGCTGTTGCCACAGGTCTGAGATTGGGGGCACGAGATCCTTGAAGGGGGAGTTGTAGGCGTAGTTCATGAAGAAGGTGTACACGCCCATAGCCAGCAGCGCGCCCTACGCGAAAAATGTCAGTCAGCACAACCACAGCATATACAGTCAGCCATGACTGAAAAGTTGCACACAAGTCCCTACCATGGTGATGAACGTATGCAGCAGCCGGCTGTGCCAGAACCAGTGTGTCCACGATCCCTGGGGTGCCATAAGCCCGGGATAGCTCTTCTTGTTTTGGGCAGCAACCTCCTCCTCGGTCAGTGGCGGGCCGTAGTGCTTCGGCATCGAGTTCCTCTTGAGCCGGGACCCATGCGAGGGCGGGTTGAACTTGGCCGGCTTCTCCAGCACGATGGGCTTGTCGGTTGAGACGAAGCGGATATGGACGTTCTGCGAGAGGGGGATCCTGATGCCTCGCCAGAGCGGCCCCTGCAGCGGCAGCAGGAAGCGCGGGATGACGGCTCTCGTCACCATTGTGGCGGTGATGCAGAAGAGAAGAAGATCTGCTGTAGTAAAATGTCTTGATCAAAAAAATGGCTAAGAGAGGAAAATAAAACCAACAAAAACAGCCGCCAAAAGCTGTTAGCACTTTTTTTTTTCTCGGGCAGCCTCTGCTATGAAGCTGCTCTCATCAAAGTTCCCACCAAAAAAAAATAGCGGGATGTCAGGCCAAAAAAAGAATGGAGACCTTTGTGAACCCCACCCCAGAACTGGAAGAAAAAAAAGAAAGTGGAGGGCAGCAGGCAGCCTGCTTCAGCCGACTTTTCTCCGACCAGAAACGCGGATGGAAGGAAAATCCGGTGGAGCCGGGAAACCAGTCGTCAGAGAAGACAAAGAAAAAGAGAGAGTCCCTAGTCAGGAGCTGTGGCGCCGCCCGAAATTCTCTCGCCCTGGTGGCCCGACTTTACCCGGAAACAATCGCCCGATGAGTGAGCCTGACTGTGTAATTGCTGGGGTCTGATTGGCTGAGCACGAGCCACAGCTGTGGCTGATCACCGCCGGTTTGCTGTGCAGCCGGGCATTGTGTCATAAACTTTTTTTTCCTTGAAATTCTTGGCTCTCCTTCTTTTTTTTCTTTCTCATAACTTCTCACTTCTCCTATTTCTTCAACTTAAGAAATTTTCTTGTTTCCAAAGTAGGCTTCGGTTCTTCTTTGGATTATCTCTGTTCATATTCATTTCTTAACGACTCCTTTGTCTTTTCACATACCCATACTTCAAAATGGCTGGTGGTAAGTTGCTGCGCACTTTCAATCCGGTTGCCGAGACCTGTCCGAGGAAGAAGGCGAGAAGCCATTGAGCCGGGCCACGATAGTCGACGACTTTGACGATTGGTGTTTTGGACTTGTCGAAGCATAAGAACGCTCAGAAGAGTTCTTTTTTTGTAATTCGGGGTGTCGTCTCGAGCAGAACGCTGCTTGGTGCAGTGCGTCATTTTCACTTGCCACCTGCGGATGGTGATGCCCGCCACTACGATGCTTCACTCAAGTCCAAATATGCCTCGTTCTTTGACCGTCGACTCTGCGCCATGCCGCTGAATGGAATCCTCCGCTCTACTTTTTCGCTGTCTCTCCGCCAGAGAATCTATCACTACAGGAAAACACCCCGTGCTAAATCGTCTCTCCAGGTGACGCTAAGAAGGGTGCCAACCTCTTCAAGACTCGTTGTGCTCAGTGCCACACCGTCGAGAAGGACGGTGGCCACAAGATCGGCCCCAACCTGCACGGCCTCTTTGGCCGCAAGTCTGGAACCACCGCCGGCTACAGCTTCACCGATGCCAACAAGAACAAGGGCGTTGTCTGGGACGACAAGACCCTGTTCGAGTACATTGAGAACCCCAAGAAGTACATCCCCGGCACCAAGATGGCCTTTGGTGGCCTCAAGAAGGAGAAGGATCGCCATGACCTCAACGCGTAAGTTCTACCTTGACTGTGTTTGAAGATTAAACGTGCTAACGACTTGCGCAGCTACCTCAAGGAGGCTACCGCTTAAGCGATGAATGACCAACAAAAAAGTATTGTAATGACAGAGATATCAATAGACGGGGTGCGGCGATTGTACTATAGACATATTAGAATAGTCAAAGCATCATCACTGTGCTTGTACCAATAATATCCAACTCCGCTTTTATAGGCGACCATACACTTTGCGCCATCTTTTCCTCACGAGACGTTTTGAATTTCGAGCAAATGTGCGAGTGGTGGGGTGTTTTGGGCAACCAGCTTTGCATAGACAGGCCGCCCGACGGCACTCGGCATTGGCGGTAATCATCCCGAGTAGCGGTTTTCTGAACGTCACATTGACTTGAAAATCCCTGGGTTGTCATGCGGCCAAGGTAGTATTGCATTCGATCGAATGATGCACGCAGGAAAAAGAGCTGGGTACTACTACCCCAAAAGGACGATCAGACCAAATAGGAAGACAACAAGGCAAGATGCTGCACGTAGTACCCTCTACGCAAACCTGCACTATGTCCATGTGCGTGCGCTTGGTATTATCTACATGTTATAAATCCAAAAACTCCTTTTCTACCCAGGCTGTCGACTTGGCAGCTTTGCTTCAACTATTCCCCCTTTCCAAGCTTTCTATCCAGCTTCCTATACGAGTCCGGATTCAGCACGCTGCACCGCGTATTCTCCAGCGCATACTCCCAGTCCTCCTCGTCAATCTCCCGCGCCGCCTTCTTGCCTAGCATGAATTTCCTCAGCGCACACTCCGCCGCCTTGATGTGCAACCCGCCGAGATCTGCGCCGCTAAAGTCCTTACAGCGCGGATCGAGAGCCACGGCAGCGAGTCTGGCCAGCTCGGCCTCGCTGGCGTTGGCGTGGGCGGTCTTGTAGATTGCGCGGAGGATGTCTGCGCGCTCTTCAGGGGTAGGGAGATCGACAAAGAGGCGCACGCTGAGGCGGCCCGGTCGGAGCATTGCGGCGTCGATCATGTCGGGCCTGTTGGTCGTGCCCATGACGTAGATCCCTGAGCGATCTTGGGCGCCGTCGAGCTCTGTGAGCAGAGCGTTGACGACGCGGACGCCAGCGTCGGTAGAGGCGTTGTCTCGACGGGGCACGAGGGAGTCGATTTCGTCAAAGAAGAGGATGCAGGGCGTTGAGGAGCGAGCTCGCTGGAAGAGCTCTCGCACGGCCCGCTCGGACTCGCCGACGTATTTGTTCAGCAGTTCGGGGCCGTTGATGAGAATGAAGGAGGCCTGCGCCTCGTTGGCGACGGCCTGCGCAACGAGTGTTTTACCACATCCGGGAGGACCCCAGAGGAGTGCGCCTGCAGGACGCCTAAGACCGAATTCCTGGTAGAGCTCTGGGTTCTTGATGGGGCCAATGATGGACATGTGTAGCTGCTCGCGTACTGTTTCCAGGGCGCCGACCTGGTCCCAGGTGACGCTTGGGATGACGGTGAAGCCTTCTCTTCGGAGAGAAGGCGTGAAGCCCTTGATGGCAAATCGAAAGTCGTCAAGAGTCAAAGGCTCTATAGGTAGTGTTGCAAATGCGGGCTGCCTCAGATCTAATGAGATGGTGTCTGACACATCCATGTCGTCTCTGCGGGGAGGTCGGGTAAGGAGCTCTAGCTGTCGCCCCTCTGGATCCTCAGTATTGTAGATTCGTTCTTGTGCTGCCTGCTCTGCCAAGGTTGTGACAATGACCATGTCTGCACCAACGAAGCCGTGTGTCATCTTTGCTACCTCTGCAAGATCCAGACTATCAGATAGCTGCTTGTCTCGCGTTACCACTCTGAGAATATCATGTCGAGCCTCCTGATCTGGCACTCTCATCTGGATTGATCTTTCGAATAAGCCGGCTTCAAGCGCAACAGGGTCGACGTCGGTTAACCTTGATGTTGTCGCCATGGCAAGAACATTGGCTTGTTCCTGTTGAACCCTTTGCATCTGTCGCGTGATTTGGTTGAGCACCTTTCTACCATGCTCGTTGTGGTTGGTGCCTCCAGGCTTCGGAATGTGCCAATCCAGATCCTCTATTAAGACGATGCTAGGGGCCAGGCCAATGGCTGTATCAAAGGCCTCAGCCAAGCTCTTCTCCACACGCTCCGGATCTTCAAGACAGCCGTTTAATGTGATTATCGGCACATCGAGGTTCGCCGCGACGGTGCGGATAAGTGACCTTTTACCCGTCCCTGGAGGCCCAAACAAGAGCATTCCGGGCACTCTTCTCCAGCCATTTCCTTCGTAGAGCTCTGGGCACTTGAGTAGGTATCTCGTTTGGCGAAGTAAATGGCGGTGTATTTCGCCAACACCTCCCAGCGGTAGTGGTTCTTCCAATTGCTCGACCTTGAAGCGGGTAGATTTGGGCGACTTCTTTTGTACCGTTTTCTCTTGTTTATCGGCCCTCGCTGTATCTTTTACTGCGTCGCCGTTGACTGCTGCTTCGGTAGCAGTATCAACACCGCTCGTTGCGCCGTCCTTGTCTTCGCCGTCGATCTGGATCCGTCGTTTCTTGGCCGCGGGCTGCTCATTGGTGGCTTGGGGCGCAGACTCAACATGCCAGTGTTTTGTCAATTGGCGGTTCAGCAAAAACCGATCGTCGTCCACTTTCTTTGACTCCATTTCCTCAATGACTGCTTCTGAATCCTCCGAGTCTTCTAATTCCTCCTTACGGAATTGCAAAACTCGGTCTATCGAGTCTTCGAGCGGGCGTTTCTTTTGCCTGCTAAGACTGGAGTTGGATCGTTTGATGGCATCGTAAGCGGCGCTGACGGTCTTGAACGGCTTGCCGTCATTGTTGTCTTCCATCTTCTTGATAATCTGATATACATCTCGATCGAGACCTTGGCGAAGATTCAGCCGAGACTTGAAGTTTGGTGCCATGTTGCCTTCCGGCGGCGTTGTCGCCCTGTCTGGTGCTGGGAATGAATGTCGATCGACTGCCGGCGCAGAAAAATAAAAAATGCGCCGTCAATTCAGCACAAAGATATGTAGAGATTTGGCGCCAAAGCTAACCGTCTTTGGATATTTATCAACTACTGCAATTCTCGAGCGGTAGCAATCTATGAGATATATTGAGATTAAAACACTTGACATCTAAGAGAGAGAATATATATAAAAAAAGAAAGAAAGAAAGAAAGGAAAATCATCCAGCACCCTAATTGTATTATCCAGCACTCTAGCCAATATTAAATCTCCAGGCTATTAGGCACTATTTTTACTACTCTTACTATTGTCACTACCATTACTACTGTTACTACCTGTACCATTACTGTTGCTACTACTGCTACTGTTGCTACCGATTTATTCTTAAAAAAAGTGAACAAAACGTCATTCCCATCACAAAAAAAATCGGCGGTTATCTATTATGTCAATCATCACGGCTTACTAAATCAGGATTAGTACTGGTGCAAACATCAGGCTTAGTGAGATTCCCTATCATAACCCCTGCATATCGATAAAGCTTTCGGCGCCACATGATACAGCGAGACAATGACGACAAGGACCCTCGTCATCCGCCGACTTCGTCTACTCTTCTACTACTACTTCACTCCCAGTCTGCGGACTCACGGTCGATCAACGAGAAAACACACGGCCGTGTTCGTAGCATAGAAGCCGCTTCACAATGGGCGGCAAACAGAGCAAAATTACCGAGCAGGACAAGTAAACGAAACCCTCCCACGCGCCCGCCATTTGCCGACCTCGCACGCTAACTGAGAGAACCTCACAGGGCGATCCTGGACATGAAGATCCAGCGCGACAGGCTACACCAGTACCAGCGTCGCATTACCGTCCTGACGAACAAGGAGACAGAAATCGCTAAGCAGCTGCTCGCAAAGGGCGATAAAAAGCGTGCGCTGCTTGCGCTGCGGCGGAAGAAGTACCAAGAGTCGCTGCTGTCCAAGACGGATGCGCAGCTAGAGCAGCTGGAGAAGCTCACGGCTAGCGTGGAGTTTGCGCAGATCCAAAAAGACGTGGTATTTGGTCTGCAACAGGGAACAAAGGTGCTTTCGGAGATTCACGCAGAGATGGGAGGCATTGAGCACGTGGAGAAGCTGATGGAGGAGAATGCGGAGGCGATTGCATATCAAAATGTATTTTCCCATCTCGATTTCTTTCTTTTCTTTGTCATGCTCACTTTGAGATTACAGGAAATTAGCGAAATGCTCGGCACTCGTATCACGGCGCAAGACGAAGAAGAAGTCGAAGACGAGCTCGCCGCGCTAGAGGCGGAGATGTCTGGCGTCAACCAGAAACTTCCCACAGTCCCGAATGCACAGCTTCCTGTTTCGGAGAGGCCGACAGAGCAAGAGCAGGCGCAAGAGAGCAGACCAGAGAGGCAGGCGATGTTGGCGTCTTGATTTGATCTAGAGGAGATGAGATTTTGCTATGTCTGGTATTGGAGCACGATGATTGTTTAGACAATTTGGGTGAGGTGGTTATATGCTTGATGATAGATGGCAACAATGACACCATAGCGAGCACGGGGAAGGCGTTTTGATGCTTATTTTTTTTATTATTATTTTCTCTTTTCTTGTACACGCTAGTACATATTCTCTTTGCTTTATTTGTTATTCTTCTCTGCCATGTATGGATGGGTCTCCTTACCGGAGTATTTATACACTTTATACCTTTAGCTACCGTACTTGGATATGAGCTTCTTCATGATTGACACGGCCCCTCCACGATATCCGGACCCAAAAATGGCATAGTGGTTCAAATGATGATATCTACAAGACGTCTTTAGCATCCTTACCTTTCAACCTTTATCTATATTTTAGAGAGCTGCATCAGGAACACTTACAGTTCGTAGAGTGAGACCCGATCATCCCACTCCTCCACAGGCTCTGCTTTTGGGACCAACTTTTCATACTCTCTCCAAAAGGAGCTGCCGAAACCTCCAAACATGTTCATGATGCCTAGCTCGTACTCCGAGTGGCCATAGACACAAGAAGGGTCAAAGACAACCTCTTCACGACCACCCTTTCCGGCAATCTGGCCTGCTGAATGGTTTCCACTCCAAAGATCACCGTGTATCACCACCGGCGTGATGCTCATCCGGTCATCTCCAACTAGTCGCGGGACAACCCTGCTAGCAACCTTTTCCACCATATCGGCTGCCTCGCCATCCGGCCCATGGTTTCTCACAATCTTCTTCATGATGCAGCGCAGTCTGTTTTCGGCGTAAAAATCTGCCCAGGACGACGTCCAGGAGTTGTCCTGCTCTGTATCCCCGCAGCATGTCGGGACGGGGAAGCCAAACATGGGGGTGTCAAAGCCCTCTGGGATGGGCGCGGGTGTTGTATGGAGCTTGGCTAGCTTTGCTGCGAAGGAGACGCCGGAGCCCTTTGAGTCGGAGTAGCCTAACTGGAGGAAATCCGTGGCGAGGAAATACTTGTTGGATTGCTGCATAGGGCCATGGCAGTATGACTGGGGGCAGAAGTTGGGGACGGCGTTGTGGATGGCATTGAGGGAGGCGTGTTCACCTGTAAGTGAGAGATGGCGTGAGTTAGCTGTTCGAGCCAGAAGCTTGACGGAGAGGTGAGAAATGAGAGCTAAGAAAAGTGACTTCATTACCTTCAAACATTAATCTAGCTCCCTCGCCGGAGCCTGTCTTGACAAAGTAATCAAAAGGCTGGCCATCTTTTGTGGTTGAGAGCTTAAAGGTGGATGAGAAGCCTGATCCGCCGGCGGAGGATATGGTGGTGTTGTTCTTGTCTAGGTTCAGTGCAGTGAGGATGGCGCTGTCAATAGATGGTGACATAATAGCACAGTGAGTAGAGGGTGTATATTTCTTAGAGTTTAGTTACTATGAAATGCAAATTCATTAATGATCGTATCTACGTGAAATGTGAGTTGTTATTTCGGCGGATGCAGATTGAAAGTGAGATGCATTTGCGCTATGTGTGACGTCAACGTGCTTCTGCATGACTTCAGTGTAAATCACACCCATGCGTTTCTGTGCAGTGCGGGTACGCCGAAGACAGACAAATGCGACCTCACGAATAAATACCAATGCTCAGAGAGTAGTTGTATAAAAAAGTGTATTTATAAGAAATGCTATTAAATTCTCAACAAAGGGGGTATTCCGAAATTCCATCGCTAACCAAATCGCATCCAATATCATCCGTGTACTCCCCATTAATTACTTGTCCCTCATCCAAAACGTCCCCTAAATTTTTGTTGTGTGGCGTGTGATTTTGCAGTTTTTGCCCGGGCCAGGCACCCAAAGTGGGGCCGGGCGCCGACCCCGATTGATCGGCATGAAGTGCCGTGTTTTTTTTTTTTTTCCCTTGTGTGTGTGTGTGGTGTTTTGCATCCGCTCGCTGAATAATGGAAAAATGAAAACGCTTTTCAAGTGTATCTTCTATATTCCATGCAGGCGAAATCCAGATCTAAATTCGGCGTTTCGAAAGAGTTTTGCGTGTATGTGCGTTTTCTTTACTGCTTGCCGTAGTCAGACGAAGTTGAGCCCCGGGGGCTGACTGGTCGAGACTGGGCAGGTGTAGCGGCGGCAGAGCTCTCGCGCGATTTGGGATAGTCGAGCTCTTCGGCGGGCTTGTTGTAGCAGTAGTGGCAGGTGCAGACGACGACGGGGTTGATAGGAGGGCGAGGAGTGCAGTGGCGAGCCCACCAGCTTTGACCTTGAGAAGAAGGCATAATGATTGTTGGTTGTTGTTGTTGTTGTGAGTGTTGAGTTGTCGAGTAGTTAAGTGAGAGTTGAGTGAGAGAGGCACTCAGTTGTGTTTCTTGCTTCTTCGTTTGAAGTGTATAAGAATGAGAGTCAACGGTGTTTGATGCTTAAAGAGAAAGCTTTGTTTGTTTGCCAGTGGGTTCTTGTCGATGAGTTCAAATGTAAAAACCCACAAGAAACTGGGGAGACGAACAAGAGTTATATATCCTGGATACTAGGAGTCATATGGCATAATTATAGATAGAAACTATCAAAAAAAACTCTTTTCGCTTCTTCTTACACGCTCGCAATACCCGAGCTCTGCCGACAGGGCCAGCACACACGCCTAATACACACCCCCCTTGCTGCAGCTCACTGACACGACACCAGTGGCCACCCAGATCTGAGTCTCTCGGCGCTGCGTCGGTATTTCGCAATTGCGAGACCAGTAAATCTCGGGATTAGCATGGCCTTTAGCACCACGCCGTCGTCACAGGAGATAAACTGTAGTGGTAACAGGAAGAACAACGTAATTGCACCAGAAATGGGCAGAAATGGGCAGAAACAGGAAGAAACAACCAGTACAGATAGTTAGATCTGTACTTGCATCACTGAAGCCTTACAGGGACTCTGTTCTATTTTCTGTGATTGCTCCGGGCTCGTCCGAATCCACTGCGGCAGCTAGGGCTGAACACGACCAATGCCAAAACGAGTCAATGCTGCACTGCCCAATCTAGCCAAGCTGCAGCGCTGAGTGACTAAGCGATGGTGACTAACACTGTTAACGAGTTCTCTAACCGACAATCGAAGTTGCTATGAAGTAATTGTGCAGTTGCTCTCGTCCGAGGTTGCGAGATTCCATAATCGCCCCCTTTCGTCATTCCAAATCAATAGGAAATGTTGATTAAACACTAATTAACAGCGTCACATGGAACAAAAAAGAAAGTAAGGAAAACAGAAATGGCGGCTTCCCCGTTCTTCTTTCTCCATCGCTGTGATGCACGCCTTAGGTAACCCTCTCTGCCCCCAAAATTTGGGCACTGGCCACACGCCCCCCTGCAAGCACTGCCATTCATCCGAACCAGCGCCAAACGCAATAACCGAACGACTTCCGAACCACCGGGCTCACTAAAAATCGCGATCCACGCCGTAATATCTCCAAGACTGTGCCATTCTAGATTGTATCATCCCAGACTATTGACCGCGTATTGTGAAAAATGCGATTCTCCTTTTGATGGTCATTCCACAATCACCCGATTTCATGGCTGTTCCTGGAGCCATCTGTGCTGAGCGCTCTCCGTTATTCCCCGTAGATATGGGCACATATAATCGATGGATGCCTGCCAAATGATTCTCCGGTCCTGGCAAAGACCATATTCTCAAAGTTCTTATCGTCGTGAAACTCCACTGATTGCTGACACGGCGTCTCCTTCTCCCTACAGCATAATCCTCGTCTCATCGACTAGAAGCTTTCGGACTAACTCCCCAACAAACACGATCGATCCCCGGATTCTCAATTCAATTGCCCCCTTTGCTATAGCCTGGCAGGATTAAAAGGGTTTCTTTTTTCTTTTCTTTTAGTTCATCTACAACGTACAATACGTCGACATATGCTATTGAAAAAGCAACAAAATGCCTTGACCGCCGCATCATTCCCGGGTTCCCCCCCTGCCCATTGGCTGATTTACTTCCATCGTCCCCTTCCTTCAAAAACAGACATTACAAGGAATCCATGCCTCCAGTCTTACTACTCTGTTACCGTCTAGATACCCAGGGTGAACTCAACACCAACATCAATATCGCGAGCTAAAATTCAAAAACATCCGTCAGCAGGTGATTCTCTTTCTTCGAAGCTATTTTGTTTTCTTTTTTGTGTTGTTTTTCGTTTCAAACTTCGTCATAGTATTGGGCCGTAAACTTACCCAACTTGACAACCTTGGACAGCTGCACAGCCTTCTCGGCGGCGCTCTGCAGGTCATCAATAGAGAAAATCTTCAGACCAGACTCGTTGATGATCTGATGGGCAAGCTCGACGTTGGTGCCCTGAAGACGGGCAATGATGGGGATCTTCAGGTTGAGGGTCTCGACAGTCTTGATGAGACCGTTGGCGATGGCGTCGCAGCGGACAATACCACCAAAGATGTTGACGAAGACAGCGGTGACCTTAGAGTCGCTGGTGATGAGCTCAAAGGCCTCCTTGATGGCGGCGGGAGTGGCACCACCACCGACGTCGAGGAAGTTGGCGGGCTGGCCGCCGTTCAGCTTGATAATGTCCATGGTGGCCATGGCCAGACCGGCACCGTTGACGAGGCAGCCAATGTCACCATCCAGCTTGATGAAGTTGAGGTTGGACTGAGCAGCACGGACCTCATCGGGGTCCTCCTGGGTAGTGTCACGCCACTCGAAGACCTCCTTCTGGCGGTAGTCGGCGTTGTCATCGAAGCCAAACTTGGCATCCATGCAGAGGACCTGGTGGTCTGAGGTCTCGGACAGGGGGTTGATCTCGATCTGGGTAGCATCCCGCTCGAGGAAGATCTTGTAGAGCTTCTGGATGGTGTCCTTGGCGTCCTCAATGCACTGCTCGCTGAAGCCCAGGCCGGTGGCGATGCCGCGGGCAATCTCGTCGGTGACGCCCGTCTTGATGTCGATGTAGGTCGTAGTGATGGCATCGGGCTGCTCCTTGGCAACGGTCTCGATATCGACACCTCCCTGGGAGGAGGAGACGATGACGGGGGTCTGGGAGGCTCGGTCCATCAGGATAGCCAGATAGAACTCGCGACGAGCAAACTTGCGCTCGCAAATGTAGACAGCATTGCACAGACGACCGTCGGCGCCGGTCTGCTTGGTGATGAGCTTGTGGCCAATCATCTGCTGGGCAAACATCTCGGCCTCGTGGGGAGAGTAGATGACGCGGACACCGCCCTTAAGGCCGTTGTCAAAGGTTCCCTTGCCTCGTCCACCAGCAAGGACCTGGGCCTTGATAACGAGATCACCAGTGCCAATGTCCTTGGCCACAGCCTTGGCCTCTGCGGCGGTCTTGGCAACGGCGCCCTTGGGAACACCAACGCCATACTGTTGTTGCGAAAGAAAAAAATCGAAATGCCGTGTCAGCCGGATGCTGCGCGGGAAGATGCCATCAAAGCATGTGAACAGGGTGAGGTTATTACCTTTCTCAGCAGATCGGCGGACAGGTACTCGTGGATGCTGAGAGCTCTTCGCTGCTGGGCGACACCAGGCAGTCTAACGGAGGGGGTGACGTGCAGCTGCAGAAAAAACCAAGAGCTCGGGTTAGATTCCTCTGACGTTGTATTGTAATTTTCGCATATAATCGAGGGGTTGAAAAAATGGGGAGCAGCTTTTGCGACGTTTCCGTACCTTTGCGGCGCTGAGGGCCGACGCCGCCGCGCGGCTGCGGCCAATGTTGAACATTGTGATGGAAAAGGAGGATTGAGTGGAGAGAGATGCGAGGAGAGGAAAGAGGGCGAGGCTCGTCGGGATCGACTCGACGAGACGGTTTTTGGAGGTTTTTTTCGGGCGGTTTGATGCTCAAGACGCACAGCTCTCAATGCGGAAACCGATTCCTGGCTTGCTCGGCCTAAGCTGGCAGCGACGGGGGTACCCGAGTTTCGCCGACTGGTGGAGCGGAACATTGTTGAGCCGGCCAAGCGGCGTGCCGAAGAGCCCTGTCAAGCTGTCAAGTGCCGGGTTCCTGGATACAGCTGTCTGCTGCTAACCTGGACAATGTTGCATTGGAGAATGTTTCTATGGACGCTGTGATTCAAGTGCCAAATATGCTAGTTGATGAAAATGTCTTTGCTCTCTGGATTTGAATTTTGGCCCAAGTTGCTATTACCTATTACTCTTTGAATGGAGTTGTCCTAGATTTGAGTGAGACTCTTTAGTTGTCGAGGCCGTTGAAAGAATAGCCAGATTCCGGAAGTCTAGCTTGGCCCGGGCGTCTCAGGCCAATCTCTCATGTCATATGCGTCAAACGTATTTCGCTCATCAATAGCATTGAGGTAATTTGTCTGCTGTGTAAAAAGGGGAAAAGAACGAGGAATGGTTGGGGGGTTTTTTTTTTTTTTTTTTTTTTTCTTTTTTTTTTGCGGAGGTTTTATTGCCTTTCATCCTGTGTAGGTAGAGACAAAAGGCACATGCACCACGCAAATAAGCTCATGCAAGGGCTGTATCCGGTCCGACAGATCTTGATCACCTTCAGAAGCTTCAGAAGCTTCATACGCTGACACCGCATGTAGAAAAGCACCTAAAATATCTAAAACTGCACATCTATCCATGCATCGGCACAATCCTGCCACTGCATCGCCATCGCAGCCCCGCTACGGCAACTCCCTTACCTGATTGCTCGTATATTAGCCATTCGCAGCTGAGCATCAAATTCCAACGTACTAGCCGCAATTCCTAGAGCTGAAGCTGCGGTCAACCGCAAAACCGCCTCCCTTTTGCCAACTCGACTGGTCAATGCTCATAGCCTGCCGGCTGCCGTCGCACATATGCTTTCTTACTAGTTTGCTGAAGGATTCTCCCTAAATCTGTTTTCATTTTCATCAAGTATACCGACTGGAGATATGGTGCTGCTAGAGTCTTTGTAGTTGCTGGCTCTGGTATTCCCTGTCGCTTAATCCGTATGGAACAACTCATGGTAAGGCTCTAGAATACGTACTTGTATCTGCATGTAGTGATCGGCATGTAAATTAAATTTCTGGCTTGAGTGGGCAATCGAAATACGGAGTACCCGAACCGTTTGCCATCGTTAGTAGCTGAGGCCCTTCAGCTTCTCCTTTACGCAGCAAGAAGTAGGATTCTGCGCCGTTGTGTTTGCTTCATATTTGTGTGTTTATGTGTTAGGCATCCGTTTTACCCCCTGTCTGGAACCTTGACCCTTGGGTCTGGAAGGCACTTCGTATTTTCTCCAATTAGAAGCTTATTATTTAGCTTCTCTCTAGTCTTTACGGTTTAGCTCGAGAGATCTTTCATGGTATAGTTGGCGCGCTCTGGTCGCGATATTGGCCTCATGTCTTTCTTAGCGTCGAGTTATTCGTGCAACTTCAACGCTTGTTCTTGATCGAGCGGTCAGTCACGTAATTGCCGTATCGTATATTTACTTTACCGTCTCTCCAATTTCTTTTACTGCCGGGTTTTCCTTATCATTCTGATGCATCTTCTTTTTCCTCAGTCATGGTTCTCTACCTTATCGCTCTTATACCGCTTATCACTGTCCTGGTATGGCTTCGCCATCGTGTGTCAGACATTATAATAAAGAGAGCTGGCGGTATTCGGGCGCCTGTCTTGGCAGGCAACCTCTTATCCGGTAAGCCTGCTTTTACTCCATTGTTGTCTTTTGCGTCTTCCAATTTACTAGTAGTTGCCGTCTAATCGCTCTTCGATCATGGCACAGCCTCCAAGCTATACTATGAGATTGGCAAGAATCAGTATCACAACAGACTTGTTGATTGGTGTACCAGCCAATTGGACAGCCTACCTCCCGGAAAAAGGACATTTGCAGAGTTCAGCCTGACAGGCTCAAAAAGAGTCCTCATCACCCGAGACCCAGAACAAGTCAAGGCGATCCTGGCAACAAAATTCCCAGACTTTGGCCATGGGCCCATGTGGCATAAACTATGGTACCCTTTTCTTGGAGACGGCATCTTTGGCGTGGATGGCCAGCTTTGGCACGACAGCCGCAGTATGGTCAGACCCATGTTCTCCAAGGACAGATTACGCAACTTGGCCATCTTTGACGCTTGCACCGATAAACTTGTCTCAAAGATTCCCTCTTCAGGAGCTACTATTGACTTGAAAGATTTGTTCTACCGTTGGTCGTTGGACACGACGACTGAATTTCTGCTTGGAGAGAATGCGGGCAGCTTAGATTTGTATGAGTCCCTTTATAGCTTTATCATCGATCTGGTGCAATTGGCTCTTGCAACAGTCACAGACTACTGACACTTATTTGTTCAGCCCCGATAATGAAGTTTTCAGTGCGATACATACTGTGCAGCGTATGCAGATGTATATATTCGTCCTCAAGTGAGTATGCCTGCCCTCGACTCACCACAATGACCAGGATGTATACTCAACTCATTCTCAACAGTCCCATTGCGCCATTGATTCCTAAAGGTGAATATTACCGAGCAATTAAAGTAATAGAGCATTTCATTGAACCAATTATTGCACGAACATTGGCTATCTGTCCGACACGACTGCAGGAGCTTTCCAAATCGGACTTGGAGTTCTCATTTCTACATAGCATCGCCATCTACACCAGAGACCCAAAGTTAATCCGAGATCAAATCATGTCTGTGCTATTTGCCGGGAGAGATACCTCGGCAGCAACCCTATCATGGGCAATGTACGAGCTGTCAAATTACCCCGTGATGTGGGCCAAGTTGCGCAAAGAGGTCCTAAACAAACTAGGGCCCCAGGCGATGCCAACTTACGAAATACTTAAAGACCTCAACTACCTTAAAAACGTCCTCAACGAGACCCTCCGCCTTCATCCAGCTGTCCCTCTCAACATGCGCCAGGTTCTGGAGACGACAACTATCCCCGGCAGATCTGGGGAAGCTGATATCGTTCTTCTCAAGGGAGACAGCGTGACGATAAATGTGCTTGGCATGCACACTTGTGCGGACTTGTATCCGCCAGTTTCTGAAAAGTTTGCAGACTTGAAGATATTCAGCCCTGAAAGATGGGAGCATTGGACACCCAAACCTTGGACGTACATTCCATTTTCCGGAGGTCCTAGGATATGCATTGGACAGAACTTTGCCCTGACCGAAATGGCGTTTTGCTGTAAGTTGAGATTAAAAGATCTGACACTCTATCCCAGATGCGAACGATTCAGCTAACAGAAGATTGTTCTTCTCTTTAGTGGTTCGTCTAGCGCAGCAGTTCGAACGCATTGAATATCGCGGTGAATGGGCGGCACAGAAGCTGCAGATAGATCTCATTGGGACACCTGCTCTAGGAGTTCCCATGGCATTGTACAAGCCTGGCGAGGAATAAGATTTCATATTTAGGTATCATGTTAATTATGAAGGTGTATTCTAGCGAGCTGTTTATCGTAACTACACCGTAAAGCATTACCGTCAAACGCCATAATATTCCCTCGCATCATATCATTACAGTCTCTTCATCCCAAGCTTCTTTTACTCAAAACTGGACCAGACTGTCCCCAACACCCTTCCCTTGTCATCCAACTTGACCCCCTCTCCCCTCAGCAACGTCTTCTTTTCCGTAATCGTGATTCCCTCTCCATCCTTGGGCCAACTGCCCTTGAAGCCGCCCAAAGCTCCTCCCGTCGCCACAACACGATGGCACGGCACATCAGGCGCAAAAGGATTCCGCCGCAGCGCGTTACCCACAGCCCGCGGCGACGTCCCCAGATATGCAGAAAGCAAGCCGTATGTGGTGACTCGTCCGCGGGGAATCTGGCAGAGTGCTGTCCATACACGCTTCTCGAAATCTGTGCGCTGGCTTTCCGCTATGCGAAGCAGCTGTGGCTGCATATCTGCGGGAATGGATGCTGATTTCTTGTTCATGGCGGCTGCACTGCTGAGTACTCTGGGTCTAGGCTGGGTGGTTTTGCGAATTTTGGAGCTTGGTGATGCCTTTGAGGCAGTGGCCATTGCCAAGTTGCGTTTCTGGATGGTAGGCGCCATGCTTAGTGCTGGGAAGAGTATTATTGACCGTCAAATAGTAACTTGTTGTGGTATGATCAAGTGTAAGTGATTGCTAGATGGAATTCAAGGTTTCCGACGTTTGATGATGCTGAGATTTGTTCTTTCTTAGATACAATACAAATGGTCTGGAAAGAGTTACAGGCGAACACAGGCAAATATATACTCCCAGGCGTAGGCGACATACCTTGCTACGCGTTGGTAGATTACACGCAACAATTGACGGCTGTCACCATATTGATAGCAACGCCCAGTTTGACGCCAGGTCACGTGATGTTGCTCTGGAATTGCGGTGACATCAGCGCCATGGCTGGATGGATGGCGTTGCTCCTGATATAGCGCAGAATGCTCTCTAATGATAGGCGCCGAAATGTGTAAGCATGGTCATCATAGTTTAAGAGAAATTGAGCATAAGCTTCCCTGTGACTCAAACTGTTGCTGCCATTCTGCGCGCTGATACAAGACACAAAATTGCTTCTGTCATAGCATCAATTGTGGGTAGCCCAGATCTCACGTAGTACTTCCATTTTGAGTGAATTGCTCGGAAAATGTATTTGAGATGTATTTAATAAGGAAATCTTGTACCTCTAACCTAACGCCGGTATCATTGCCCCGTAATACTAATGCCCATTTACTCCCGTGCTCGTAACATGTATCAACAATATTATAATGAGACCCTTATGCAGGCTGGCAAAGCAGATCTCTCTCACGAGCATCATGTTTCGCAATTTTCTTTTCTCTAACATCGCCATCGTACAATTCCTCTGTATGTCTGTGTCGGCATCCGCTTCGGTATTTGGTGGTTGGCATCATTGTCATCTCGCCAATCTTTTCTTAGACCATGAATGACTCTCCGCAGCCACATTGCTCCTCTGTTGCCAATTAGTCATCGGTATATCAAAAGAAAAATCAATGTCAATGTGCGCGGCAGATCACATACTGATGTTGGGGTTTTTAAACACAAACTTCTGACTCAGTTTGTCCTCTGCCCAGTCCATCTCGGTACCAATAATGCTGAATAGCGCCTTGCTATCGATCAAGACCTTGACACCATCTTGTTCCACCGTTTCATCGAAGGCACCAGGCTTATCAACATATTCCAGGTGGTACGCCAGCCCGCTGCAGCCCCGGTTCCGTACACCGACCTTGATGAGCTTCGGGTCAGGTTGGTTGAGCAGTGCGCGAAGCTGATCAACAGCAGCGGGGGTGAGCTTCATGGCCGCCTTGCGAGGTCGGAGCTTGGAACGGGGACGTGTAGTGGGCTTTGCGCTTTGCGTAGTGGCTTCGCTGGCCTTGGGGGCTGTGGGAGCTGATGATGTTGCCGAAGAAGGCGTTGACTGTGATTGGACCTGAGGCGGGGCTGTTGGCTTGGGTGCGGCGTCGTGCTGTAAAGGCGGTCGTGTCTCGTGGACTCGAGGTAGAGCTTCTGGCTGGGCAATGGAGGCTTTGGAGATGTCGTCGCTCCTAGGAGGTTCAGGAATCTTGGATGGCAAAGGGTACGAGTGGTAGGCGAAGCCGGCTACTCTGGAGCCGCACAAGTGGCGGAAAGAAGAGCGGCTCAGCCGCAGCGCAGCGCGGCCGGTAGAGTAAGAGACGTTCATCATTGTATCATAAAAGTGCAGCGCGGACGCAGTGCATGCTGGTGTACAGCGTCGAATGGGTTGAGGCTTCAAGCTTTGGAGGCTCAAGGTGGGGAGGGTAGATGCGGATGTTAGAAATCAATTTCTCGGCTCAGCTCCAGGAATCGCGGAAAACGATCATGTCATGGTCGTTTTACGAGAGGTACTCAAGTACCTATTTTCCCCGGATTCAGCCGAGCCAATGAGCGCTCGAGAATTAGTCAGTGACCGAAGGAAAGCAGCGGAATCGCCATTTTTGGGCTGTAGATGACTAAGGGGCGAATTTCTCCCAGGATTCAAGACACGCCTCGTTCTAAGATCCTTATAGATGAAGTTTAATGTATACACTGTAAAACTATATAAACTTAATCGCTTTTTTACCATAGCCGCATTCCTGTCAGCCCGCCGATGATCCAAGGGGCGCTGCGTTAACTGCATTTGGTAGTGGCTGGCCTGGGTTGTTATAGGACGGTGTGCGAGGGTATATTAGGTACTTTCAGTTGTTAATATAAACAACAACAATAACGATAGAATTCTGGGTCTTTGGGGTAAATAAGGTTTTGTAATAAAAACGAGAAACATACACTTTGTTAACGTTGTTCTGGTATGTGCTTTCGATCATGGCATTCCAACCCCGCAAAATATTCGACTATTACCTACTGTGGCTTGCTATGAAGTTTATAATATTACATGAAGATCGGTAGAGGAGGGTTGGGAAGGATAGGAGTAAGAAAAGCCGCCTTGTGATATTGGTTGAGATATACTGTACTGTCTTCAGCTATGCCGCAGCAGGAATTAGGAGTCCTACCTGGAATGATGATATGCGAATGACGAAATATAATCACTCCATAGGAAAGCCCAATTGATGTTGCTACCAATCGCCTTGGTCTATGATCAAGTGCTATTCATAGCCTATTGCCTCCTAGATGCTGTATGCGTCTGATTAATACCCAATTACTCCCATTTATCACATGTCATGTTCTATTGGATACCTTATGCGCCCCAGGGGTGTTTCTGGACAGAGGTTCTGAAAGAGGTAGCTCCTCTGAAAGACCTAGGAAAGATGATACTGCCTTTTGTAAACCCTAAAAGACTTCCAAAGCATTTACAAAAGGTAATCTTTTTCAGCGACTCTGTCCAGAAACACCCCTGGGGCGCGTAGGTAAGCTTTAACTTCATGTATAAATGTAGGCGCATATCCCTGACGAAATGGAAATGGTCAGCAAAGCATCCAATATTCTTAACACAACACCACTCTGCTCTGCTTCATCAAACACCATCATTCTCTGTAATCCACAGCACAGCTCCAGACATAACCTAGGTCTACAAAGAACTATAAAAATCACTCTCCACCACAGACAAAAAATGAACCAGCGCACTGCCAAAATGATCTGCCTTCTCTTTCAGTCTGTCATCATGACTGCCACTGTGGCCCACGCTGCGTGCACCGGAACTCCTCAGTGCACCACCAATGCCGACTGCCTCTCTGGCTACATCTGCGGCCCCAGCGACTACATGTATGCCTCCAGTTGCAATAATGTGTGCGTCAAAACTGGAACCTGCAACAACGCTCCTGATCCTCAATTCCCCAACGACGGACCAAAGTGCGGCGACTCGATCTTCTGCAACAAGGGAGGCTACTGTGGTGAAGGATATTACAGAACGGGTGGCGACACATTCCTTACTCAAGTCTGTGTTGATGCTGCCACTGGCGTTAAATGCGCTGAGCCATCGACTTAATGTAACAGGGAAATCCCTAGAGGTCTGGTTGTATAACTCCCGGGCTGGTGTTATACTAATTAGTCCGGCGGTATAAGGATTCCCTATTAAACTACCTCTTGTAATATACTTTACACTAGATAGTTAATAATTAAGGGGTTGTATTTGCCAAACTAACTAAGCTTGGCGAATTAAACAACTGGATTGCATCAAAAAGTATTGATTAAACTTGTCTGGCTGGGTTTATATCATTTCAATAAATCGAAATCATCTAAGTAGATGCAGATGAGCATTAACCGGCAGGTTCTTGTGCGAACCTGAACCGTCGATGCGACTCGAATGAGTTCAAATTCTGGCATGTGGTTTGCAAGGCTCAGGTAGAGAACAAGTGTACTGATCCGTAAGAATGCCTGCATCTTAGTTTACGCCCTTTGGAACAATCTCAATGAGTTCCTGCATTAGTTGTATATAGCGATTCAAGCTACATGTAACAATACAGGTGCGGTTCGTAGGGTTGAGGGTGAGAATTACTAAGAGTAAAGGTCTGCTAGAGGAAGAAGTTTCCTATTTCATAAATCAGAAGAGAAAAGGGATATAGAAAGGTAGTTAGTTGAGTGAATGGAATTCTTTTAGAGCGCAATTTATACCATACATTTGCTTCCTGTAAAAGAAGTAAAACAACGTCTCTTTTTGCTGAATATCTCAGGTGGTTTCGCGGAGAGGTGCCCGTATGAAACATATTAGTGGAGCGTCTGTCAATCAAGTCTCAAGGCACTTTGGCCGAGTGGTCTAAGGCGCCGTGTTCAGGTGTTGCTGTTTCACAGCACTCTAGATTCGCGGTCTAGAAATAGGCGAGGGTTCGAATCCCTCAGGTGTCATTTTTTTTTTCTTTTTTTTTTTTTTCATTTCCTTGCTTTTATATCCTTCTTTCTTTTAACTTTCTCCATTTATTAGACTAGTCAGTAGCTATCTCGATAGCGCATACTCCCCCTTTCTTCTTCATCGCCGTCGTCTTTCCCTATAAAAATCCTCACAATGCGCATCTAATCGCCAAGCACTGCCAAGCGCTATCCATCGTCATAGGAGGCAAGGCCAATGCCAATGACAATATTGCCGGCCACATTGCCGGCCAAGACGGCCCAGCCCGGCATCGTGTAGTCTTCTTTCCCTCGGCAGAGACGCCGGGCTTCTTGGCCAAACGTGTCTTTACTTGGCGGAACATCACCGCTTACGCTGGCGCTAACAATACGCGTTCGGACAATTTGCCACAAATCGCGCTACGGAGATAAAAAGATTTGCTTACAGGCAAGCTTGGCGACTTGGGTGGTGCTAGCATCACCTATTGAGCTTCTTGAGCGTCTTTAGCGTCTCATAGTGCAAGGGCCTCGGCTGATGCAGAGTGGGACCAGGGGCTTTGGCGCGCTATACGAGGGACTGGCGCGGAGCTATTTTATCCGTATCAGAGAATTTTTTTTTATGCATAGAAATGTTCGAGAAGCTAAGCTGCAGCTTTTGCTGTGAGTGTTTCCACATCGCTCAAACCTTGCGGTGGCAACGGGAAGCAAGAGTCAGGTCATGGAAAGTTTCTTATCAGTGGGTGGGGGTCAGCTTGATGCTTGTTGTAAAATGCTAATTTGCTTGATAATTCATTATATACTAATACTACAAAATACACTTTGGTATCTACATCGACTCCATTACACAACTCCACCTTCGCTCCATTAGTTAGCTCCCTCGTACTCAACCTCCTTTGTCGGAGGAACAGTAGGCTGCTCGCGGTCCAGCTCGAATGACTCATCCTCAATCTTGTCGTAGTGGTTGAAGAGGAAGAAGAAGATGATGGCAACGATGAAACTGGCGGCAGAGACACCAGTGTACATCCAGACGAACTCGGGGTCCTTGGACACGGAGACAAGAGCCTCGGAGATGGCAGAGCCGAAGGCGTTGGTGAAGAGGTACAGACTCTGGACGAAAGACTTCATGGTGGGAGGAGCCTTGGTGTAGGCGTACTCGAGACCAGTGACGGAGATGAAGATTTCGGCAAGACCAACAAAGACGTAAGCGGGGGCCTGAACAGCAATGTGGACGTTGTTGGGCAGGGCCTTGCCGTCAACGGTGCCAGCAGGGCAGTTGAGGGGGTCCTTGTAGCAAGGGCCAGCACTGTAGATGAGGTGCTGGACGATGGCGGCATAGCCCAGGCAGAGAGAAGTGAAGATGAAACCCAGGGTGATACGGGCAATGGGGCGGATGTTGATGCCAGCCTTGCGGAGGTTGGGGTAGACGAAGATGTCAAGGATGGGGGTGAAGATGAGAATGGAGATGGGATCGAAGTTCTGCATGAAATCGTTGGGCATGCCGTGGCCGTTCATCTGACCAGCCTGGGTGACGAAGTTGGTGGAGAACTGGCCATAACCAACCCAGAAGACGGGGTCTAATTATCATGTTAGTTTGGGGATTTCAGATTATTAGCAATTATCAATCAAGACTTACAGAAGACAAAGACCTTGCAAGCACGGATAGCACGCTTGAGCTCATCAACAAAGTGGTCGTTCCAGTTAACCGGCTTAGTCTTGCCGTTGGCCTCACGCCATGAAGGCTTGGCGGCGTCCATGTTGCGGGACATGATCATCAAACCAAGGGCCTTGAAAGCATCGGTGATGATGGAGCCCTGCGGCGGGTGGATGATGTATGACTTGCGGCGGATGACGAGAATGGCGATGGAGAAGTTGAACATGATGAAGCACATGAGGAAGGCAGTCCAGAAGCCGCAGTACTTCTCCATGAAGGGGGTGGCGATAAGAGACAGAGAACCCAGGTTGATGCACCAGTAGAAGATCATGTAGATGCGCTGGTAGGTGATGGCAGGGTCAATGATGATTCGCTCGCCGTCCTTTTCGGTTCTGATGGCCATGGTTCGGCGCTGGTACTGATCGGCAATCAGGGGGGCGATGTTGGACTTGATACCACCCGTGCCGGCACCGATGATGATGATGGAAACAATGTAGCCAGGCAGACCGGCTCCGTGGGCGATGGAAACGGGCAGAGAGGTAGTCCACAGGATAACAAGACCGACCCAGTAGACGCAGCAGAAGAGCATAATGGTCTTGTACTTGCCGAGATACTGATCAGAGATGATGGCACCGAGAATAGGAGTGACTGTGTACCAAGAAATCATGAAATTAGCCAAACATCGCTCTTTTCGAATACAGTCACACGACCAGCGTGTAAGCAGAGCCAGTATCACATACCATAGCAGAACCACTGGAAAAACAGGTTCAGACCAGTGGCGGCCTGACCGCCCATGCCCAATCCAGGGGAGTCGGTGGTGATGTGAGAGCCATTGCTGATGTAGTTTTGGAAAAGACCAGAGGCACCATAGTAAGTGAAACGCTCTGTCAGCTCGACAATGGCGATGAGGAAGGCGGAGGCGGGCAAGTTCTCGCCAACACGGCGCAGAGTCCGCTTCTCATAGTCGCTGGGCTCCTCGCCGTCAGGAGTAGGACCGGACTCGGCACCATCGGCTGAGAGAGTGGTGAAGTCCTTCTTCTCATCAGCGGCAATGAAGCCGCCAGCGAGATCGTGAACCTCGTTGCCTTGGTGGGCACGCTCGTTGAACTCCTCGTGGAGCCTATTGAGTGGGATATGTAAGCATATGTCGATCGGCATAGAGGGGAGGAAGAAAATTCTTCAGCTCCCCTTTTCCGGAACTTACTCAGCAGCGGTATCTTCGTGGTTGTTGGCCATATTTGCGATCCGACTGTGGTCTACTCCTCAGCCAGCTATTATTACAGACCCAAGGCAAGTCCCTTCAAAGAACGAGAAGACAAGCCGGGAAGTGAACGAGGGAGGAACAGGAGAGAAGAGAAGGAAACAAGAAGCGCATACGGCGGGATGCTAATGATTTAAGGAAATCGGGCCACGAAGGATAGTCCAGTCTCAGTCTCCATCGCCAGTCTCCATTGCAACGTTGTCCACCCAGCGTCTGCTATCAGGATTGGGGGAACATGTGAGTTTGCCCCAGGAGCTTTTGCACTAGCCACGCTGTGGTGGCCTCGCTTGTCGCCTCTTCCCCACGGGCCATCAGTTCCAGAAGTTACACCACGCGGCGAGTTCGCTGTCTTGGGGGTTGAGCCGATGGTATCGCTCGTCATAGAGACAGCCTCCCTGCTGCGATTCGTGCGCTGAGATCCGGTCCCTCGCTCGCTGGCCCCGTCCACGGTAAATGCCTGGCTGCGATGGCTGAGCTAGGCCCCAAAACAGCCGGCTGGTGGCCAGGGGGGCCCCTGTTCTGGAACTTTTTGCTGTCGCTCGCACTCTCGAGGCTTGTCGTGCTCTGAGATCCAGCCCGCTCCAAAGGCCCGAAACGAATTAGGAGCGCGAGACGGCGTCTGCCAAGAAAACATGGCAACTCCGTCGCTCCAAGCCACCGGCATGCGGCGTGCCGATTTCGAGCGGGTCGGCAAATCGACGCAGCGCAATTTGCTAGCCGCAGCTCTTGGTTCGTCGAGGCTGGAAATTGCCCGGAGATGGTCGCGCGCGCACGGCGAGGGCAAACTGTGGCGTTAGCCAAGGGGCATTTTCGCCGCTCTAGGGCCTTCATGCACCAAACATGAACGCACCGAGGCTTGCAGATAGCGCAGGGGACTTCCTAGCGCCCCCGCCCAACCAGCACCTGGGGCGAATCATGGCGAGAATGCGGCGCCCAGATGCGCGTTTTTGGCAATGACTAGCCACGGGCTTAGAAGGAGAAAAAAAGAAGCATGCACAAAACTCAATCCTCAATAAGCGTAATCGCCGTGCCGCGGGCGTAGTGCTGCGAGACGAAAATTTTGCTGATTCGTGGCTTTAGGAGCCAATCACGTGTTGGCGGCCACATACCTGCTCTTACAGGCAGGAGCAGCATCTGCCGCAGCGCATTCTGTGCGTGATGCCCGTATAGTGGGTTGCCGGTAGCATCGCCAAATGCTACCAGGCGCCATATCGCCAAGACGCTTTGCCGGAGAGGGCGCGCGTAATGATCGATCCTGACACATCAGAGGCATGGAAACATGAGCCCAGCTAAGCTGTTCAGGGCAGAAGCACTTCCCGTTCTGAGACTGGCCCGACGGGAATTAATCAAACCAGCCCTAGGCACACCTCCAACATATGATGATGGCTGCGACAATATCCCGGCGGTGCTCCAGCATAACTGCGTCGAAATGAAGCTTAAGATAAGGACGTGCCCAACGTCCCGAAATACGACTCTGTCGCAGCAAGGCATCGATACGACTGATGGTGCGCTTTAACGCTCTAACGCTCTAACGCTTTATCGCCGCAGACCGCCCAGAGCAGCGAGTCATTCATCCGTCGAGATGCATCGGGCGATAATTGCCCGAGCAGGTACACGGTACCCGTGGCCTCGCGTATTCCTGGCACGGCATCCGCGTATCGTCTACGGCTCGAGGCAGACAGAATTGTCATGTCAGCCTCTCGCGCTGAGATGTGACGGTGGCCTTCCTCACCATCCAGCCGCACCACCGTTCGTTCACCATTAATCGCTCAAACAACAGATGCTAGCACGAGCACTACTGGTGATGCTAATAATAATATTCTCGGGCTGACCTGACCTGACCTGACCTGCCCTTGGTGCGGATCTACGCCAGGCACCATTGTTGCATGCAGAATAGAGTGGTATCTGACCCAGCACTTCGCACGTACATGGCCAGTTACACACAAACATACATACAGCTGCTCACATAGGCAAGTATCAGCAGCCGTTGCTAGCCATTACCAACAAAAGGCCCTTGGTTGGTGGAAGACTGCAGTGGCCTAACCACCAATAATTCGTCTCGTATTCTGCGTATATGTAGCAATGATGACAGCACTCTGCTACGGTTGGCCTCGACGGCTAACCGGCGCTCTCGGGGTCCAGGGGCTGCGGAGAGCTTGGGGAACTTTTTGTTTTGCTCCTCCATCTGTGCGCAACCTTCATCACGGCCTCCACACGCGTGAGAGATAATGCGGAGGGCTGGAATTAAGGGTTCTGGGGTTGAATCGCATTATGTACGAGAAACTCTGGAAAATCACGGTTGATGACCTGACGGTGCGGCATTGGTCGGTTTGGGTGCAACTTTTGTGGGACGGTTACATGGCTTGCTGCTGGTGAAGAAAATGCAGCTGATTAAGCCAGATCGAGTAAGGCTGCACAGATGGCATTGACATGAGCGAGCTCTCCTTTTCAATGTTGCTACGCCAGGGCCATCTCATTTTAACAAAGTCACATCGTTTGGCCGCCATGAACTGTGTTGTTCGGTGGTATCCCGTTTGAGCAACTCCCCTTGTTTCATCGAATCGAAGCCATCTAGGCTGAAGAAAATCATGCAGCTAGATCAGGTACACCTCGCTAGGAAAAAAAAAAAAAGTTGTAAACTATGCCAAAATTAACCGAAACCACCTAGATGAAGACTCGGCTTGTTTGATCCGAGCTCTTCTGGCTGTACAAAGTTGCCTCGCTTAGCAGAGATGATTTGTGTGATCACCGTCACTTTGTCCGGACATATTCGCCAAAATCGATCAAAGTCATACCACCCAGTACATCTGAATCGTTCGTCACCAGCAAGAGGATGCACGTCTATTTATATCATGATCACTAGTCACCTCTGAACCAGCTAGCCTTACTCCTTGCAGCTAGAGTCTCCCCTAGACGCTTCTAGATTATTGACGGTAGACGCTGTGCTTGAGATAAGTCAATCAATACTTCCTTCGTCCTCTGACAGCAAGTAGATGATATCTGTCGTTAATACTTTTCGAGTAAAGGCGAAAATCCAGCTCGGTGTTTGCTGAAACTGCTGCTGTAAGACCAGAGACTCATGAATGAGGAAGCAGAACGAGGAAGAGAGATGCATGCTACTCCTGTCATTCCGACTTTGGTCGTAGCTGATCAGCCAACTTTTGTTTCATTTAACATATTACTCATCCTTGGAAGATGCTGCGCGTGTCTACTCATAGGTCATTTTTCGCGGCCTCATTGTATAGCCCATCAGACAAAATATCAACTGCTCCGTGCGTCTGGGACAAATAAGAGTATAGAATCCCTGTCATACAATGACTCTCGTTTACCCCCTGCCATCAAGATTACCAACTCCAATATTCGAAATCTACTTATCCGCGATACTACTACTGGGATTGTGGATAACTTTGTCTCTTCCTCTACTATCCATATTCCCATCTTATCAGCCTTCTTGTACGGCGGTTGACTCGTTCAGTGCTGGACAATACAAGGCTGTTCATGGTATCCTACCTATTCATTCCTAATTCGACCAGTGTCTCTTGAACAGTTTCATGCCATGTTATTGTTACTGGGTAGACGCTATCATAGAAGATTAATGGTGTGGGTTCATGCTTTGCAAGCAAAGCAAAGCATACAGATATTCTACTCTAGAGTCTTGATGGTTTTTTTCCAAAGAGAAAAGTAATTGAGGGATCATGTGAGTTGAAGCCAAAGGAGAAAATGATTGAGTAAATCGCGCTGTACTGGAGTAAGAGCCCTGACTTACACATTCTGCATCCAGTATACGTCCAACTAACCAACGTATAATTGTTTGGCAATACACGCCATGACTTAGTTGACTTAGCGACAATATAATCATCTGGATTGGTTAGGTGATGTGATGGAGTATATCAGTCGCTCTCACGGTGGCAGAGCGGAGAATGCAGCCTAGTGGAATTCCTAGAATGTATTGCTAATGCTTGACCACGACTTTGGTCTGGCTATACAAAGCATTTGGCTATATACATCTACCTACCACCGCCATTTTGAGAGACTCATGTGCCACCATTACTCAAACTTTAAGGAATAGACATCGGAATGACACTATCTACAGATCCAATAAGTCCAAAGCATGATCTTGCCAAGGTAAGTAACAAGGAAGATTATGCTTATTATGTGGACCCCATATGCTATGACTGCGTGTCTAGATCTATGAACCGAATCAAGTTGTATTGAACCGTGAAACGTATACTAACTCAATTCTACAGAGATACCGCATTAACCTAAACTTAGGTGAGAGTACGTAGAACCGGTCCCAGGAAAATGGAGGAGGTTCTTGAGACTCCAACTCTTCAGCTGATGAGAGATGATGGTGACACTCGGCAGCGGCCAACACAGGTGCCCACTCCAGTAGCTTTCAATCTCGGCAAGCCTAGTAGATTGAAAGGAGAACGCTCTGCTACTGCGACGAAGTATCAGCTGGCATGTCACCTCCGCATTTTGCTTTTAAGCCGGCGGATCAACTGCAAACAATAGCCGGGACGAAATCGAGGACCCATTTTTAAGAGCCGATACGGCAGCCAGCTGATGACGTATCAGCCAATCATTTCATCAATTGCTCCGAATCTCCACCTAGAATCGATCTCCGCTAGACTAGCCGAATTTTTTGCCTAAACAGGATAATTGGTGTGGCGGCGCTAACTTAGAAGCAGCGATTAACAAGAACGATTTAAAGCACAGATGCGCTGCTGTCAAGCGTAAATAGAACTGTTTATTTGAGAACGAGCACACTTGCGTCGGACCGCTTAGTCAAAGTTACAGACCCCTACTGTCTGTATATGGATTTCTCGCTCGAGAAGCCCTGTACAAGAGGCTGGCATAACAGCCCGATACTGCATTAGTTGGCGGCTGTTTGCTTCTCTATTACCGCGCCTATAAGCCTTTTGGCGGCTAAACCAGCATAAATAGGCCACAAGCCTACGCGTTACGAATGTCTTTATATGCAACTTGTGGCCGCTGCTATTGGTCCATCAACAAGACATCGATTTATTGCGAAGCTGACTAGCCTCATATAGCTCGGAAGAGCCCTTCCGTCGCAGTAATGGCCTGATCCTCGCCGAATTAACACCTTCCTCTTCAAATTTGCCAGAGATATTCAAGTCTGGGGAAGGTTGTAATTACTACGCCTTTGTCCTGGCCTAGAGCTGGCACGGAAGATGGGCAACCGAACCCTCAACGGGTAAGTTACACCTGTGTTAATACGGTGCAATTTCTTGACCTTAAGTAAGAAACGTGGAAGATATCAAGGAACTTATAGTAGTGACATATTATTGTTACTCATGATTAACTAAGATTGAACACGGGAGTTGGCATCCGAGCCCTTATAGGGAAGCACTCTCTGTGCTGATGTGATACCCTCATTAACTGTCAAAGTAGAGGACATGGAAAGTACCTGCAATTGATCTATTTCTCCACTGCTTCTACATCGTCAGAAGTACTCTTTGCAGTCATCAATATGGCTATTATATAAATGGAGTGAGTTCCCTCCAAAGTCATCATTATACTTCGAGTACACCCATAGCATTATCTGATGTCCATCTTTGCAGCATGAAGTTTCTAAAGAGCCAAGCCTTAGCTCTTTTGGCTGCAACTTCGGTGCTGGCCACACCATTGCAATCCGTCTCACCACGCGCCAGCAGCTATGTGACAGTATCAGGCCTCCAATTCAACATCGATGGTAAAACAGGCTACTTTGCAGGCACCAACTGCTACTGGTGTTCATTTCTCACCAACCATGCCGATGTCGATACGACTTTTAGCCACATGGCTTCTTCTGGCCTTAAAATTGTCCGCATTTGGGGATTTAACGATGTTAACCAACAGCCTGGCACCGGAACTATTTGGTTCCAGTTGTTATCAGCGTCAGGTTCGACAATTAATACTGGGTCCACTGGACTGGGAAATCTTGACTACGTCGTTCAGTCGGCCGAGACACATGGTCTTAAGCTCATAATTAATTTTGTTAACAACTGGAGCGACTATGGAGGAATCAACGCTTATGTAAACGCTTTTGGCGGCAATGCGACTTCCTGGTATACTAATACAGCTGCCCAAGCGCAATACCGCAAGTATATCCAAGCAGTGGTTAGCCGCTATACCAACTCGACTGCTATTTTCGCTTGGGAATTGGCCAATGAGCCTCGCTGCAATGGATGCGCCACCAGCGTTGTCTGGAACTGGGCTTCGAGTGTATCTCAATACATTAAGAGCCTAGATTCAAATCATCTTGTAACTCTTGGAGATGAGGGACTGGGCCTCGCCACTGGATCAGATGGTTCTTACCCATATACCTACGGCGAAGGCACAGACTTTGCTAGCTATATGAACATCACTACGCTCGACTTTAGCACTCTTCACTTGTATCCGAATTCTTGTAAGTTTCTGACCAAATGATACGAGAAGAAATTAATACTAATAATATTTGTAGGGGGTGAAACCTACGATTGGGGTAGTAGTTGGATTGAAACCCATGCTCAAGCATGCGTGGCATCAGGCAAGCCATGCATGTTGGAAGAATGTAAGCTATTCTCTACCTGTTCCTGTAGCTATACCCACCACAAACACAGGAGATGGTGACATGATTCTCTTGCTAACCCAATGCCTGATGACTAGACGGCGCACCAACTAACCACTGTGCTATCGAGTCTCCGTGGCAACAAACTGCGCTGGCGAGCAAAGGTGTGGCTGCCGATCTATACTGGCAGTGGGGTGACACTCTCTCAAATGGAAAATCGTCTGATGATGGAAATACTGTCTACTATGGCACTTCGGACTTCACATGCTTGGTTACAAACCATGTGGCGGCCATTAATGGCGGGACTCCGCCTCCTCCAGCCTCGAGTACGACGACAAGCAAGGCCACGAGCACATCGAAGCCCGCCTCTGGTCCCACCGGTAGCTGCTCTCCTCTATATGGGCAATGCGGCGGCACCGGCTGGAGTGGTGCTACGTGCTGTTCATCAGGTACCTGCAAATATTCGAATCCGTACTACTCTCAGTGCGTGCCCAGCTAGATATTGATTAGCAAATCTGGAATGGGCGACGAAGAACAGGCAGAGCTAGGCACAAAATGAATTCTATGCGAATTGCAGATTTTTTTTCTCGGTAACAGGACGTAGGGATACTAAATCACAGTTGAATTATCCTTTGTTATCCAAATCCTAGATTGACTAATTCAACAATTCTGGTAACAAAGGAATTATAACATTGAGTATGGTTTTGAGCTCGACATGCTCATTATAAGTAATGTTCCAGAACTAGAGCCCAAAGCAATGGCTACGTTCGCCTTTGGTGATCGTGATGGTTGAGAGCTCGACGGAGGCCACACAAAGGTTCTAAGAGACCGGTATTCAGGCGGAAGCTATAATATAGCATGATCGTTCCAGATGATGCAGCATACATCAACGCTTAGAGCGTAGCCTACATCACTTTCATTTTCAGTATTGTTAGCAATAAGCCAAGTTTCTCCTCGATCTTTGGCTGAACTGGCAGCTGGGGATAGCGCTTGAGATGCAACTATAGAAAGATGTTGCATGTCAAGACTTATAGACTCTATTTCAGTACGCAGACATGAGGCTGTAAAATCAAACGATATGGTGCGTACTAGGGTCTCTTTCTTGATTGTTTGAGAAGCTTCGCCTGTTCTTGTGTCCCAAACATTTATAGCACCATCCATTGATTTTAACTATCTGGTGAAAAAGCAATTGACGAACCTAATTGCTATGGCCCTGAAGGATACAACGTGCTCCCATTACCTAGATATCTATGGTAGTATTATCGATGGTAGTATCGTCGAATTCATGGACACGAGGGATGCAACCATCCGCTGTAGAATCAAAATAGTGGCTATCAGCTGTGAAGGTAAGCAAGTTATGATTTCTCCATTTATTTTCCAGAAATGTTTGGTATATATCTGGTTTTAGGTATTAGATGACTATGAAGTCACCGACTGGACTTAAAGCAAGGTAGCAGCCATCCATTGAAACTGCAAGCAAAGAACTATCTTCGCAATAAAGGATCCCAATCGATCGCTATATTTTGCCTGATACTAAATCCCATAATTTCATTACAGCGTCAGATGATACTGAGGCTAGATTTCGACCATCGGCGGAGAAAGCAGCTAATTTTATTGAACCATTTTGGCCCCTAAGCGTTTGACGCTCTTCGCCTGTTGTTGCGTCCTATATTCGTATAACCTCATCATCACTCACAGAGGCGAGATAAATGCCATCTGCTGAGAGGGAGACAGAAATAACTGCATAACCATTCAATATATGGCGATCTTCGCCGCTGTCACTTCCCAGACAGATATTCAATGATCATCTTGCTCTGAGGCAAGGTACGAGCTATTAGCCGAGAATGCTATAGTGGAAGTTATCTCTACCTCAGAGTGTTTGACGCTCTTTGCCTGTTACCACATTCTATATTTTGATAGTCCTATCATCTGTAACGGCAAGATATTGGCTATCTGCTGAAAAGGCAATTGAAGTTGTATCATATATAAATTTTAGTTGTTCGCTGCTCTTTGCCTACCATTGCATCCCATAACTTTAGCATGTAGAATTTATCTTCTAAGTTTTCTTTTTCATCTATTATTACTAAGCTTTTTAGCCTTATCATTGAGCTGACTGCATCTTCTGTGCACTAGATGAGGCTTGAGGCTTCAAGCCAATATAGAGAATGCCTTAGAAGTTCAAAAGCTTTGTGACGACCATTACTGGGATGTATATCGCAGAAATGGTTGACCCACTGCGTACAAGAATAACTTATGGATTCTAAAGGATTAAGATCAGGTGGTTCAATCTGAGTTACTGAAAGTCCAAAGGGGCCCAGATCATGATTATTCCGCTGTAATACAGCGGCTATGGCTTCGATCTACTGTTAAAGGTATTGTTGGGGATTTTAGCAAAGCTGAGTTGCAAGCTAGGAGACTTAGCAGTGTTTAGATAGTTCTGGGTGACTGATGGATGATATAAATCTTTCCTTGACAAATAGTAAAATACCTCTTAGATAGCTCTAAATAAAGAATAAAGCGAAATAGAAGAAGCCGAGAAGCTCAGCTTTAATCTATGGAGTTTTTTTCTTTAGATGCAAATATACGTACATAAACACATGTGAACGAAATCGATATACTGAAAGACGATATTTTTGCTATATACAATATTGTATTAACGAGCAAGGCAAAGCGCCACCAAAGGCTGATCAGTCCAGCTGCCATCCGCATTCTGGACCGGCGTCTCTGCCAATGGGTAACCGGGGTCAAACGAACCCGCAGCCCATCCAACATATCCCATGTAGACGTCGGCGTTCTTGTTGAGGTACTGGATCTGCTGGCAAAGGTACTGTTCACACGATGGAGTGTTGCCACCACCGGTCTCTGTTAAAATGGCCTTGCGGTTATTCGAACGAAGCCAGGTAGCCAGTGGCGCAAATGCGGAATCGACATTGTCCGTAACACATATTGAGTTGGTGCCAGAGTTGTCGGAATCCAAGTACTTGTGCACATCGAAAATGAGGTTGGTCTTTGAGCCATCAGGGTTGGTGATGGCACCCAGGGCCGCAGCACCGCCATCAGAAATGATGCTTCCGGCAGATTGCCAGTCAGTACCAGGAAGTGAGATATACTGGGAGGTAGCGCCTGCATTGCGGATCGCAGTAACAACAAGCTGCACGGTGGCGGCCCAGGTGGTGATGTTGACATCGTGTGGCTCATTCATGACACCGAACCAAATCTTCGACTCTGAAGCGTATTTGGTAGCTATTTGGGTCCAAAGGTTAACAAACTGGGCGTTTGTTGGGCCGCCTTGGCCGATAATACCGGTATTCCAGCGAGCATAATTGTGGATGTCAATGATGCAGTATGCACCCGTGTCCAGGCATCCTTGAACAAGTTGATCATAATAACCCAAGTTTGTAGGGTTAAGAGTAGCACCAAGAGTTCCATTGACTAAATACTGCCAACCAACAGGAAGACGGAAGATGTTGAAACCGTCGTCTTTGACGAAATGCTGCATCTGCCCAACGCCATCGGGATAGTTGTTTGCACCGTCGTAGTTCTTCAGCGGTGGGTAGGCACCCGACACGTTGCAAGTTCCGTCAGTGGAGCAACTAAAGTCGAATCCTGCAATGTTGATACCGGCAAACTGGGTGCCTGAGCCATTCGACGGTGGGGGCGTACTTGATGCTGAGGCTGTGGTTGACTTTAATGTTGATGTAGCTGATGTAGCTCTGGTGGTGGTGCTGGTGATTATGCCGGTAGCAGGGACACATTGAGCATAGTAAGGGTTCAATGTTGAGCAAGCCGTTCCAGAAACACAATTTGTCGGGCCTGAATAGCCTTGTCCTCCACATTGTCCCCAAGTAGTTTGTTGTTGTGCCACAACACCACTCACTCCAGCATAGGCTGCAAACAGCACTGCAGCCTTGTTGTTAATCATGATGACTATGGGATCAGAATAATGTGAGTAGCTACTGGCTGTTGGTATAGTGAATGACTTCCGGGAATAGAGAGGGACAAGTGTCTATCCAAAGCTAAAGATATTGTAGGAGTACTACTGTGGTTGGAATACATCGGACTGCAGCGCTGCTTTATACCCATAGCATCAGTGTGATATATATCTGTTTAGGCTATTACTCTTCAAATCTGCATGATAAGAGACTTCTGAGTACTAAAAATGCCTCAACTAAATAGCCATATGAAGACATGGTGCCAAGAGAGAAGTCCGAGTTATCTGGCTGTCTGAATTCTCGTGAAGCATCAATTACAGTGGTCCTCAAAATACTAGCGCTTCTCAAATGGCCTACACAACGCTACGATCGTAAAGTGCGTTTATAACGGCCTCTTCGTTTGCATTGTAAAATTTTCTGCTGTTCTTCACGTGGCTTTTATAAGTTAAAATATCATGACTGCGATCAACAAGCTCATTCCCCATACATGATTGCATGCATTTATGCAAGGGCGAAATTAGAGATGTGGCGTGTAGCAGGGGTTGATTATGCCTGAATGCAACTTATTCAGCCATTGAGCCTCGGGCAGGACACTGCCCATGTTACATCGCCCCTGAGGCCGCGCGCATTAAATTGCTAGAAGTATTGCCAAAATAGAAATACCTTCTTGCGGAAGTTAGACAAGATGTGAAGAAAAATGGCAGAAAAGAGTCGCTCCATGTTCATTCACCCTGTCACTATACACGGCCGGCAAAAGTGCTGATGCGACTCTACGCTACCCTCGAGATCCAAATGGAGACTAGCTACCTAAGAAGCTGCTAATTCAGCCAAATTAGATATATAGCTGGTTAATGCTCACTTTTCTATCTTATGCTACTTGGAATTTTTAACATGCCGCTCGATCTTGGCCGTAAAGTAAGTATGAATAAGCAGCCAGCAAAAGTACCTGGTAATATGGCCGTATAACCCCAAGAGGTGCTGGCTATGAGAAAACTTGCTCACCAATATATTCCTCGGCCTAAATGCGGCTGGATCAAGCAGAGGCTATTTAATACAGACCATGCCAAATCTGTGCTTCTAGAATATAGAAGCGTTGTGAGTAGATGGCGCCTCTCATGTGCGCAGATTCGCAATGTAAGATAGGAGATAATATTATTCGTCACATGGCGCTGATCCAATTTCAGTAAATTAAGGGAGAAAAAACACAATTTTTTTATTCGCTCTGCTTTTGATTGGCCAAACGTGAGACTTAATTTCATGTAGTTGGAAATGCTAGCTATTCAAGCGTGCCTTTGCTCTTACATGAGCGCGTTCTCATCACATTCACCTCCTTGCATCTATCGCAATGACATGATCTAAAATAACATTCTACCGACTTCTATACCCTTTCGACTTCGAATACTACTTCCTGGATCACCTCATGCTGATGCAACTTCCCTTTCACTCTATGCAGTATGTGCACGGATGAAGACCCCATCAAGGAGAGAATAATGTTGCCCAGTTTTATGTAGTAGTTGTCAATTTCCGATTCACGAACGAATCTCTGTTTTGGCCATAGTTTGTTCAACCTGAGAGATCTGACTATTGCATTGTATTACCAAAAGAGATACCTCATACGACATTCTTTCATCTCGTATTACAGAACTACTAGCTTTAACCTGCTTTGTTATTAAGCTACTTGAAGCCACTACAGACGGCGATTGGCCCGACAGCTTAGTGGCATCTAGCATTGATCGGGACTGTTACATGTTTAAATAGAACAAGACGTCATAAGCAGATAGCCTTTTCGTCTTCACAACCCCCAAAGTACCACCCATTCCTCGATTAATTCTTTTGTATGTCGAAGATGGCATTACTGGATTGAGGTTGAGCATCCTGTCAACATGCTGCAAATAGAAAAGGCTGTAAACAGATGATCAGATCCTGGATCTGAGAAGACATTGCCGCGCTTATTTGCGACTTTGGCGCCTTGAGACTAGCCTATCATGTAAACGACAAGACTCAACTACTAAACTGGTTTGGAATAGGGCGACACGTGTGAAAGCTCTGGAGATTTGGCTTTCCTACTAGCTCGGATTATATACCATGTTATGATGTAGTCATGATGTTTTCCAAATTACATTCAAACCAGTTGGAAGAGAGACCACATGATGAATTGAGTCGAAATTTGTTCTTGCAACAGAGAGCCTCAATTTCAACAAGCCATCCAACAAACCATCCTTTTGAAGCAGGTTGTAAATTACTACATATCTGCAATTGAACATTTTGAAGCTTATAATAGGGGCTTTGAGCCGTCAAATAAGGCCAACATTCAAAGTTTAGATGGTTGTCGGCGCCACGTCCGAAGCTGCCGATGTAATTTGCGAACGCGACTGCCGCACAACATTCCTCTGTGCTTCACATATTCTTATAGTGACTTATACAGAACTAATTCTTACACAACTCCTTGTTTTCTACTTCATCTTCTTTCTTTTCACTCAATCACACTAAAACTACTCTACTTCATCTTCAGTTGAGTCTACGTCGTGTTGTGTCAATATGGCGGCCTATCTCACACAGCGTATTGCGCACCCGCACATCTGCCATCCTCATCACGGAATCACAGTCTCGCGCGCGGGAACACCAGCGCCAGAGAAGCAAGCCAAATGCGCAGGACCAATCCCTAATGTGGCTGCCAAAGGCGTTTCCTTCTACACACCTGAGCAGGATCCTGTGCCCGGCAGCGCTGTTCAGCCTCAGCCATCCGGCAAACCTGTGCCTAAGCTATTCACTCCTCTGAAGATACGTGATATCGAGCTGCCTAATCGCATTTGGGTGAGCCCAATGTGCCAATACAGTGCACATGAAGGGTTTCATACACCTTGGCACATCACTCACTATGGCGGTATGGCTCAGCGTGGTGTAAGTCTCGTGTTCTGGCTATGTTTTCGCCTTTCTATTTATCCTACAAGCTAACTGTACAATTATTGACACATATAATAGCCTGGACTTATGATGATTGAAGCCACTGCCGTGCAAGCCAATGGCCGCATCACCCCCGAAGATTCAGGTATATGGCTTGATGCGCACATTGATACTCTAAAGAAACATGTAGATTTCGCACACAGTCAGAATGTACACATTGGCATTCAACTGGCTCATGCTGGACGCAAGGCTTCTACCGTTGCACCCTGGCTCAGCTCTGGCGCAACAGCAACTGAAGAAGTTGGTGGCTGGCCTGACGATGTAGTTGGGCCAAGTAATGAGGCCTTCAACGAGCATTACCCAAAACCGCGTGCTATGAGCCTCGCCGAGATTGCTCGCTTCAAGCATGACTTCCTCTCCGGTGTTCGCCGTGCCCTTCGCGCCGGCTTCGATGTCATTGAGCTGCATTTTGCGCATGGTTATCTTGTTTCCAGCTTTCTGTCTCCGGCTGTTAACAAGCGAACGGACCAGTACGGTGGAAGCTTTGAGAATCGCGCTCGCCTAGCACTTGAACTAGTTGAAGCTACGCGCATGATTATACCAAAGGGGATGCCTTTGTTTGCGCGCATCAGCGCCACTGACTGGCTTGATACAAACCCAGAGTGGAGAGGTGGGCCAAGCTGGACCATTGATGAGAGTGTCAAGCTGGCCAAACTCTTCGCTGAACGCGGTGTTGATGTGTTGGACGTATCAAGTGGCGGTAATCATGCGCAGCAGAAGGTTATCGGCGGTCCTGGCTACCAAGCACCATTTGCCAAGAAGATAAAGGCCGCAGTACAATCTTCTATGCTCGTCAGCTCTGTGGGAAGTATCAAGACAGGAGAGGTAGCGCAGAAGCTTATAAATGGCAGCGAAGATCCCGATGACACTCCCCTGGACTTGATTGCCGCAGGGCGCATGTTCCAAAAGAATCCGGGGTTAGTATGGGCGTGGGCCGATGACTTGGAAGTGTCTGTTACTATTGCGCACCAGATAGGATGGGGCTTCGGAGGAAGAGCTTCTAAGAAGTCGACCAAGTCGACGGTTCCATGATAAAGTCTAGTCAGTTTCGTTTGATTAGACTCGCTGAGTGGCTGGTATAACAGTTTCTTATGATATTGTATTCCTTCAATTATCGTGACATTTAGTGACTTTCAATGATACATGCCTTTTCCAAGATAGAAAGATGCATTCATCATTGTATGATACGATAAATAGGAATTCTGTGGTTTGAGGCGCCAGTTGGTATCATGCAAGATGCCCAGATACATGGAAAATACTGCATCTAAAAGTCATCTGGCCAATTGTGTAGCGGCTGATATGCCACGATGGTCAAGGGATATATGTGTTACATCATAGAACCAGTCCCCGTACCAAAAGTTATCTCTTATGCATATGTATTAGCTATCTAGCTGTTCAGTCCAAGCTTTATTTCGATGATCGTTCAAAGAAACCTATTTCGTAGGTTGTCATGAATCTCAAAACCTCTCTGTTTGGAGCCTATTCTATCGTGGTAATTGGCTCCATAACAATTTCTCATCAAACAATATGTAGCTTAGCCCTGACCCTGCTGCTTCTGCTAATTGTGCAGGCTAGAAATACTCCTATCGTTAAAAGAGTAAAAGCAACTGCCACAAGCGCAAATATCCAGACATCAGGTGATACTGTTCTTGTGTTGCCACCCTGCCCACTCCATTGGAAGAAACCCATGGAAAAGAATGTCTACAGAGAGGCTATCAGTAAACGTTGAGACACGAAAGTATTATCAAAGACATAGATTGGGCAACGTACACAAACGAATGTTGCTGGCAAATAGATCATCCCGAGAACCGCAATTGACTTCATGAGACTTCCATCTCGTTGAGCCGTCTCTGCGACTGCCAGGCTGCTTCTTGATATGTTTTCATTAAGCCGTGCGTCTTTACGGCCGATATTATTTAAGTCCTGCAGTGACAAACGTTAGCAATCAGCAGTATAAGATAGAGAAAGAGAAACAGGGGAGGCATAAAATGGGGAAGATATTGACCAGCTGCATTGCAAGCGACATTCCAGCCATAATATGATCGCACTCTCTTATGAAATTGTCGTATTCGTCAATCAAATCGCGGAGTCTTTCTCCAATTCTTTTGCCGCACTCCGCTAGTGCGTCTCGCCGTCCTCTCAAAGCTATCATTTTTCTATACTCAATGCCAAAGTTTGTATCTTCAAGCTCCTGTACGTGATCAAGCATTTTGAGCAACTGTGTTTTCCAGTTCTCCAAACCGTTCTTGAGGTGGCTAATTTTAATCCAGAGCATTGCGCAAGACTCGTCATCTTCAGCTTCAGAAAAATTGCTTTCGACTTGTGTTGTTTCAGAACCAACTGAGCTATTAAAAGTTGCTAAAGAATGCAAAGTTAGATGAGCATTTTATAACTTGCATAAAATTTCTCCTACATGATGCTGATAGAGTCTTTCCTGATAGGAAGCTACCAACTCTTCCCTTTATATCGGTAAGACGTGAGTTAGTCCTAGATGGTGGAAAATCTTTTTCTTTTTCTATCGTCTGCCGCGTTTCTCGATGAACCTGGTGTAGAGCGTAAAATGCATCGCTTCTTTGTTCAATATCGAGAATTCTTTGCACAAATTGCGTATTACTTTCGCGTACAAGTTTAGCATGTCTCTCTCGCTCGAATTCTGCAAATATGGTAGGCAGCATCATTGGATGGAAGACTTCTCCATCGAAATTACGCAATTTGCCAGTAATAATGGTAGAATCTGTCAGCTGATGCCCATGAATATCTCTCTCTCTCAAATTGCAGCCCAACCAGAGCGCATTAGTCGTCATTGTATCTGGAATAAACGTTACGGTCAACGCCATGTCGTCCTCCCAGCTTTCAGCTGTTCGACATGTATATACTATTACTGTGTAAGCAGATTTTACATGCTTGGTGAGTTAAGAAGGCATACCTATTGCCTCAGTACGAGATGTTTTGTTCTCTAGAACACGCGTCGTCCTTGAAAATGTACAGCTTGTGTTTCTATTGATTGCTCGTATAATCGACTTATGCAGCTTTAAGCCGCTCATTATTTTTCTGAATATCTCTTCCGGAAATGGCACCTTGGACAACGAGGAGGATTTCCCACTCATAATCAAATTAATGGCACTAGAAATTTCCTTGTCACCTCTCTCATTCAAGAATCCGGCTGACTCGCCGTCAAACTGCTGCAGCCATTGGTCCCACTCATGCTCACTCGATAAGTGTAATGGCTGGATGTATCGTTCTCCGGCGATATGCACTGAAGTATTGCATCCATCTTCATCTTTTCTAATGCTGAATGCTTCGCTTTGTCCCTGAGAAAATTTGAGCAGAGCTCTGTCATTTTCATCAGGCTCAGGATTGCGACAGAGCCAAGACATCTGTAGTAAATTCGGTGTTTCTCGGCGGATAACACGTCGCGTCGGAATAACCAAATAAGCTCGCAGAATTCGAAGTCGATGGAAAATCAAGGTAATTGCTGCGTAAAGCCTAAGGCATACGACAGTCTTGTTGAGACATCCTGTAATATATAATCGCTCCATTGAGGTGGCGGAGCTCTGGACCAATTCGGTACCACTGCATTAGCTTTTCATATGGTGTCAGGCAGACTTCGTCATACAGCTTCTTGATTTGGCCACTGAGAGGAGCTTATAACATCTCAACATTGCTGCTCCATGCTCAATAACTCGAGAAAAAATAAAGGGGGGGTTCAACTTATTATAAAAGAGTCCGTCGTCTCGTCAAACTGCGATGTTGCCTACTAAGTTGTGCGTTTCATGTTTTTGTATGGACTCTGTTTTTTCTAAACACTACTGTTCCAACGAGGCAGCCTTCCACGGCTTTGGCCGACGAAGGCCAGATCGGGTGGTGGGCAGAGGGTGGTCAGCCTGGCCACCTCCTTTTGACGCAAACGAGTCAAGCTATATCTGCTGTGCAACGCCAACAGAGCCCATTACGACCATTTGCAGTAATTATAGGCGAGATGCATATATTAGGGGTGCCACACATATTCTATTAGTGAGCCCAAGCCCTAGCATCTAATGCCCAAAGGAAGAGAAATAAATGATCGCCTGAAACAGTCGGCGGGATGCCTCAAAATCTTCCAGCGTACGCCTGAACGCCGCGGCTCATTTCATCACGCCTTGCTACTCGGAAACAATGTTGACACAGGTTATTGCCATCGACTATGGCTCGAAGGACAGGCTACACGAAATTCTTGAAGGCATACTTGGCGAAGAGAATTTCAAGCTTGTACAGGTAAGGCTCCCTTGTATTTTTGCATCGCTGAACACAGTTGTCTAACCTACTCGCGCAGCGCATATCGAATCAATGGCAAATCAAGCTAGTAAGACGATTGACCAATGTATGATACAAGTCCGGAATTCTCGTCTAGAGGAAACGCAACCTGATTCTGACTATATATATCGAATAGGAGGAAATTGGCCAGGTCAAGATGCGTATGATGAATCACTATCTTCCGACTATCTAGTGTGAAGTAGGCCGACGAGAGTTGCAAGGGCATCGGGCTCAAGGTAGCAGCCTAAATACAATTGGACCGATGTACCTACTACTAATGGAATATACACTGCTACTTGATGCCCAACTAGAGCGCGCACAGTGAGACTTGGTATTTGCATGCTTAGATACTGAAATGAAGGTATTGTCTATTCGCATAATTCATAGCAAGAGCCATCAATTTTTTTTGGGGGGGAGGGGGGGGATAACCAGCATCGTATTGCCTCCGAGTGGTGTCGCTGAAAACAAGATGTAATAGTGGATGAGATTATATATATGTACAAACATGACAGTGAACAGCAAATGACGGGAATCCTTTTCTGTAAGAACAATTTACTGCCAATGAGGGGATATATAGTTTTCGCAGCAGCGATTTTCAATAGACCCACGAATAACATGTGCTGATTTCCTCATCGGTAAGTCTGCCTGGCGCCCGAATGCGATATATATTAGAGCGCATCTTCACACAGTCAGAACATACATCAAGTAGTTGTAGATCTATCTATACAACGAGGTTCAACTCACCTCGACAACATATTGATTGGGCCATTTTTCTTTCAGGGCTGCCTCCAACCTTCGAGGCACGAGGTACCCTCCGGGGATGCACTGTGGCTCGCTAGATCTCCACTCTTCGTTGGATCGGCTTCGGCCATGGGTGGGATACCTGGACATAATTTAGTTGCGATTGATTGGTGCAGATCCCGTTTCCCCGTCCAATTTTATAAGAAAAAAATCGGCATTTGAAAGATTTATGAGAAGAAGATTGAAGACTAGAGACCCAGAGACACAGAGATTCAAGACTGGGGAAATGTTCAAGCTTTATCCCTAGAGCACAGCCCCGGTTAGGCGTTTTGATGGCAAACAACAAAGAGCCTTACCACAACAGGGAGGAGTTGAAAATGCATTCCCTAGGCCCCAGTTGGTCAGATACCCCTACATATAAGCTGTAGGCGTGGCGAGACAATACTCGCCATTCAAAATTCTAGGATCCAGACAATTGGAGACATGGCGCAAGATGAAAGGTTATAATATCGGATAACGCACTCCATAGACGTTGGAAAGTTTTATCATCCCCAGTGCGTATCTATGTTTGCTGCGCTGTACAATTGGCGACTATGTTAGGCATCTATCTCTAGGCAGTCATCTGCAGCTACATGCAAATTGTGCAGCAAGAAAGTCGCTGAGACATGCCCCACGCCCCCTTAAGATGCTATCACACCGAAACGGCCTATTATTGGCTACACGTAGTTGCATGGAAGGAGGAAATTGAGGCGACTATGCCGGGTTTCGCGGCTTAGAGGAAAGACGCCTCACCGAAACATTGCTAAATATCGGCGAAGGATCAAGAGGCTGATGCCAAGCGAGGCGTTCTTTCTTGAAGATATACTAGACATCTCTTTCCTCTTCACTACAGAATGAGATGATGAACTTCTTCAAAAGGGAAGAGAAAGAAAGAAAGAAAGAAAGAAAGAAAGAAAGAAAGCAACAATGAAGCAGTATTGTGGTGCTCGGACCCAAGTTTCCAAAGTAGAGAGGCCAAGAGAGAATATCAGACTTTGATTTCAGCAAGTGAATAGAAAATGAAAGCCGCTCTTTTATACATACAAGATATGAGGTTGTTAGTTGCAATCTCAGCTAGTGGTGGCATAATATCGGCAGCCTGGTCAGAACACCATCTTCAACAAAAAGGCGTCCAAAGCTTGCATGGTCAAGTGGGAGTAAAAGCCTGATGGATGGATTTATGAGACTTTATAACTGAGGCCTCCGAAGGCTGACTTGTCATCCAAACTTACACTTGAATTAAACTGAAGTTACCGCAAAAAAGCACAACCTCCAATCGATTAGCATCTTATCACTATCTCGTTCCAAGCAACCCTCTCAACACAAGATTACATCCACCACCTCATCTTCTATTGTCCGATATGGCACAGCCTAAGAAGTCGCGTTTGAGAAAAGTATTACGAGACTCTTTGGTAACTTGTGAACACAATAAGAAGCGTTTTATGCCACGTCGACAGTTGAGAATAATATGCAATGCAGAGACGGTGGTGCAAGAGTTGAAAAGCGCATATCCTGAAAGCGACCCCAATTTTTGCGAAGAACTCGCATCGCTGATATGCCACGGCCAAACTCGAAATTCATCCACTATCTCTAAATCATATTTCAACATATTCGCCATTCTTGTTCTTATTGACGAAGTTGGGCTTATGGACTTCTTTCAGGAGCATTCATTATGCGACGACGACCTTCCGTTTCACAGCACTTCTAACTTTAAACAGATGTGGCCAAAAAACAAGGAAGAGAAAGACCATATACAGTTTCCTGAGGGGGTTGATGATGGTTTCATTGAAGACTTTGTTAGAGTGCAATGGCAACTTCTAGCACCATCCTTCAAGCCTCCCAAGTCAAGCTCTTCACGTTGCAACTTCTATGAGTTTGATGACCAGATTATTTTACCTATCACCAAAGTTTCAAAGAATAAGCACACGGGTGGCTTTGGAGTCGTCGAAAGGGTACAGTTACACGAGGAACATCATGAATTTGTAAGTTCAATCATTTGCGTCTAATCCCCAATCACGCTAACTCGCAGTCACAGAAACACTCGCATTTTGCCCTAAAAACTATTCATTCCATGATGCCGTTTGATCTGAAAAGTACATTATTCAAGCAAGAACTAAAGGCTTTTCAACAAGCTAAACCAGGCAGTCATCTTATCGATGTCTGTGCCGCTTTCAAAAAGGGAGAGAACTATAGCTTTCTATTTCCGTGGGCAGATGGAGGTACCCTGAACCATTTATGGGAGAAAGATCCGCAAGGAATTGTCGCAAAGAAAAAAGTCCAATGGCCAGAGCTTGGTCGTTGGGTTTGCAAGCAATGCCATGGAATTATTCGAGACCTCGGAGCTATCCATGACCCGCACGACACGTCCGAAACAAAGGATAAAGCTAATGATGATGATCTTTACGGAATCCATAGTGACATCAAGCCAGACAACATCCTACACTTTACTGACGACGGTACACCGTTGGGAATTCTCAAGGTTTCAGACCTTGGCCTTATGAAATTTCACAGGCTCATCTCTCGAACTGTGCAATCGAAGTCTATGGGTGCCGCCTATCAAACTTACAGAGCACCTGAGCATGACACAGGTATGATGCGATCAAGGAAAGTCGATATATGGGCATTTGCTTGTCTTTTTGCCGAGTTCATTACATGGGCGCTTGCGGGCCAAGGCGGGATAGACCATTTCAAAAACATGCGAGTAGACGAAGACAAACACTTCCCTGATCCGAAAAAGGGCGAATGGTTTGAAGACCACTTCTTCACATTGAGGACCGGACAACCAAAACGAAAAGATTCCGTCGCAGAGGTATGTATAAACCTGAGTTGAATCATGCCACTTGGTTCCTTACGTACGTTGTTACAAAGGCTAATTCTTACGTCCTTTAAGTGGTTTGCGCACCTGAGTGAAGACTTGGGTGAAGATACATTCTTCCCACAATTCCTAAATTTTATCCAAAACTCCATGCTTCATCCCGACAGGAAAGCTCGGGTGGATTGCATAGAGGTTGAAGAGTTCTTGGATGGCTGCTTAAAAAATAAAGTCGACAGTTCATATTGGCTCTTTGACGGAAAATTGACGGAGAAATATAGTCTCAGCAGGCGCTCGACAAATTCAAGCTCTTGGTCGCAAGACTAGACGACTCTTTAATCTTTTATCTTTGTTATATTTCTTCTTATTCCGGCTTCTGAAAACATATTTTGTGATTATTATATCAAGGGATGGAGTTTCGGAAACTGAGTCCAGGGCAATTGTTGGTACATGTGTATGTTTTACTTCTATGTGTATATTACTTTGCGAATAGCAGTTTATGATCTGAGTAATGAGCATTCTTATTTTGTCATTTCTATATTTTGCTCTTCTTCCTACTCCTTCTTCCACACATCCTTCCACCACTCCTTAAATCCGTACGGCTCCGCCCTCGTATCATAAATCTTCACACTATCCTTCCTTGTTAAACCACTCATAATTCCCTCTCCGGAATATGGAGACGGCTTAGACGTCAACTGGGTAGTAGCCCGCGGCGCCGTAGCCCTATCTTTAATCTCCTTGGAAACTAAAGGCGCAACATCTGCAAAACAGGCATCCAGTTCTCGCTGCAGAGAGTAATACGGCTTCTTGGCCAACTCGGGAGCCATTAGGTTGTAACTCCTTGTGATGCTGTTCAGTTGCTCTATAGACAGGTTCAAGTACGCATATTCTGCCTTTTCCCAGTCCGGGTCGCGAAATGGTCTCGGCAAGGGCCTTAAATCCAATTCCTCAACATATCCAGAGTCATGTTCCGGTTTGCTTGCTGCTCTGGCCCCTTGCTTAGGATTATGCAACCTCTCCGCCGCAGCATAATCCTCCGCCCTAGCCATCTGCTCCTCCAACGAACCCCCCTTCGAAGCAATCATCCTCGCAGCATGGCGCAACCAATCAGTCCGCAACCTCGAGCGAAGCGTATGCGCCGCCTTGGCAAGCTCCTGCTGCTTCTCAATCCATGGCGGCACAATCTCCTGCCGTTGAATGATCCTGTTCAAGAGATACTCCGTCGTGTCGACAAACGGATTACTCCTCGCGAGATCAATCTCTATGCCCTTACCACGAGCAATATTCTTAAACTTGCCCCTCGCAATGGCATTCTCAATCTGCTCATTGGCCAACGCGGCCAACCCCGATGGCGTGGCTGGCATGATACGCGCAGTTGGCTCAAATCTTGACCGAAACTCCTTTCTCATCTCTTCCTTCTCCTTATCGCTCAGACCTTTATCTTCCTTCATCCCCATGCCGGTGTAAACAGATGCCCTCTCCCGAGCATTCACCACCCTCTGGCGAGGATGCACAACGGGAGCCCGTCGAATCCGTGGGTCAACAACAGGCGGCTGAAAAGTGCCCCTGAGCTCCGGCTTCAGCGGCTTCTTCGCATCGTCCAGCATCCTCAGCACAGTATCCGCCGTGTCTTCTTCCCCCGTCCACGGCGCAGCAGCAGCAATATGCCTCGTCCCTTCGCCCGCCGCAGACGAAAGATCCTTTGCGGCCAGAATACTCGAATGGTCATGGTGGAACTTTGCATCCGCAATCTTGTTCAGCAGCCTTTCCTTCAACTCTTCAGAGAATCCCGCATCCTGCACGGCACGTTTGCCGGCTGAGCCGCCGCTGAACAAGGCCTCTTCAGTTGCCTCTTGTAGCCTCCGGGTCATTGCCCCGGGCTCTGATTCAGAAGCATGACTACCTCCGGTGGGTTGAGTTTGGTCGTTTTTTAGGCGTGAACTGTGCTGGGTGTCTTTTTGCTGGTCCGTTGTCGAGGGCTTTGCCTGTGAAGTGTATCGGCGCGCCACTTGTGGACCAAAGCGAGCCGAATGACACAGACAATGTTTACATAAAGGCGCTGAAACTTTGAATAGCATTTCAAACGAGGAGCTTGTTCAGATTCCAAAAGCTATTAATTAGAAATGCTCGTTAACTGATGATTGGTAATGCAACTTGGATGCGGCATTGATGCCTTAAAATCCTGGATATGAGCACAAGTCTATGATCACAATCTTAGTCAGCCAATGTTGACATGCGAACGCAGCATTGCAAAGATGCACTTCGCAAGCTCTTTTCTGCGTATTTTCACAGCAATTTCAGCCAAAAGTTGCGTAAAATAACATATACATTTATTTATTATTGGGTATCACTATATCTATGACTCTTTTTCATTATACGATGCTTCCCTCCCCTCCTCGGCAACGCTTTATGACAAAAAAGACTGAGCTGGGGCTACTAATGTTGAAATAGAGCTCACCAGCCGCATCGAGGAACTACCTCATGAACTCCGACGCCCGTATGGCTCGTAGGGAAATATGATTGCGACGCCAGCAGCAACGATGAAGAGGGTTGCGCAAATGTATATGGGCGCCGATGTTTGAGTGTTTGCAAAAGTTGCTACAATTGCGGATACAATACCCATTATGCGGTTGAATGCAACGGCAACTCCGTTACCAGTGCCACGATGAGCGCTAGGCAAGACTTCGGGGGTATAAGCATACAGCGTGCCGTAGTAAATGTTCAGGAAGCATCCGATCAAACAGGTAAAGGCCGTATCTTGGGCGGCCGTCTTGACAGCCGTGTAGGCAAAGAAGAAGGCACAGGTGATCAGGGCACCAATCGCCATGGTGTATTTGCGGCCAAGCAGTTTCGTGTTGCACATGAAGCCTGCGATAATGGGACCGGGAATACCGCAGATATTGGTGAGGCAGTAGTTGCGCCAGGTTTCGAAGACGGTACGGTGGAAGACTGCGCCGTGGTTTGCAAGATAGGTACTGTGAATTAAAAGTTAGCAAAACTGCAAGTCTTTTGAAGCATAATGCACTCTTGGGTAAACGACGTACGGAAGGAAGACATAGAACAGCGGATAGCAGAGACCAATCAACATCCAACTGAACCAGACCAGGAGAGTGGAAATAGCCATCTTTCTGTTGCTAAAGAGCCCAGCAAAGTGAATTCTGGTCTCAGAAAGGGAGAATCGGTTCTTGCTATGCGCCGTTCGAACCTCTCCACAGGCTTCGAGCTTCTCAACAGTCAAGGAGCAAGGGCGGTTGTACTTGGCAGCCAGGAACTGGAAAGTTTCGACCACCTGGGCATCGTCGCCGAGGCCAAGCAGATACTTGGGCGTCTCGCGCAGTCTGACGACCGTGATTCGGAGAATCGACATGACGAACACAATGGCGCCACCGGTGAAGAGCACATATCGCCAGCCCCAGTTGTTCGCCTTTGTGCAGGTCTCAACGTCTGCGCAATTCCACTTCTCAGGCACCATGAATCCCCAAGCAATGAAGCCGGTGATGGCTTGTCCAAATCCCCACCAAGCAGCCAGGAAAGTGAGAAGCCATTGCTTGTTGCCTGGAAGATATTCGAGGAAGACGGTTGTATCCAAGATGAGATTGCCACCTCCACCGAAGCCGAGGAGAGCGATGAAGAGCGAGAGCGTAGGCCAGCTGGGCATGGCACCAGCAATAATGCAGCTTCCGGAGCAGATGAAGAGGGTGATGTTAAAAGCCCACTTGCGGCCGATGACATCGGCGCTGAAGCCCCAGAAAAGGGCACCTGTCAGCATACCAACGTACACGGCAATGGTGAGGGCATTGGCGTAGCCGTGTTGGCCAAATTCGCGGTAGGCCTGGGTGGCAACAATGGATTGGAAGAGGAGGATCATGGAATCCACGGCATAACTACGAAACGAGCCATATTAGCACACAAAAACATTTCTCACGTCTTAGGTTGCAGTATTTGGGCTTAGGAAGGGCATCTGCTCGAAAAGCATATTGGAATCAAGTGACCTCGCAGAAGTGGTGGCGGTAGTGGTTGGTTGTGATAGTGATGGCGCAGAGAAGCAACTGACCCGAATCCGTTGAGGAAGAAGAGCTTCCAGTGGTAGCCAGTCCATCCAATCTCATCAATTGCCTTTTTAAAGTCCAGTGTCAGTGCTGAGATACCGCAGAAGAGAATGGGAATTTTTGGGAATTTTTGGGAATTTTTAGGTTTAGATTAGACTGGTGTTCTCGTCGCTCACGGCATTGATCACATGAAAGCCTCTCTATTTCCTGACACTCACGTTGTTCACAAGATGCATCTTCATATTCAGGGCCGGGTCGAGATCCTGCAGGGCAAGGATATCTTCGCCGCTGCGCAGCGACGAGCCGTCGGCGTTTCTGACATCGCCAAAGATGCCTTCCTGAGCGTGGCCGCTCTCGAGATTCTTCTCCATTGAGTTGGCGTCAATGGCTGACTTTTCCGGGCTTGCAGCGTGAGCCATGGCTGCGGATTGAGGATCAAGCACGAATTGAGGCCGGAACGTAAAACGTATGCGCTAGCTTATCACACAGAAGAGCAAGAAAAATTCTGGCCTCGCAGGAGAGCACAAGAGAGAAAAACTTGTTTGACGATGTATAGTCGAGCACGCCTTTATCCAAAAAAAGGTGGATATTTTCAGCTGAGCCAAACCCCCGCGAAAAAGAAGCTGGAGGGGGCAGCGTATGGAACCTAGAGCGATGAGAGCTGCCTCGAGCAAAAGCAGCGACTACCTATTGAGAGCAGCAAACTCTCGTAGCAAAATTGAATTGGACAGAGCGTCACGCGCAAAAAGCCAATCGAGCCTTTTCCGGCCTGTTTCACCCAGAAGCGGAGCGCTGCCGCCGAGAGGATATAAATAGGACGAGAGAAGGGAGGAGGAGGGAATTGTAGGTGATCGATTGCGGTCTCTGAGCGACAGTCTAGACCTCGACAAGGCAGAATTCGTCAGAAGCCGGCAGAGGACGACGCAATAAGAAGAAACCGTTAAGAGAAAAAAAAAAAAGGCTATGGTTACCAGAGGAACCACAACAGAGGAAAATAAAATAAAAGTAGAAACAATATGGCTGTCCTGCGCAAACACGGTAGGACCGACAAAAGAAGAAGAAAGAGAAGGGATCAGAAAAAGTGCGGGCGACGAGGCCGTATTAAGAAGGAAACTTCACAGCCAGCAGAGACGGCACCACGCGACGCAAGAATCAAAAGGCACACGACCAAGGCTAGGGAACCGCAGCCAATGCAAGGACCCTAAGTTGGTAAAAGACCACGCGAAGATCCCATCTTCAGCATGTGTTGCCTCGTGCTCGATGCTTGTCATTGTAGACGCAGCCCAAGACACCAATCAGCGCCACGGCTGGTCTCTACCGTGGTGGAGTCTGCGCCAGGCCAGGCTGGGGGGGGGTGGTCACCTACAGTATTGTTTTAGCTCTCTTTTTCATTCTCTGCTGTGCTTCTTCCTCACTCAATTGGCATTCGAGTCAATCCGCGGAGCAAAAGAGGTGACTGAGACTCCAAACGGGTGGGGGCAGCCGGTCTTGTAGCGCTCCCCCGTGCTCTCAACGCCTGACGCTGATAGGCGCAGCTCGCATCGTGAGCCTTTAAACCGGACCCGGGCTTGGAGGGGCATGGCGCGGTGGGGTTGGTGAAGCTTCGGCCAGACTCGAGCAGAGCAGCTCTGGAGCAGTCGCGAGCGTCCGTGGCATCGCAGGCTCGCTTCGTTGGCTGGACGAAAGGGCCATTTGCGAGATATAATGGACGAGAATGCTGGTCTCTCACATGTCTGCGCAGAGCAGGGGCAATCAACCATTGACTGGGTCCAAGTCCGTCTTGATTGTTAAAAAGATCCAGGTCTAGATTTTCCATCTCTTCTTTTGCATTCAGCACACCAGCCAACTCTCCTCTCCTCCATCTCAGTCTCTCTTCTCCTCTCCCACTCCCTCGTATAATCTCGATCCACGTTTTGCCTTCACATCGCATCGAATCGCATTCGGTAGGTGCCATCACCTTCTCCAAAACCGCCATCCCATGGACATGGATTCCCGTCGGTCAATTGTCTAGCTCTACAAGGTAAAGGCACCTTTTGCGGCGCGCCTTTGTGCGACACCACACCCTGATTGGCCAGCCTGTAAACCGAAAGCTGAACGACAGCACTGCGTCATGGGTGCTTCGAGTTTAGGGCGCCTCTATTACCCGGCAAGAAAAGCATCCATGGAATGCGACTCGTGCTGCTTGCTTAGCTCGAGGTCCAGTCAGTTTTACAATGCGGAGAAGCTGCTGTGTACGCCGAGATGACATACATACATGATAGTGTGGCAATTACATGTACCCAAAGCATGCATCGTATCGATTATGCACAGCGGGCGTCTTGTCTTTGCCTTTCCTAGACATCTCAGCCTCCTCCACGCCGCAACGCTGCCATGCATGTATACACACTGCTGTTGTTGCCGGGGGATTGTCATCATTTATACACAAGAGCACATTCCTGCCTTTGCCTCTTTCATCCTTCATCCTTTTGCAACCAAGACACACACGCACATAGAGGCGTCTCGTTTGAAACACCAGATCCTCTCTCCCAAAAGTTCTTTTACCCGTAACATTGGAAATAGATTGACAGCCCCATATACTATACTCGTACTACAGACTACAGACTACAGACTACAGACCAAGGTTGCCAGTAAACCCAACACCTGGCCCAAAAGCCAAGTAAATCTCCCGCCCCCACTTGAAGCCAACAGAACTAGACGGCCGCTCTCATAGGCTGCAATCCCCAATTCCCCCACGCTATGACGAGGAGTTCTGTATCCCATGTTCTCGGTCTTGGCCCTCGTCATCGGACACAGGGCACCATAGAGGTTAAGCTCGCATGCAAGGCTGCTGCTGATTTTCGCCAATACCGGCTGTCAATCTTATTTGCTCTTTTATTGCTTTTCGTTTTCCCAACAAAAAAGAACAGAAGCCACTAGCCGGCTATCATCGGGGCTCACCGCCTTGGGCCTGGGGACATGGGCATGGGGCATTATTTACTCCATGCCACTAGTAGTTGTATTAGCCTGTTTTTCTAACACGCATCACCATGACTATCATGTGATTCTGCCGCCGGGACGAAGGCGGTATGCCTGATAACTGCTTCTTATCATCGTGCTACCTTATCAATACGCTCCATAATTTGTACAGGCATCGCTGTGCTTAGATTGTGTTTTTCAGAGTGATTGTGGACATGGAAAGTAGTGTTGACATCCTGAAGTCTTGAAGCTAGAGTGCTTCTGTTATGCATTTCCTAAAAGCGATGAGTCTGTTGGAAGCGTTCTTATCAATAGCACCAAATAATGGATTAGCAGCGAAGAGAATTCAGGCCCAAAGAATTTTTTTTTTTTTTTGTTCTGGTTATAACTTTGTAAAAAAAATGGAAAGTGAAATAAAGAAAAACTACGTCCGTCAATCCGATCCGTAGACAATAAGAAGAAAATAGGGGTATCCTAAGCTTCAAGACATCTCCTTATATCTCCACAGCATGTAGCAATCAGAGAGTTTGAAGCTCAAATAAACACCATAGCTGAAATATCCATCCCGTCTCAGCTCATCGTGGTATAACAAGACAATTCTGCAGGGCCATGTATGAGCCGCCGTTCCTCGTGCGTAGCAGTTCTATAATGTAGGTATGCATTAAAAACGCCCCTTCCAGTGCGCCGTGTTGTGTCTGCCCATTTGATGATTTTCAACATCGCCTATCCTGTAAACGCCCTTCGACTATTGGCAAAAAGCCTGCCATAGCCATCTCCTGGGGCACTCCTAAACACCATTATCCTCTGCTACCCAAATAATCCGGCTTCAAAATCTCCTTATATACATCCAAAAAAGCTCAGGCAATCTCTTTTCTTTCTCTCGTAGTAGACCTCGCGCTCCAAAGCCACTCCAAATCTTCAATATTATATATACCTTCTGGTCTGCTTGAATCGCCTTCATTACCATCGTCGTCGTTATGCGAGTCAATTCTCCGTGTGCTTAGCTGGCCACCGAGTCGACGTACTCCTATATCCGTCCTCCTTCGACAACTTCTCGCTCCAAAATCTCCACCTGTCCAAATTCTCCCGTTCGCCGGCGCTCCATGACCCATCGCGTCTCTCCACTCTCTTCCTCCATCATATATGATACACTATCAGTCGAGCCCTTCTGTCGTCGGTGGCCCTTTTCCGGGCTTGAAGCTTCTTGATTATTGCTCATCGCATGCGGGTGTACACCACAGGGCATTGCAAAAGTAGGAGGCGGGCATTGAGGATCGCTAAGCGGGGAAACACCCTCTTGGAAAAAGTTCGATCCCATTTGCACAGGAGATACTGAGGCCGCTCCCCAGCCTGCTGGTAGGTCTGCTTCGCGGTTGACGAAAGTGGGCTCAGTTGACGATCTATGGTTGAGAAACGACATTGGCATTGTAAGTGTAGGACTGGCAGGGGCACTGCCAGTGTCCGATTCGCGGCTTACAATGGAGAATGCCGAATTCTTGCGCGTATGACCAACAGTAGGAGGGAAACCGGGAACAAAGCCAGGTCCTCGTGGCGAGCCTGGAATATCCCCTCTCTCGGATCGTGGGGAGCCACCGTTACTAGAGGCCAAGCTTGCCTGTGACCCTCCCCACGCTCTAGACCTCAGCCGAAGGAGAGCTGACAGATTCATCTCGTCTCCTCGATCTGCCATCATGGCCAGTTGAGCCAGTCCAGGGCTCTGGACGATAGGTGTACCGCTGATTGGCGGCATGCCAAGACTCATAAGGGAGTTTCTATTGGAATATTCAGATCGCTCGGTGATGGGTGTCAGATTAGGTTCTCTTGATATTACCCGGCCGCTAACGCTGCGATTCAAAGTGCTTGCACCCTTGGGACCAAAAAACCCACCAGCAGCGTATCCATAACTTTCCAAGTTGGCAGCTGCGTTGTTGCCAACCGGGGCAGCATAAAAGCCGAATTCTTGTCCATACCATCCGTCGGCATCGTTTGCAAGAGCGCTGGCATTTGCTTCCGCGATAATGGCATCATCATCCATCTCAAAATCATCCATATCGTCATAAGCGTATCCGTAATCGTCATATGGGTCATCGTGATAAGTCGCGTCCAGCTCGTCGAGGTCTGTAGAGGGCTGCTGGCCTTGGGTATCTGCGTCGGTGGGGGACTGCGGCATTGCGCGTTCAAACATACCAGCCTCGGCGGCTTTCTGGGCGGCTGCAGCCAGAGCAGCCTGGTAGGCAACAATAGGATTTGTATTGTAAGTCGTAGGTTGGGGCGCAACGATATTAGTCTCAGAAATAGGAGGCAAATCACTCAGAACATCAACGTCAGTGTCAGGGACAGCATCCTTAGCTAACTGCTCTTCATCGATGCTTGATGGCGATTGCGTCTCTGACTGAGAAGTATGCAGCGCTTCCGAGATTTGTGATGGTACTTTCGATGCTTCTGGCTCTTGCTCTGCCGTCTCTTGATCTGGCGTCTTTTGACCTGGCGTCCCTTGATCTGGCGTGCCTTGTTTGCTTTTCTTTTCACGCAGAGATTTCGCCAATGCGAAAGCTCCAGCCAAAGGCCGACCAAACTGATCTGTATCATCGTTATCGAATAACGATTCGTCAAAAGGCACGTCATCTTCTATGGGGCCACCGGCTAAGTCTTCAGCGAATACACCTCCGAAGCCAGCCATTCCTCCATCGAAATATAGCTCGTCCTCACTAATACGACGGCCCATACCGGCTGCTGGTGGCATAGCCATAGCGTACGAGCTCAAGTCGCCCGGTGTTTGGAAAGGAGCATCAACATGAACACCTTGGATCCCCAGACCAGACACCTCAGCATCAGTCTCCTGATTAGAAACCAAGCCAGACTCGGGCAACAAAGAGTCCATCGGCAGCCCTGCTGCATCTTTAGTCATTGAATAACCAATGTCTTCGCCGTCAATATCTCTAGGTGTTGCCATCATCCCTCCGCTCTGAGGAGTAGCCAGGGAGGAAGTCGCATCAGATCGCTGAAACGCAAAGCCAGCAAAGTTCTCTTGATCATTGTCTGGGTCCAATTCATCTTCGATATACTGGGCCTCTTGCTCGTAATATTGATCGTCGAAATAAGGTTCTTCTTCCTCATCATAATCGGCGTTGACTCCTGGTATCCTTTCTTCCAGTCCATCGTCATCCATCATAGCATCGTAATCAAACGAATCTTCGTCAAAGTCATCGAAGCGGGAATCCCTCGTCTCAGTCTGTGCTGCCTTTTGTTCCAGCTCTCGCTGTCGGTGCCGTTCTTCCAAAAGCTTTTCCTGCTTGGCGGCCCCAATCATATCAAAGCTGAATCGTGAAGACGTACTCTTCATGTGTCTGGGTATGGATGAAAGGGATACGTTTCTAGATCGGGAAGTTCGTATAGAGCCTGCCACCGTCCTGGAGCCGTCGGTATCCTGGGCGGGTATCTGAGAGGTTATTGAGGGATTTGCTTGGAGAGCCGAATCATTCTTCTTCATAGTCATATAGTCATCATACGGGAAGGCTTGCTCTGCAGTGGAAGAGCCCGTCCTAACGGAAGATACGCTGGATGACTGAGCAATAGTGTGCGAATTTGTACTCCCAGATTCAGGGCGGGCTGGGTCTGACGCGCTGCTCAGCATGCGACGCTGCTGCTGCCCGTCCAATACTACAGGTCCCCGGCTATCTGCTCCGTCGCGAGGACCGACGCCTGATTCAAGCGCAATGTTGGCCAAGGAGGCAGAGCGAATAGCAACGGTATCGTTAGCAGGAGCGTTTGTTTTGCGCCTTGGTGCACTAAAGTCATGCACCCGAGTGCCCTTGATGCGAGGATCATAGGTAAATTCGTCCGATCGACCGCTTAGGGGCAGAGGAAGAGCATTCTGAAGGCTTTGGTTGTTCTTTCTCCTCAGTAATAGCGTAGACATTGGGTTCTTGAGAAATGGTAGCCCTTTCTTTCCCTTTTGAGGCTCAATATTTAATACACTACTTGAGGGTATAGATCCGGAGAGTCGCTGGTTGGATGAAGAAGAGTAAGGTACGCTGCTGGTACTATGAGAAGCTGTAGCCTTTGAACTGCCCAGCGTCTGCGGCAATGGTCTTGTTGGCAGATCGGCGTTATTCAGGGCGGGCGCCTGATGCGAAGCTTGGACATGGCTGTCATATTTTGAGTTGTCGCCAGCTTGCTGTGCCGCCACGTTCCGCTGGTAGTTCCGTAGAGCGACACCGCCGATGAATCCTGAGCCAGTGCTGCTGTATCCAGGCCTCTGAGATTGTGACGGGCGGCTGGCGGGCGGCTGCGTTGGCTTCTCGACATCCCGCCTCTCTTCGACCTGGGGAGGATCGAGGTTGAGTTCGTTTGACGTCACGCGGGCTATTGGCGGCAGAGTCGGCGGCAGGGAGGTTGAGGCGGGAGCAGAGGCGGCAGAGGCAGAGGCAGAAGCAGATGCCGCCAGCTGCGCGTCAAGAGGGGACGATGAGTCGGCGTTGAGAGGGGACTGAGACGATGGTGAGGGTTGATCTGGAGCCGGCGAGGTCGGGGTTGAGGGCCCTCGCCGGTGGAAGCGCAAATGAGACAGCATGTCGTCGGGCAACGGAGCCGCAGCGGCCCTCGTCAGAGATGGCTATAGGCGGTAGCACAAGATATCCTGGGCTCGGAGGGCGATGGACGCAGTGCAGGCGCATTCATAGCTCGCGGCGCCGCACCCTGTACATTGTTGATGGGACCTGGGAGGGGTTTGAGGCGACAATGGGCGGTGGCTGCCACGAGGTTGACAGGTGCCGCGAACGTGCGCCAAGAAGCCTGAAGCTGTCGCCGTCGAAGATCTCGCGCTATCTCGAGTAAGCGAAGCGGGCGCTCGACGATGGATGCCCTCTCCAATGGAGCCGTCCGTACAATTCAACGCGAAGAAGCTGGTGTGTGTGCGACGCCGTTCTAGGCGCGATCGACCGACGATGGGCGGTCCCATAAATAAATGCAGACGGCCCGGGTAAGCAGGCAGGGGCGCCACTAACAACAAGCACTAACAGGGCGGTGTTGACAGCTGCTAGGCACAGATACAGCAGGTAGCGGCAGCGGGCAGGCAGCATTCCTTGGGTTCGGGCCTCATGCTTTGGGCCGTCTCAACGATACCAAATGCCAGTCAAGCCACGTGCGCTGCGCCTGGTTGCCCAAGGGAGCGATCCGCGAGCATGAAACCGACGGGGCAACCGAAATTGAGTAAGAAAGATGAGGTCAGCCGCCTTGGCTGAGGTTTGGTGAAGAAGTTGGCTGGAAGAGGCTGACTGGACGCAGGGCTATGCTAATATGCAGCGCCCTATTAGGCCCCTGCATGCTATATTATTTTGGCAACGGCTGAAGAAGAAAGGACATGGCCTGGCAAAAGAGGAATTGTGCTTGGGAGTTTGCGGCATTACTTCAATAATAGCAGCTGTTATACTAATGTTTTGAAAGCAGCTCCGTAAAAGGCTGTCAATTTTTAACACCAAATGTGGCTGGGTGTCAACCACGAGGCAGTCGGTGCTATCAACAGAGCTTGAACCTTGAAAAAGTCGCCGGTACTCCTAGCGGCAAAAATGCACGCCCAAAACGTCTTTCTCCACTCTGGGCCCTGGCGCAACTCAATTCTTTGAGGCTCAAGTCAGCTCATAATTATCCATCTAAAGCTCTTCGCAAAAAGAAGCAATGAATATATATAAACTGTTTGCACGAGGCATAGTAAAATAGATTTCAACATCAGCTAGTACGTGTAGAAAACTGAATAATTGCCTGGCCCTTCCTTGCTCAGTGATGGAGAGTAGCAAAGTGTAAGAACGCAGCTCTTCTGAGCTAATCCGGCCACGCCGTTATTCTCATTTTCAGTCAGTATGTGCATTTCTGAGATGCCCAGAGCATTATTTATGGTTAGTCTTCAATACTTTTCCATTCATTCTCATATTGCTAATATATGCTGAAATCGCTCTTCTCGCTGTTCTAGTCGCGTCAATTGTCCTATTTCAGAAAAAAAAATCCCAGTTTGTTAATTCGCTACGGAATATATATATCCTGCACACAATTCTATAAGCTGCCTATAACTTTATTACTTGATACGAAGCGTGTAATTTCCACCCAAAATTTACCAGTCCAAAAAATAAGTCCAAACGGGGTAATTTACGTTCGCTTTGTTTCACATCTTGCAAAATTCCCTGTACAACGCACTATGTAGAACCTAGCCAGAGCTTTCATGCAAGGCATACCTTCTGCAACTAGTACCATAAATAAGGAAAGCAAATGCATTCCTACTCTCTTATTGTATACACATCCAGAGATACTGGTCATACAAACTTATGCCTCGTATAAAGGTCATCGTCAAGTCCACTAGCCAGGATTCGGCGATTTTTTTACACAGCTGACTGACGCAGCCTTATCGGAAGAGGCTTCCGACGGGACGCTGGGACCAAACCTGGGTCTCGGAGAGATCTGAACCCATCCTGTTGCAGGCTAGACATGCAGAAACAAAAAGACGGCTGCGAGTGCTACTTCGTATTCTGCTGAAGATAAACATTGGCTTGACAGGGAGGCATCTAAAATATGGGGTAGACCCAGTCGCTTTTTTTATCTACAAGTATGGCTTAAGGCTTCTCCTAGCCTCTTCATATCATGACATTGATCTCGCTAACAGGACACTAATGGACGGTATCGAAAGATCGTTGATCAGATCTGGATGTCACTATAGAAACATGGCGTTTCCAAGGCCATTATGAAAGCAGTCAAGCTTCTTCTGCCAACAAAACCGAGCTAAATGCATCCGAGTGACACATCGTGACATTTGACAGCTTGCGTGCAGCCTTTATTTTGGCCTTTGAGCAGCAGCTTAGTACTTGGCTTCCAAGCCCTCATACCGGCGTCATATATTCCCCAAGTTGCGACATTATTCAAAACCTTTCCTACTCCTCTCTTTTGCCTCATACTCTGCAGTATTTCTCCTTTCTTAACCTGCCACTGAGCTGCTGAGGGCACCCTTTTCGTAGCGGAGATGCAGCGGGCATATGGACGGATACCCGGGAACTGACACGGGTGGGTGGAGCACGGGCTAAGACACGAGCGCAGGTACATGTACTTTTGCACTCCAGACGAAACATGCCAGGCATCAAAGTAGAAATTTGACCTTTTAAGCCTCTTCAACCGTCATCTTTAGTATTAACCTTTTATTGAAATTCTGCAGCGCTTCCCCACACTCTGGTATTGCAAGCTGAGAATTTCCCTCTTTAGTGTATTTTAGGGAATGCTGCGCGACTCTCCTGTCGATTTTCACTGGTTCAAGTCGCTGATGATCGCGCGCAAGTCGACAGTACTTCGCCAAGGCTGGGGTTGTCGCGCCAAAAGTCTTGGCACACTCTATTACTGCTTGTCTGTCGCGTGCCCCTTTTCCAGATGGAGGGATCATGAGACGACCGCTGCAGAGAACAAAGTCGCTGCGTCCATCGGATTGGTGGTGCTTCTCCTGCCTCGCACGTAAGCCAAGACTTGGATGAAGCTCGTATTATGCGTCTTGGAACTCTGCATCTGTATACTTGCCTTAGTGCTCTCGCACGCCCAGCACCGTCTCGTGCGTGTACCTCTACCCCTCTACCCTCTACTAATATGGATGTTTTGTTTCCTCGAGTCCATGGATCGGATAAATTCAAGTAATACCTAGCACTGCAGGATAGCTCGTCAATAACGTCCATCACTTCTTCGGCTCCTGCTTTGGGGTTAGCTGCCTGCGATCATCGTGGACGACCTTCTGGATTACATCTAGCAACATCTGTAATCGTGTTTCCAATGGCCGTCTCCACTCCCCGAGAGCGGCGTCATCAAAGCGCCCACCAGCACGGCAACACGGCAAAGATGAAGCTTCTGTGCCCCCAAAGCAGCGTTTCAGTTGCCTTCTGACCGCCCGGGTAATGAAGCGCGGCGCGCGCAAGAAGACACTCTGGCAGTACGGAAGAGCTCTTCTGCCTACCTGAATGGGAACATTTGACAGATTTGCCTATACACGAAGAATAGGCACACTAAATCCACCACTTCGTATGTGGCGCTATATTAGAGCACGGAGCAATATCTGCAATAGCTTACAAGTGGATAGCAACATAATCAGTTACTACACATTGACGTGATTATGGCTGTGAGCAAAGTACTCGGTACGTCGGCCGCAGCAATAGCGACTTACGTATTGGCGTACGTACCATTGCTTTAAGCTCGAGGCTTGGAGGCAAGGATCAAGTGCTGCTGTCACTCTAAATTCGGCACTTAGTCCAGTCTACATGCACCTAAGCCGTTTGGTCGTGTGCCCGTGCTCCAGACTTGGCATAACGGCAGGGTCGCCAACCCATTCAAGAGAAAATCTCCCCCGTATTGTTACCTGCCTCCTCCTCCACTCTTCCCCTGGACCTCCGACTTCTTCTCCTCCGCAGCTCGACTATCGGCCTTGTCTCTCGCTTTTCCATTCTTGTCCCTTTTCCTCCAAACTATTACTACATCCAAATCTCTTCTTGCCGCTAATAGTATCTCCTTAATCTTTGGTCCGTTGCAGCTCCACGATCGGTCGCATAGGGTTCGCATTGGCCTCCTCGCACAAGCCAAAGGCAATTCTCTATATTCTCTGCGCCGTTGCATTTCTGTAATTCCCAGGTTGCTTCGATCCGCCGCCTCAGAGCCCTTTGCGCAAGCTCTTCGCCAGAACCTCGTCTTATGTTCGCTCTGTGAAGCCGCCATCTCCTTTTCGCCTCCTCCACGCCACCCCCCAGGCTCCTCAGCTTCGCCAAACCCGGGAGCTTGTGGCAGCATGAGCGGGTTCATCAAGCCGTCGGAGTTCCAGCTGCCGAGCGACGGGTCGTCGAGATGGAGTCAGCAAGCAAAGGCCTTTCTGGTCGTGTGCTCGCATCGCATGTGGCGGGGCGGCCCGCGGTCTATCCTGCAGATCACCGCCGTTGCCTTTGCGCTCCTCATGCTCTTCTTCTTCGTGCCGCTGCAGTTCAATGATAACTACCAGCAGATTCTCAATTGGTCTGCGCCCGAGTCGGCTGCCTCTAGCGACCTGCGCATTGTGGTTTTTGGCTCGCAGGATTTGCTGGGCAGCGCGCCCGATGCCGAGCACACGCAGACATCGTGGCCAGAGCATCTTTGCAAACAAGTGAGTGCGCTATCATTACAACTTTTCATATAACCTTTATATACATACAAAGTCGCTAACATATTTCCCCTAGCTTAACTGCCGTTCCGTGCTATCCTTTGTTCCTCCGATCGATTCGCAGCCCGGCCTGACTTCCAACAGCCTCTATGGCACCGAGATTCGAGCATTAGAGATGGTTTCTGAGCAGGTCAACCTTACGGAAAAGCCCGCGCTCGACAATTCATACATCTCAGAGCAATATCCCGTACCCAAGAAGACGCCCGATCTAGTGGCGCAGGTTCAAAGATTTCTCACAATGGCCCCTCCCAAGATCCCGCCGCGTGAGACATTGTGGGTTTTCTCCTTTGGTACATGGGAGACATGGAACTTGGCTTCGCTTCCACGGGCCTCGGGCGAAAGACTAATCGATGAATCGGTTGCCAACATCTTTTCTCAAATTGAGCTGCTCTATCGTAAATCGCTAAACCCCAAGTCTCCTGCCTTTTCTGATTTCTGGTCCAATGTTACCAAGGCTGAGGTCCAGGCTCTCACTCACCCAGAGCCCGATAAGAAGCCTGATGAGCGTAGGATGGAGAGCTTCCGAGTTGTCATTCCGCAACTCTTCGACATTACACTGGTCCCAGGCTGGCAGAATCGCCCCATTCCTTCTCAGCCGCAGTCGAGAGGTGTTCAGTTGCGCAACGCTGCCTATCTCACTTCAAGGTGGAACTCTCAAGTCGCTAAGCAGATTGAGCAATGGAGAAAGAAGGCCGACTCCAAGCCCGAGGGCATCGAAGATGAAGGCATTGAAACAGCCGTGGCAGTCCCGACAATGACATCTCTGCTGCGCTACCTCCCGGAAGCGCTTCAGCCTAAAGACGCGGATAATAAAGAGGGAGTTACCGATGAAGACATCATTTATGCGCCATATCCACGACGACTGGGGTTACAATCCACTTTGGTCTCGAATGTCCTGGATGCCATGACGGAAGAAGAAATGCAGCGATCAGGCCTTAAGGACAGCAGAGGCCGAGGCTCCATGCCCGCAGATGGCGCCATGCGCTTCTTTGACGTCTGGACACCTTGTATTGCCGCCAACCGAGCTATTACAGGCGTTGACACATCTCACACCAGCCGGGAATGCGACGTCCCCAACGACCACCTGTTCTACGATGGATTTACTTTCGGAGAGCGCGCCAAGGAAGAATTGGCGAAGAAGACAGCTGAACAAATCAAAGACCAGCTTTTCGTATGATAGAAATGGCTATCTGTTTTTTTTTTGTTTTTCATGGCTTAATGAAGAGTCTATTCAGTATATACTGACTACTTTTTTCTCGGACGAGGGGGGTATGCGCGGAGAAGGGCGTGATATAATACATTTTTTGGGCTGGGTATGATATACTGCATATAAGTTTGGCGAAAGGCGTTTTTTAAACAGGGCTTATTCAATGTTACATAAAAACAAAAGGGGTCACGATAAGTCAGGGATTTTCAGCGTTAGGCGCCTGAATGGGTCGCGCCTGGGAATTCTACAGGACCTTGTATGAGAAGATGATGTTCTTTTTGTATGAGGAAAGAAGGGAGCAGTATAGGACTTATTGTGTATTCGTACATGTAATATTTACTTAGATATGCGGTATACCTACTAAGTAATAGGGAGAAGTCCGCCCTAGATGTGAGATTGAGATATCTATAACTTGATATAGTCTTGAAGCAATCTCAAATTGTATACACGTGCCCCAAATGCATAAAATCAAATCGCTATTATGAAAGAAAAGGAGAAAGACATATTAATAAACGAGTAGCTAAACATCTAATCCACCTCTTATGAATTTCTCTTAACCGCAGCCTTGACAAGATCCAGACACTCGTCAGGGTTCTCAAAGACGTGCCAGGCCTCCCGAGGGATGCCCGTAAACGCCTTTTCGAATCTTTGTGGCTCATTCTTTTCCTCGAGCCCCACGGCGAAAGAATTGGTATCTTTGCGGATGAAGATCATTCTGATCCAGCCGGGGAACGTTCGGTAACTGTCAAAGTATTAGAATAAGCTTGTATTAAGGGAGAACGAGGGGTATTGTCTTACATCTCGCCGTAAGCCTCGGGATCCGACTGTGTAGAGTCGCCAAAGACGATGAGTTTCCTCTTGGGAAGCCACGAGTTGATCTTCTTCATACGGTCTACCTTGTACTCTTCCGTGCCCACTGTTAGAGAAGAGAGCAGCCCAGACACGGTCTTCCAGCTAGAGTCTCGGAGGATAAAAGTCCCTGGCGGGTAGTAGGTGTCTCGGAAATCTTTCAGGAAAGGATACAGGTTGTAGGGCGATGCGGAAAGGTAGAAGAATGGCGTGTCGTGCGGAAGGAAGGATTTGATGCCTGCGTAGAGCTCGGGCATTCCTGGGACAGGAGATGGAGAGTTGATGAAAGTTTCTTTGAGAATGCTGACGGGGTCGCTGGTTGTTGTGATCTTGATTGTATCGTCAATATCTACGATCAATGTTAGCTTCACAGCAAAATTTATACAATTCGTTGTCCAGACATACCAGAGATGATCCCCCACCCTTCAGGCAGTGCAAAATGAGTCTGCATGCTCAAAACACCCTCCACGCCTTCAATGTCAAGAGTAGTTTTCTTAGTAGTAAACGACCCCTTGCTATGGTGCAAAAGCTTGCAGACATTTGTCGCAATTCCATTTAAACCACTCGGACCCAGCTTCAAAGACAAATCTCCCTGAGCCACGGTCGTCGTTCTCGCAGTTCGAATGTCCCACAGGAACGGCATCAGCCTCTGCTCAATTGTCTTGCGCTCCTCAGCATCGTCAGCCAGGCCGACAGCACTAGCAATGCTTGCAACCACATCGGCAACCTTGCACTTTGCCTCGTTCTCAAATACAGCCATGATAAACTCTGCCTGCCATTCCTCATTCTTAGCCTCTTTGAAGGCGGTGTTGTCGAACAGCCATACAATGTCGCCCTTGGTGATTGCCTTGGCAAAAGGATTCCGCTGGCTTATTTCATTGAGAATGCCGCTGATGGAGAGCTGGTATGGCGCGGAGTTCCTTGGGTCGACGAGTTGGCCTTCGATCTTGTCGAAGTTTCTATGCTGTCTGGTTCGGATCTGCATGTCGTTGGCGATCTTAGAGGGCACAAAATCCAATTCTTGGGTGTCCATCTTGAAAGTGAGGGAGCACTGCTGCCAATAGCGTTTATTTATGTAAGAGTAACTGTCTTTAGGAAAAGGTGGCTGCCAGTCTAAGTGAGGCTTTCCAACAATTTGGTATCGTGTACTATATTCGGATCTCGTTGAAGTAAGGTCGTAGGTGTCAGCAGGTACAGGTACCAAGAGGCCTCGTGCACAGCCTTCGATATCGTCAGATGCAAGGGAGAAAGGTAAGAAAAAGAGGTGGCACAAGGTTCGATGACAAGAAAGAAGCACACAGAAAATATAAATAAGGCAAGAGAGGGGGGAGAGGAAAAAAGGCTGTTCAAGTATCTATTGCGTAGTCGTTATGTATGGATTACAACGGCCAAGATCCTTGAGGGGCGATTTGTTTTTTTATTAGAAACAGTCTTTAATGCAACTACGGGTAACAAGGCACTGAGAAAACAGGGGATGGCCAATAGGAGCATCGCCCGCAGCCAGCAGAATCCGATGCAGATGCGATTTGGAAACGCAGGATGGAGTGAGATGAGACGCAAGGGGGAGATGATTAAACACAAAGGTCGCCGCAAGCAAAGCAGATTCCGGGGAGGGGTCAGCTCTGCTTTGCACTCGATAGTCTCGCGGCAGCCCCTTGTCTAGGGCGCTATCGCGAGATTCTTATGACCTAAACGGAGAGGCTGATGGTGGGCAGTGGGGTAGCTGAGCGCTGCGGATGGGCTATGGATCGGCCCTGCGCCAACGACGAGTCTCCGCAGCGATTTGCTGGTGCTGGTTGCCTATCCAGAACAGAGACAAGCAGTCCTTAGAAGGCCTCCATTGCGACATGGTGAAGTCGTGGGCGGGTGGCGAGAACATCATTGGTGCGTAATGCCACGAGTGCCTTGCATAAGCCCTTCCCGTGGCCGCGGTGCCTCATCGACGTCGTCCCGTGCCGCTTATAGACTCGGTCAGCTGGCCTCGCTCGCGCCTCCATGGTAGCGTTAGAAGCTGAGTGTGGATGTGCAAAATTGCTGGTTCAATGTTAATATTAGCTTTTCATCCCATCAGCAGGTTCCCAATAATCGGATGCCTCAGCAGGGCGAATCCCCAAGACTGGCTGAGTTGCTTATATGGACAAGCAGTATTATTAGAAGGTTGGGTCAAAAGTTGCACCGCCTAAAATTCTGTTATACAATGTTACGATTTATCATCTCTAAAGAAAAATTAACTCGTCAACCTTCTTCTGTGTGCTCCTAATTTTTAATTAATTCTTCATCTCAAGCTAATGCTATGCCCTTAGGCTTGCTTTCCGCTCAGCGCTGCTTAAAAGAATTCAACGTGCTCCAACGCCGATGACTGCTGATGCCGCCCCTCTCTCCAGGCTCGTCTCTTACACAAACGTCTCAGTAACCTCCCTTAAAACCGGCTATCGATTGCCCTGAGCTGCTTAAAGAGGGCTCAGTCATGAGGATGCCAGTCTCTGCGGACTTGGCAACGCATCGACCAGAGATGCAGCGCGTCTCTCGGCAGGCAAATCCTTGCGGACACAGTGGTCGGCAACATTTGTGACCAGCATGAAGGGATCCAAAGCAGCCTTCATCTTCGCAGCGTCCACGTTTAAGAGGGACAGAACACCGTTGCCAAGCTGGATACTGTCAGATACAGTTTTGACGTGGTTGAGTATCGGCTCAATGTTCTCTTGGAAGTCCTTCTTGTATGTGCTAGGGAGACCCTTTTGGATGCATGTGATCAGAGACACGGCCACTCTTTCCTTGTAATAGCTCAAGGCTGTCAGGGTTCTCTGAGGCATCAGGGAGCCGCCGGTAGAGTAAGCATCTGAGAGACGGAAGAATCCAAAATCAGCGGTAGAGTATATGATCAGGTGCTCGGCCCAGCGAGAAGTGTGCTGCATGAACATGGTGTCCCACTGAAGGGTCTCTGGCATAGTTCATGGTCTAAATCACCAGCCATGAAATTCCAAATTAGACCGCCAAAGCCAAGCTCCTTGGTAAACATATCACGGTCGATTCCAGGGGGGTTGCCGGCAAGAACGCCACAGTTCAGGGGCTCCTGTTGATGCGCTTTATGGCCTCCCCAAGCCTCTCCAAATCGCTAACAAAAGCAAATCCGTATCAGAGCATCTAATGGCCCTATTGGATGGGCTGAACGCGTTGAATGTGGGTGTATCCAGGCATGACGTAGTTCATTTCCTGCTCAGCACGGGCTGCAATAACGTTGAAGAAGCTGATTAGGTGCTCCTCTATCTTTGGAAGCTTATTACGAGCTATATCCGTATACATATACCACATACAGCTCGCTCATTGCGGCTGCGTCCTGTGTGAAGCTTGCCAGCAATATTCTTTACAATGATCTCGCCGACTAAAGATATCTTCATCAACGCCGGGGAGGTAAATATGCCAGCCACTCACTCTTTCTCGGTCTCACGGAAGCCTTGCTCAAGCTTCTCAAAGCCTTCTTATGTGATGATGCAAAACTTTGCATTTGCCGGGCAAAAGCGATGCTTTTCGCGACATCTTGCTTTTAGAGGAGTTAGGCAAAGTAGTTACCTTCGTTGTACTTGACCATCAAAGGCTCCAGGCCGCCTGTGATACGCCATTTTGTGTGCAGAGTGAGGCCGAATCGACTCAACTGGAGGTATATGGGCAAAGAAAGCCGAGATTGATGGGGCATGGCAAAAAATACAAGATGAAGCTCGAGATGCAGCAGCTTGATATCATCTTCCAATTGCTCTCGTTGATTTGGGTGCTTGTTGTGGAGCCCCAACTTTTAACAGTGACTGAATGACTCCGATCGGCCATGGAGGGGCAGTTTTGCTGCTGGCAGGACCCCGCGAAAAAAAAAAACTTCTGAGCTGATAAGTGGTTGCTGCTGCTGGGTGGATATGGCGAATCATGTCAGTTATGTACCGATTCTGCGGCTTTACTAGGCAAGTCTCAGCAAATTGGCGACGCCGGTACTTTGAGTAATAGTGGCCGACAATCCGTTATCGTAGCGCGCTGATCAAGTGCCCCGCCTCCACCCCACCTTGACGTGCAATTCAAAGAAAAATAATTAGCTGCTCGACACAATCGATGGCCCTTATTGGCTGCTATTCAGAGAGATAAAATAGCAGCCATTCGAGCTCGAAATTTTTTTTTCTCTCTCGGGAGGCTTCTGACATTGGCCCCTCCAAGTGCTGGACGGACCTCTGTTCGCATCCTGATAATCGAAACGGAGATATCTTGACTTGATATCTTTGGGTGAACTCCGTCAGAGTTCGTCACTTCCCACAATGGCTGGCCTTCGAATCCTCCTCATCGGTAACGGTGGCCGCGAGCACGCTTTGGCTTGGAAACTGAGTCAATCTCCTCGAGTCGACGCCATCTTTGCGGTCCCTGGCAACGGCGGCACTGCAACTTGCCCCAAGGTCACCAACGTTTCCTCTGTTTCTGCCGAGGACTTCGCCGGCCTCGTCCAGTTCGCCCAGTCCAATGGCGTCAATCTCGCCGTCCCTGGCCCCGAGGCCCCCCTCGTAGACGGTGTCGAGGGCTTCTTTCGCAGTGCCGGTATTCCTTGCTTCGGACCCTCCAAGGAGGCTGCTCGTCTCGAGGGCAGCAAGACCTACTCCAAGGACTTCATGAAGAAGTACAATATCCCTACCGCTGCCTACGAGAACTTTTCCGACTACAACCAAGCGATTGCCTATATTGACAGCATCAACCACGACGTCGTCATCAAGGCCACCGGTCTGGCTGCTGGCAAGGGTGTCATCATCCCACAGACCAAGCAAGAGGCCAAGGATGCGCTGAAGGAAATCATGGTTGACAAGGCCTTTGGCGATGCTGGAGACGAAGTTGTCATTGAGGAGTTCCTTCAGGGTGATGAGCTCAGCGTCCTCACTTTCTGCGACGGCTACTCCATCAAGTCTCTTCCCCTGGCTCAAGACCACAAGAGGATATTTGATGGCGACCAGGGCCCAAACACTGGCGGCATGGGCTGCTATGCGCCTACAAACATTGCTACTGCTGAGTTGGTCCAGCAGATCGATAGAGACATCCTGGTGCCTACCATCACCGGAATGAGACAGGAGAAGCAGCCCTTCCGCGGCGTGCTGTTCACGGGTCTCATGATCACCCCCGCTGGACCAAAGGTGCTTGAGTACAACGTGCGATTTGGCGACCCCGAAACCCAGACCGTGCTGCCTCTGCTCTCCGCCGACACTGATTTGGCCGAAATCATGCTGGCCTGCACAGGCGGTTATCTGGACAATGTCCATATCACCGTTGAGAACAAGTTTAGTGCTACAGTGGTGCTTGCTGCTGGCGGCTATCCTGGCTCTTACGCCAAGGGCACCCCGATGACTGTTCAGACTCCTCCTGCGGGAAGCACTATTTTCCATGCCGGCACAAAGCTTGATGGAAATCAGCTCAAGACATCCGGTGGCCGCGTGATTGCCATCAACTCTGTCGGAGAATCACTCAGAGCTGCCGTCGATGCCTCATATGCTGCTCTGGCGTCCAATGTCATTGACTTTGAGGGCAAATTCTTCCGCAAGGATATAGCCCACCGTGCTTTCAGAGACACGAGCAAGGTTTCCATGACATATGCTCAGGCTGGTGTAGATATCCAGGCTGGCAATGACTTTGTGGAGAAAATCAAGAAGGCTGTTGCCAGCACCAAGCGAGCCGGAGCCAGCGCCGAGATTGGTGGCTTTGGAGGCGAAGTCGATCTTTCGCAGTGCGGATATCCGAACGCACCCATCTTGGTTGGCGCCATTGATGGTGTTGGAACCAAGCTGATGATTGCGCAAGCCATGAAGAAGCACGATACCGTGGGCATCGATCTTGTTGCCATGAACGTCAACGACCTGGTAGTCCAGGGTGCCACCCCCTTGATGTTCCTTGACTACTACGGCTGCAGCAAGCTGGACCTTGCTTCCGCTGCTGACTTTGTGGAGGGCGTTGCCAACGGCTGCATCCAGGCCGGCTGTGCTTTGGTAGGCGGTGAGACCGCTGAAATGCCCGGCATGTACAAGGACGAGGATTACGACGCGGCTGGCTGCGCGGTGGGTGCTGTCACCGCCGGCAGCATGCTTCCCCGGAAGGATGCCATGGCCGAGGGCGACGTCCTTTTGGGTCTTGGATCTAACGGTGTCCACTCCAACGGCTTCTCCCTGGTGCGAAGAATTGTGCAGGCTGCCGGCTTGGACTACTCCTCTCCTGCTCCTTGGGATTCTTCCAAGACTGTCGGAGAGTCCCTCTTGACACCCACCAAGATCTACGTCAAGAGCCTGCTGCCCGTTCTCGGCCAAATCAAGGGTCTCGCTCACATCACCGGAGGTGGACTGCTCGAGAACGTGCCTCGCATGCTCCCCGACTCATTGGCAGCGGAGATTGCGTATGGTACTTGGGAAATGCCTCCCGTATTCCAGTGGCTCAAGGCAGCTGGCAATGTCGCTCCGGCAGAGATGTGCCGAACATTCAACTCAGGTATCGGCATGGTGGTGGCTGTCGAGGCGAGTCAAGTTGAGGCCGTGGTGTCGGCTCTGCGCAGTGGCGACGAGCGTGTGTACACAATTGGTAGACTGGTTCGTAGACAAGATGGCCAGGCAGGATGTGTTGTCCAGAATCTTGAGTCGTGGGCATAGAAGAGTTGGGACTGGGGCAAGTTTTTTTGCGGGGAAGATGCATGATTCACCATCATGATTCACTCTTCAATCAAAGATGAACAAAACGGATTAAAGCATATATAAAATACCAGGATAAGTGGCACAGCGAGAGTGTTATTTACAAAACGGATGGGACAGGAGGGGCTGGGCGGAACTGTGATGTTAATTGCTGCACGTTTTGATTTGCTGTCAATTGATTTACAAAGACTATAAAATATTATATGAAGCATGAAGAAGTTATGCTTTGATGACCAGCATCCGTCAATCATGAGAATCAGAGACGCCAAAGATGTCAGAGCGTTGACACTTATGGGTAAGGTTATAGATTTAGTGCATGCACAAACAATGTCACTATTCACGGCGCATAAGAGCAGTGGCCAGCTATTGCGCAGGCGAGTGTTACGACAAGCTGACTGCGCAATCACATACCTAGGGCCCGATCGGCTATCGGCGATTCGTCCGGCGACGCAGTAAGATTCTTATAAAGCAATAATGCAACAAGCACATTGAAACATATGTTAGCATTGATGTTGACGTTGACATTAATGTTTGAGATAGGCATTAGTAAAAACAAGGATATAGTGGCGAACACGATACCGGCGCAGCCGTCAAGTCGGCAGATCGAGACAAGCTTTTGAGCGGCAGGTACCGCATCTCGTAGCGTGAATTCTAGAAGGATGAGAGTTACTTTTTGCTCTCTCGGCTCGCTGAACTCAGTAAGCCTCCATACTTGGGCAAGACTGTATACGAAAAAGGGAAATTTGTTGAAACAAGTTCTCGGCGGCTTGGCTGCCCGGTTGGCGATTAGTCAAGGTGGCCAGATTGGGTAATTGAGCGCGAACAAGGCATTGCGACGACAAAGCACATGTCATTTCTGCCGCATCTGTCAGATCGGTAAGCGCCCATGCCCAAATTGCTTACTACTGCCTGTTCCTAGATATTGCCAATAACAGTAACAAGTTGAGTCGTCTTGTCCCTTTCGATACTATTGCTTAGATATCCAGTCATACCTTGGTACCTACTTGTGAGCGCCTGAACAAAGAAGCATCGTCTCGAGGCACATGAAAAATTAATCAATATTATTGAGAAAATAATACCGCGGGGTTTCACGCTCAGCAGCCGATAGGCCAGGGCTGACGGCTATTAGCACTGCGACATGCGGAGGTGGGGAAGCCCGTCTCGTCACGAACATGCATGCATGCATGAGTATGCATGGCGACAGACCAGGATCAGATTCCGATAACAAAGACTCCGAACTATGGGGGAAACGCCGAGATGATCGTGATTGAGGCGATTGCGTGGCCCCAACCTCGACACAACGGCTGAATTCCACAGCAGAGCTTGGCTTGGATCAGCAGACGAGGATTGTATGATTCAAGTACCTACATATGTGGTAGACGCACGTTGAGTACAGCATAGTACCATATTAGACCATCTCGCTAGTAAGTAGAGTTGGTGGTTGAAGCTCCGATTCTCTCCGTTGGACCCTCCTGTATATCCGCTTGCAAAGCATCATCCACGGCCTATTTTTTGATGGCGCACTCGTTGCTTTGCAGTGGAAGACGCGCCCTATTTACAGAAGCACTGCCAAGTATGTAGGATCCATGACCCAGTCTGTAAGATTACACGGCATTAGACGGCAAGAGTTTCCAGATTATACCTTCGGCTCATCCTAAAAAAAACATGGGGAAGAGGAGTTTTCGGACTTCCACTCTGGAGCCTACGCGAGCGATTCCGCTGCTGCTTCCCGCCGATCAGGAGATGCGTGGCACGATTCTTACCTGGCGCCTGGAGAGATAAGACGGGGTTGCAACGGTGCGAGTGGATTCTCTTCGCTTTAGCAGTTTTGCTGCTTCAAACTGCGTAATAGAAAGGCGTGAGACTGCAAGCTTGTGAGGCCGCGGTGGGTTCTCCGAATCCCGAATTCGGACGTGGACGCGCTAACAGGTTGTTCCCGGACTGTTTGACTGGCAGCCTAACGCCAGCAAAAGCCCTGGACGAGCGGGCTTTCCCAAAAGAGCTATGAGGTGGGATAGGCCGCTCATTACGCACCTTTTTTAATAATTTTTGATTTTTTTCTCTTTTCGCGACCAACTACTGCTAGTAGAAGCCCCCATCCGAGCCTCCGGCCGATTGTTTTATTAATTCGAGAGAACCTCCACTTTCGCGCGGCGCGAATCTCGACATCACTTGCTTTCTAATTGACAACCTGCAGCTCCTCTTATAGCCATTTGCCCGCTGCCTATTCGAAGTTGAACTTCAATCTCCAATATATCCCTCCAAGTCTTGTGAACAGCGTCTACTACTATAACACACACTTCGACAACAACCCCGCCATCGTATACTCGGCATCTAGCTTTTCTCTGCTCTACTCCCCCCCTCAACAGATAATCTACTCATACAAACCAACCATGTATGCCACAAGAGTTCTTCGACAGGCTGCGGTCCACGCCGAGCGCACGCCTCTGATTCGATTCCTTGGACCCCGATCCATCCCTTGTGAGTGCATGCAACTTCATTGCCTCGGCTTGTTTCCACGTGAAAAATGAGGGACATTGCGTACTGACACGCCTTTTCTCACCTCAGCTTCAATCGACCACACTCCCCAGCCTCACCCCGCCTCTCCCTCAGGCAAGCTTCCCGAGGACTTCACAGCCTACGGCCGCGGCGATGCTGCTTCCACCCACACTTCCTTCGGCGCCTACCGTGACCACGCTCAGCAGCACGGTCCCCTCCAGAAGACCATTGGCTCTGGCATTGGCGGCTCCTCTGGCAACAAGCTGGGCTCTGTCCTGCCCCCCAAGGGCGTTGCTTTCGACGTCTCTGAGCTCCCTGCCCGCTTCCGTCGCCAGCCCATCGACCTGAGCGAAATTGAGGCCATTGAGTCTGGCGGCGCTGCCATCCTTGGTTAAATGAAGCTGGGTGGCAGGTTGTTCAATGAGAACAAAATGGGAGTCCCGAAGCCGTATGGTTTGATGGGACAAGAGGAGAAAAAAGAACTTTCTACATTGTTTTAATAACGACTTTCTACGACAAAACGGCGTACCTCGGCACTGATACATGATTCAGAAGCGAGGTGTTGTGTACGATGATACTGAACATGGGGAGATATATTGTTTGGCAAGAGGGCCAGAGGAAATGTCTGCTACTTTGAAGAAGTCATCAAAGATCAGGCTAAGACGAGGAGGAGGTTGCTGCTTCACGCGTGGTGGCTGTTGGGCTCGACTTGCGCTACAATATGTAGCTGACTGACTGTTCCTTCCTGTATTTGGGCTTCACGATTTTACAGCAAGGGGATTTATCCATGCCGAGTAGATGCGACTGGTATCGCATCAGGCACCTCTTCTTGATTTCCTCAGCCAAAAGCCTTGTTTTATCACCTTTATCCCTCAACAACACGGTCGTCACAAAAAGCTGCTTCATTAGAGAGGTGGGCTAAGTGCCACAAGGCACGAATAGTTAGCCTTTGTTTTTACACAAAAAGCCCCTTGATTAAATTTCAAAAATTTTATAAACAATCACTAGAGACTCCTCAACTCACATTGAATCTGACATGGTATGTGTATCTGCGCGCGTTAATAATACTTATTGAGAGATATTACGTACTATCGTAATTAGACTAGACGCGCTATCTCCTGGGCAGCAAATGTGGGACGTGAAACTACAGCCATTCCTCTGCCTAGCTTTATTTGGCAGATTAATGAGAAGCCAGATTCCGGCTTTCTGTTTTGGGGGAAATTCCGAAGTGCATGCATACCTTATATACGCCATACAAGTACGTACGGAGTATTGGTTGAACTCATCCATATAGGAGCGACATCGTGAAGTCCAATTAAAGAATGTGATTGGCTTGGGCTACAGTCCGGGCTGCATACGGTGCATATAACTGCCATAATACTGTAAGATAGCATGCGCTATACACATGTCTCTACAGTGCCCAGCGCACTAAATTGTCTAGTGCTGTGCTCTCTCTTTATCGGCTGCCCCACCTCACGATAATGACATCCACGTCGTCTCCATCGCCTCTAATGACAGGAGCTTGAAGCTCTCTACTTCGCCAACTTCGCATTCCCATGGAGGCGTCACCGCTGACACGCCAGCCTCAGCCAGAGGTCTTTGTCCCCAAGATTGTCGAGCTCTACTCAACCCTTTTCAAGGTTTGCCCAGCACCCCCCTTTTATCTTGGCCGTCGTGTCAAGCAAGACCATCTTAGCTAAAATCAGCCTGTCGCCAAAGGTATTATACGCTCCAGCTCTGCAATGCGCCCGCGCTGATTCGAAGACGTACGCACTAGGACGATGACGACGGCGACAAATCGGAAGGCTTCTGGCGGGAGTTTTTCCTGCTGCGACCCGATCGGCCGACGCTGAGGAAGATATTAAACGAAATCCACCCGGCTGACCTGCTGCTCTTGGAGGGGCGCACGAGGGAGCTCTTTAGCAAAGCGATTGCGGCAGTCAAGGATGGCAAGGGCTCAGCTCCTTTATATGCTCTTGATGTACGCAGTGCCTCAGCATTGATTGAGATCCAAGTTCCCAGACAAGGGACGAATTGCTAACATCACATCTTGGACTCTGGATAGACACTGAGCGTCTTCCTCGCATGCGTATTGACGAAAAAACATGCGCACCCGAGCTCCGACATCATAACGATACTGGCCGGCCTCGATCACGTCGATACGGTATTTACGGATTTTGTGAGCACTCTCGATGGGATTATACGGAATGGGACAAACTGTGTGTACACCTGTCAACAAGCTTGTGTTACAAGTGCTGTAAGCTGACGGATGGTGCGATGGAGTGGATCTGCGCCACAAGGCTATCGAGGTGCTGCTGGCCGTCTCGGCGGGAGCATATCAGACGACGCTTTTGACGTACATGATACAGAGGGACTTGTTCCCTTCGATTATGAAGGTGCGTAGAGCGGCATAGCTAAGGCCCAGGCGCCTGACACTAAGGGGATTTTACTAAAATTTCACTTGCTTCTCATTCTAGTTTATCCAAAACTCGGAGCAACCTGATCAAGACTTGGAACCCTTTACTCTGCTGGGGATACTTGCCAACTACAACAAGTTTGAATTCCAAAATCCTTACCAGCTACGGTTGAACGACTTTGTCAATGAAGCAGTCATTCAGAAGGTTGTTCGTTGCATCGGAACTGCATGCCAGACACTGCGATCTGATTATGTCGACATCCAAGAGGATCTGCCCGAGGGCTGGACGTTGAGCAGCACTTTGAACATGATTGGGTTGGGAGTCATTTCGCCGGGGCCAAAGCCTGAGAAGAAACCTGTGTATGACGCTGCAACGGCCAAACAACTGTTTACAAAACTGTAAGTGATGACAGAAGCAAACCACAGCCGCTATTGCGTCAGAATCCTAACATTATTTACACACCCTAGGCCCGGCCAAACTGCTGCTGTTCTCTTAGCAACATATGATTTCTCCCACGCAAACAAGCTGTTTTGCTTCCACCTTGTGACTTTATCCAGCGAAAAAGACAAAGAGCGCCCAATATCTAGCTTCTTGTCACTCACCTCCTATCTGCTGCAACACTCTCACCTGTCATCCCGAGCAACGTACTATTCACATCTGAATCTGATGGTGCTCCGCCTCCTTATTGAAGACCCGGCCATTTGCAAAAAGATTTGCGGCGACGAATCCAAAGCGCATGTACGGCTTTGTCGACAACGGCCACCGTATTTGCCCTTGGTAAAGGGAGATCGCGTTCTTGCAACGTGCGTCCTCGATACGATGCTGGATGGTATCAACCACAACTTGAAGAGGCGATTGGACGTCAGTCTCTACGTCCTCTGCTTGGGCATCATGCTCCGAATCATTTCCTATCTTTCACGGTCACGAACACGATTGGATTATCATTGGTCAGAGTTTTTCCGATCTTTGCTATCGCTCATCCGTTTCCTTAACACGTACGCCTCGGATTTGAAAGACTTGCAGCACATCGAAACCGTTCTCGACCACGTCGTCAATCTAGTCGCGCTGTCATTATCCGCCGGTGAAGCCTTCCTACCAACCCCTGCCGCATACGATGATCTCTTCTACAAGGTGTTCGAATCAGGCGAGGTCCTCACATCCTTTAAAGAAAATTATCGCCTGGGGAACCGCAACAGCAACTCTATCGACACGCTCATCAACGTCAGCGCTCACTACAAACAGATGCTGACCGAGAGAGGCTCTTCGGAGAAGAAGCTGCCGGCCAACCTGACGACGCACCAGGTGGCTGAGGTCATTAAGCAGGGCTATGAGACGCTGAGCATCCAGGCAAAGGAAGGTCTGGATGGATGGGAGAGATACCGAGAGGCGGACGAGAAGATTTTGTTGAAAAAGCTGGGGAGGACGGCTGTTGGCGATGTGATGGGCATGGTGGAGCGACGAAATTACTAAACCTGACTTTTGCCTTTCTGATTAAGATATATAAAACATTTTCTTTGCCCCTCTTGTTCTTGAGCTACTACTAGTTGTTTTAATCTATAATCATGGCCATGTTTCTCTTTTGCGGTGTTGGCATGTCTCAGTCAAATCACGGGACATGTATGCAGCAGTGCTCGTAGTATAAAGCGTCAACCTGTGCGCACAGCTTGAGCCACTTCCCAAAAAAAAAAAAATTACTCGCACACATTTCCTCTCCACTCCTCTATCTTTCCCTTTCTCCATCATATGCCAAAAGTACCAGAAACTAATCATAGTCAAAACCGCGCCCTAAACTTGAAGACTCAAAATCCAGTCCTCCTGACATGGTTTTTTTGTTTACTCAGCGCCCGCCACTGGTCTCCACCACAAAAAGGCCCTCTCGTGTTCCGACATAGATTCCGGAATATAAAAAGAACAGATTATGTAACTACCTATACAACTACATGCTGTATGTACATCATAGGTAAGTAAGCCCTTGCTGTAGCTTATTTATATTTCGTACCATCTCCAGCTCTCCTTTTTTCGGCTGTCGTCCTGGACTTCCGCTTTGCAGTGCGTACGCGTGGAGAACTGGCCGTGGACTAGTGGAGACCCCTTGTAGGTAAGTTTGCCTATAAGAAAATAGAAAGGGAGCCTTAGGTAGCCTACTTGGGATACAGCTACCGTATCAACGCCCTTTTGCTTTTGTCCCATGTTGAGAAATTAGCAACTCAATCGTTTCAGCCTCTTTGCCCCCTTCAACTCCTTTCACATGATCTATTTTCTCTCTATATCCTTTTTAATTTCATATTTCCTCCACTGTTTCTAATCTCTCTTTTCTCATCATCTTCCTTCTCCTCTCTCATCTCGTATATCTCACACCAAAAACCCCCCGGCTCGATTCTCAGTCTCTCCACACCGACCAAGACCCCACGCCACTCCAATTACAGCCCGCGGTCCGCCCATAGGGCGCAGGTCACGTCGTCCCGCTATTGCCGCTCTCTCTCCATGCAGTGCGGTGCGGTGTGTCATGGGGAACGATCCATCCAAACTCCATGTCAAAAAGTTTAGGGCGCGCGCGCCTAAAAAGTCGCCAAACGACATGTTAAATATTTTACAGGCCCCCCGTTCCCGCCGTCCATCGGACTTTTCGATGAGATAATAGTAACAACTTAGGTATGTCAAAGAAAATATAGGTAGGATGTCCATACCCATATTTTTTCCTTTCTCCCCTTTCAGGTTTTCATTTTCATAATGAGTGAGTAGAGGTAAGAGAGAAAGCAAGTGATACATGCACACAACCCAGGCAGCTCTCCTCTCTCATTCTTAAAAGTGCAAACGAGAAGAAAAGAAAGATTTCGTCCATTGTCCATGGCTCTTAGCCCTCGTTATGACTTTCCTTCTTTTCTCTCGTCTTATCCTATATGCTTTGTCCAGCTCCTCTAATCTGACAAAAATGTTGAACAGATTTCCGTACGCTATGTCAATGAGATGATTTCGAATTCTCATGTAGCGATGAGACTGCTACAAAGTTGACATCGATACAACATCATCATTCCCGTCTCGAATTATCTAGCTCTTTTTCGTCCTCATTCTAGCGATTTCATCCGTTGCCACCGTGTCTTGCTCTCAACAATCAGCAGACATTTGACCAAGATACGCTGTGAGATGTTAGTAACCAAAAACGTCGAGGCGTCGATATGTCGAGCAATGGTCACTGCTGAACCAGCCTCTATCGATATGAATTTATCACAGAAACACATTCACTGTGGACCGATAATTGAAGGTATGAACAGGTATATATTGATTTGATTCCCATCCCCGTCAGAGGCTTGCTTACAGCCGCCGTGGTATCATATTGCATAAAAAAAAGCTAATTGTTTACAGGAAGAAGTCACCCACAGCGTCGTAGGCGTGCTTGCATATACAGCGTTACATCATCGTCATCCGAATTCACTCCGCCTCATCAACTGCAGTCTGCATCCAACATGATGCCATACTGTGTCGACGGAAGAACAACACATGTGTGGGATAGAAAAAGAAATGGACCAAGAAATTATCATCGAGCTTAGACTCTTAGAAGGTGTGGTGGAGGATACGTCTCCAGGCAGGCAGGGCAGCGAGTCTTGTGCGCTCTGCGTTGATCTCGTCCCAGTCAAACTCACGGAGGCCGGTGTCCACGTCAATGTTCTTGGTTCTCAAGAAAGGCTGGCGCTTCCAAAGCCAACCAACGATCCAGAACCCGAGAACGACAGGAGCAGCCAGGTATTGCTTGAAGAAATCCTGTGCGGTACCCACGCCTGGTGATCCAGGAGGAGCTGCAATAGCGGTATAGAACTAAGGCCAGAGAGGTTAGTAAAATGTCTTGTGTTAGATTTTGGGAAAAGTATATGCTTACCTGAGCCATCAAGACAATGACGCAAATGAACAGACCGAGATATGAGCCGTAGACACCGCCAGCAGCCTTGAACGGAATCTCATCCAGAGTGTGGCCGTGGTACTTCCAGGCCTTGCGGAATCGAATGTGGGCAAGGCAGACGGAGCCCCAGGTGAAGAGAGCGGCCAAACCAGAAATGGCAAGAAGCCAGTCGAAGACAACGGGGCCAGTAGCGTCCAAGCTGACATAGGCGATGAAGCCGAACAGGATCAGGAAGATGACGGAGGGCAGAGGACGGCCAGACTTGTCGATGTAGGTGAAGAGCTTGGGAGCATAGCCCTGCTGAGCCAAAGCGGTCAGGGTTCGGGATCCACCATACACACCAGAGACACCGATGGACAAGACGGAGGCGAGAATGACGAGGTTCATGAAGTGGTCGAAACCCTTCAAGCCAGCGTACTTGCCGACAAGCACAAAGGGAGAGGCCTTGGAGTCAGAGTAAGCGGCAGAAGAGAGCAGAGCGGGATCATCGCTGCTGATCAGCAGGCCGACGAAGAAGAGACCAAGGATGTAAAAGATGGTAATACGCCAGAAGACCTGCTTGATAGCACCGGGCATGTTCTTGGTGGGGTTGGCAGACTCGGCAGCGGCAAGACCGACCAGCTCAGTACCAGAGAAGGAGAAGGCAGCGGTGACGAAGACGGAGCAGAAACCCTTGAAGCCATTCTTGAACGCGCCCGGGTCGTACCAGTAGCGGGCACCCCAGTACTCGTGGTATCGGCCATCCTTGGGACCACCGCCGAGGACAAGGACGAATGCGATGATCATGAAGACGACGGTGGCAGCCAGCTTGAAGCACGATGCCCAGAACTCCTCTTCAGCATAACCGAGAGCGCCAAACAGGTTGATGATGATGATGACACCAAGGAAGAGAGAGATCCAAGCGGCTGTGGTGATATCCGAGTTCCAGTACGATATCGTGATACCACAAACTGTCAATTCAAGCGGAAGAACGGCAGCCCACTGAAGAACATAGTTCCAGCCCATGGCGAAACCCCAGGCGGGGTCGATGAAACGAGCAGAGTATGTGTAGAAAGAACCAGAGACGGGGTACATGATGGCGAGTTCACCGAGAGCATACACTGTTGAAGCCCTGTCAGTTTACGAGCATACTGGGGACAGATTGCGCGACAAATAACACTTACCGACGTTGAACATCATGATACCGATAATGAGGAAATCGACGAAGAGAGAACCAGGGCCCTATAGTTTTTACAAGATATGATGAGCAAAACCGTTCACATCTTGACGCCCCAAGAGACCGGAAGGACGAATTATTGGGAATGAGAAACAACTTACACCTTTGGACAGAGCACCGCCCGAACCGACGAAGAAACCAGCACCAATGGAACCACCAATGGCAATCATGTGAAGATGGCGAGCCTTCATGGGACGCTCAAGCTCGACGATGCCCGGGCCATAGTGCTTCTTCTTGAAGGAGTCGACGTTGAGGCCATTGCGTGTGAACCAGTTGGGGTCGCGCTCAGGGCCCTCGCTGGGAATGACTGTCGTGCTGGCTTGATAGTCGACGACATTGTCTCCCTTCTCGGGAGTGACATGGCCACTCTCCTCTTTCGACATGATGAAGGCGTTGGTGTTGCTCTTCTTGTGTCTTGTCTCTTTGAGGATGAAGGGAAAGGGAAGAAAAGTAGAGAAGAGAGAGGAGGGAGGTGAGGAGAAGAAGAGATGGGATGAGAGACGAGGGGGACAATTGGTCTAAATAAAGAAAAGATGCAGTTGGGGACCAGTCAACAACCCTCTGGACCGAGTGAGGCAGGGATACCGATTGAGAGGGCGGTGTCGACAAGGAGGGCCGGGGAGCGACAATTTATGCATGGAAGCATTCGCAGGAACCAAAAGGATCCCAAAGGACGTTGCACCAGAAAGTCGTGGCTCTGGATCTGGCTGCTGGCGCTGGCGCTGGTGCGATTGCTGGTGCTGGCGCTATGGCCGGGGTGGCAGAGGGGCGATTTTGGAGGCTTGCTTGGTGTGTGAGGCTAACGGAGTTCGAGGCTTTTAGCTTTGCAGCTCTTTTTCTGGGTTGAAGGGTAGAGTTGCCGGGGGGGTGAGTCGAGAGAAAAATCCCAGAGCAGAAAATAGAGGTGGAGGGGACGGAGGGATCCTGCCTGAATCAAGCGAGGCGGAAGGTACCTGGACCCGGACCCGGACCTGGAGAGATTCGAACAGCCCAAGGTATCGACGCTTGTATCGTATCGCCCGCGGTCCTTTTCCCCAAGTGAGGTGAGTGAGCAGCATCAACATCGGCACATGCATATGCAGAGTCAAGAGCAAAAGGCCCGTTCTTCCGTTTTTGTCTTGTTCTGCCTTCCGGTGCCCAGCCTGGCTTTGTCCTGCCTTGTCCTGCTTCGTCCTGCCTCCTATATGATACAGGCCTGCTGCACGTCCAGCGTAACGTGCACAGCTGGCGTGAGAGCGATGGATTGATCATCCGGTGCGCCAAGTACCAGTACCAGTACCAGTACCAGTACCAACGTTTTGCTCGCTCGCCAGTGGCTCGACCATGGCTCTGGTACCACTACCACACCAGTGCGCAAAGAAACAAAAAGCCAAGGCGACGGAAGCAATCCTTGTCTCTCTTCTGAGACTACTGCACAGGAACCTCGTACATGTGCTGTAGCGCAGAGGCTGCTGCAGCCATAAGGTACAGTACAAAATTCGACGGAGCAACGGCTCAATATTCTACAGCCGGTACCGTACGTAGCACGAGAGCATACTGCAGTGCTCGGTGCAGGCAGGCTCATAAACACAGTACGAGCGCTACACCATCCAGTATGGCGCATATCATATCTCCAGCGCCGTCACTTGGGCAAATCTGTAGCCCAGGCTATTACGCGCGTGCTGCATCCTGGTCCCGGTCGAGGGAAGGCCCCGCACCCCCTTGCCTCTGGACACTGTTTCCCCCAATAATCGCTGCATTGAGCCTCTGGTGGTGCAGATCTTGGTGGCCCTGGTGTTTGCCCGAAACCAAGCGGCAGTCCCAGCGATGGTGCTAGCAGCGCCTGCTAGGACACTACCTGTATTTTGGAGGTTTAGCACGAGTGTCTATTTGCCCTCCACAGTGCTTATCGTCTTCAGCTCGTGCAAAGAATTGGATCGCAAGCCAAACGCTTAGCTATCGAAGGAAGAGAGGCATTCAACCGTATGGGGCCTATGACTCTGTAGCCCGTGCGCATCATATATTGGCGAGCCACGTTCCCTGGGCATGTTTATCAACATCCCCCGCACCATGCATCGATTATGATTATCAAATCGTTTCGCAGCCGCTATCTGTGGATGCCGCGTGACGCTAGCAGCGAACCAGATAGCGTTCGGAGCCCGCTGTCTCTACGGGGAAGTTGGGGGTTGGTGGCTGCTGGCCTTCTTTTAGTGGTCTCCGGTGCCGCGCTAGGTCGTGGAGATGCTAGCGCGACGGGGCAGTGGCAAGCGACATTTACTCCAAGCCCCAGGTTGCGAATAAGGCTAGCCCACCAATTGGGTCGTCGGACAACCCCTGCGCATGCCTCTCGCAGAGTTGCAGAGACTCGAGTAGAGTTGCAGCGCAACATCTGGCGATGCTCCGGGTGTCTGGTTGCTAGAGCGTACGGGAGAGCGATGATGTTTGACTCTAATTCTGTAGCGCACGCAGCCTCGTGGCGACAGAGCGCATGGCTACGCTGATCACTGCTACGTACATCAGCACCTGCATAAACAGCACAATGCATATCTGAATCGGGGTGTCATTTGCCTGGGTCTCTCTGCTTGGATCTCGGCGAGACCCTGATATGGTGCCTGGCCCTTCAGCATTTGTTGCTGCTACCTGACGGTACAACCAGCGCGAAATGACTCCGCACACCGCTTGCCTTGTGCTGTCAGCCAAGTGCCATGGCGATTTGGAGCACATGTAGGCCCTTGTACCCGGTACGTACGTGTGCTTTCGCACGAATTCGCAGGCCAGATGGCAGCCACGATCACTAGCAGAGACAGCTGCTTCGCCTCGTGGAAGGAACGTTCGATACGCAGGCACATGCTTTTCGCTGCAGCCGTCCAGAATTCTGTCTTCCTTAGTCCATGTTGCTCGACTCACGCTCGACTCATACATCGATGATTTGATATTAAACCCATTCCATTTTCATCATTTACCACCAGAAGCCAGAAACGTCTCACGCCATCTGCTGGGCTGCAATAAAACCAACTTACTCGTGTTAGCCGGCGTTCAGCTCTCTCTCGGGCCTCTCAAGCACTCCGCAGCACCCAGATCGCTCACGCATCTGTCCAGACATCACCAGACTCGTCTCCGCTGTGGTTCCATTTCCATCCAGCCAGCCTGGTTGCCATCTCGTCACACTCCCCCTTCCACGCTTGTTTGCCCACGCCACATGGCTCGAATTCGCCTCGATGATACCGCCCGCTGCAGAATACAGCCTCGCTGCCGATAGCCATGCCATCTAGCGATAAGCGTGTGATCGATCCACCATCCCATCAGCTCGTTCACGGCTCGGCTGATAGAAGCCAGCTTTTGCCTCGCCTCGTGTCTCATATCGATGCAGCAGAAACGGTAGCACAACACCGATCACACACCGGCTACTGGCGTCATTCCGAAAGCCTCGCCTCGTACAACCTCAGCGTTGTCTGTCTGCAGCAGAGCCAAGACACAGACACCCTGGCCCCCTAAGCCTCCACCCACCATGATAGGTCAGCAGCGTGTGGTTGGTGGTTGCATCCCCGCGCAGCCGGTTTATATCTCTTCTGTTCAAGCTTGGCACTATTCGCGGCTCGCCATTGGATCTGATGCCCTCCCAGTGGCGATGTGGGCTTCCATGAAGCATTCTAGCAAGCTTCTGCCCTGCTGACCTGCCATTCCTGGCCCAAAGCTGTCGTCTTGGCCCGAAGCGACGGCGGGTCGCATCTTGTCTCCTCTGCAGGCTCTACTCCCTTCTGGTATCATCGCCGATCATCCAATTTCACAAGTCGCCAGGCGAACACGAGTCGTGAGCCAACAGAGGCCCGCTGCTTCACGGACAAGAAGAGGATCGTCTGCTCACTTTTTCACAGCTTATATATTCTAATGAATAAGGCAAATGTTGCTTATCTGCCCAGGCAAGGAAGACGCCTATAATCTATCTCTGACCGAACAGGCTGGCCCGGTCTTTCCAGGGGTCTTTGCTCTCTTTGGTATCATTGCTCCGGAGGGAAGGGCTACTATCCGGTAAGCTCGCAGTTGTCAAGTGCTTTAACATCCTGGTCGTTATCCGAGCATGTCGCCCGCAGGCTTCAAGTTCATTGCACCCCTGCGAGCAGCTCAATCTCACACACATGGTATACCTGCTTCCAAACCTTGCAGCGCTTCTTGCTCGCCTGTATTGGGGAAATGTACAAAGTACGATCAGGGTCAAGCGCTAGCGATGCGAAATCAGCCGCAGCAAGGCTATTGGGAGACACAATGGCCGTTTTTGCCTCTCGTGACAGATGTGTGAAGTCTAGATTGACGCTACCACCGAGATCTGGGCGATGCTTGTTTCTCGACTCGTCCAGCACCCCAATTCAGGCCAGCGGCCCTAGATTGCAGGTACAGGCGCGCAGAGTAGTTCTATCTGCTGTATCACTAGTGACGCCTAGTAGACTCACCACTCATGACTACCTACAGTAGCCTTTCAGATTTGTGCGAACTGGCCATGCCGCTAGTACGATTATGTAGGTCTCGATAACAATCTTGCGTTGACCGTTGGCCCTGCTAAAAAAAAAAAAAAAAAGTCGATTCGCCTGAATCACAACTCCCGTTATTCTCCAGATGGACGCGCCAGAACCTTGAATGATTTAGAATGCTTTTAGCGTTCTCCAACCGTAGTAGCTTGTGGCGCCATGTCTTCTGCCTACTCTGGCTAACCCGACCCCTCCCTCATGATAGCCGAGGGCACTTGAGGCAACCAATACCAAGACTGTCCGCCACAACACCGAATGCCAGCACTAGAATGCGACATTTTTCTAGAAGCTGATTAAACACTCAGATGGCGCTCTTAGCAGGAGGCCTTTTTTTTTCTCCTTGGTGACACTACATCCGGGCAAGAAGGGCTACTAACCCAGAGGCTCTGATTGGCTGGAGGCTTTATTGTTCGTTGCCCCCTCCACGCCATGCCTCGAGCGGATGACTGACTGTTCCTGCTTATTAGCGTCGTTTTCATATCTCTTCTCCGCCACGATATCAATCTAAATGCTGCGTATTTAGATACTACTGTCACTAGATACGAAACTTGGCGGTACACACGGACCACGAACAGCTCATATGCGACTCGACTAGTCTGGGGTGAAGTGGCTCGTTAGTAAGAATGGAGAGCCAGAGCTGGGCGATAACACATGTCAAGTGGAGAGAGAATGAATCTCGGCATCGCAGAGGCATCAATGCACGTGCGCTCTACCCACCTGCGGTGGCACGGTTCGGATCACGTCTCGACCCTGAAGATGGAGCAGTAGCAGCTCTTTCAACGGTTTTTCGTTACATGGATATCGGGAGGATAGCCCTGATGCTACATCGCCGAGCACATGTCAGAAGAGCGGATCGTATCTGCGGCGCCTCACTTAACCTACTGGCCTAGTCAGCACTGCCTTGCCGCCCGCAGGAACAGCTTTTGGTAGCTTGCAGGACGTGCCTTGCCTAGCTGGCCTTCTGCCGCTTCTACTCTGTGTCGAAGGCGATTTCTGTCACCCCGCAAAGCACCAAATTCTCCGTAGGGTAAGGCGGCACGGAGGGCGCATCTTAGGACGGTCTATATTTGTCAAACGGGGAGTGACCGTAAGACCTTTGTCCTGTTCTAGAATCGTGAGAAAAGGCTAAACAGCACCGAACGCAGAGCTGATGCCTCAAGCTGCCTCAAGCCAAGCACGGATTGCTTCAGGTGTCATCAGCCAAACGCGCACTAATGCCTCTTGATACGGTCCCGTATTTCCCGGAAGACGACACCGCAGAATGCTACCATACTACAGTACCTACATTCTTGGATGGGCCATAGTAGGCCCTTGCAATCTTCATGCCACCTCCCACGACGCTATTGGGATGCTGGACTAATGCCCGCCTTGCCTATTTGCTCCGGCCTGTGTTAGCCTCATCTGGCTAGGTCTCTTCTGCTGGCGTAGTAGATGGACGAATTGCATTGTTGCTCAAGGATCGGCGACGCCGCTCCCTCTACTAGCGCCTCGTACAAAATATACGCGATTCGGTATGTCTATATGCACCTAGAATGGCGGTGCTAATACCAAAGCAGACCGAGCTGATAAGCTCAATGGGTGCCCTCGTGCCCAATAATCATCAGCTGGCGGCGTCTAATACGGGGCAGCCGCGGTCTTGACTCGACCAAGTTAGAGAGATAGACGAGCAAGCTACTATTGCTCTTCGTTAAAGTGATGACAGTAATCGCTAGGCAAGGCGGGAAAAGGCAGAAGCTGGCCACGATCAACAAATCGCTCCCGTCTCGAGAAGGCTATGTGTCAACTCCATATCTCGAAGACCCTGTTCCGCTTTGGTGGGTTCCTGTCTTCCCTTTTAGAGGATCCGCCGCGCTTCGACCGAAAGATTAGACAGGGAAGCAGTGACACGTTTGATTGTTGGTCGAATCTTGTACGAGTCAGTGTCAAGTAACGTCAGTTTTATCTTACCATGCTAGGTCTATGATGAGTTACTATGAGAGCTACTCCGCAATCTCGAGCATTAAGCGCTCAAAGCTGAAGGAGATGGCGCGTTTGGTCTCCCCCTCATTGGAATCATCAATTCAATTATCGCTCCACCAGCATCCATCGCTTATTGCAGCTGAAGGAAACCCCTCATGACGTTCAACCGTCAGCAGCAGCATGCTCCTGGTCCAGACAGGATCGAGCTCCGGGATGTCTGTGCGCAACGCATTGGCACCCAATCTTACATCTTGGAAGAATTCGTGCATTTGCGTAGCATTAACTGCTGTGCCAAGGAGCGGATTGGTTCTTTGAAACGCAACCGCTCAACGACAATCCTCTCTTCTTTGCGACGCAGATGTTAACCTATAATGGAACTGTATCCATTCTAAACGCATCACTTTGATTCAAGCTTAATCCGATCAATGCGACGGTAAGAAATCACAGCTATTTGGGCAGCGTGCTATTTGTTTTTTTCACAAGCTGAGCTGTTCTTAGTTGGCTTCCACCGCGACCATTCGGTAGCGCCTCTCCCCCGCCTCTTCGTCTCCAAACTCAGGGAATAACGGCATTGAGGACTTCAATTGTTGCGGAGTAATCGTTTACTAGAGTTACCAGACTTGACAAACTCGCGATGGGATCATTCTGCTTCTCTCGGCTCACCCCCTCCCCATGGTGGAGATTCAATTACGTACAAACTTGCAACTTCCTGGAGCAAAGGCGAGATCCTGGAATCTGGGCAACTCCATTTTGCCCCATCGACTAAACACATGCTCCAAGATGCAAGAGATGCAAATATCTCTTTGTCATGACAACTTGGCAAATCCGGGGCCCCAGGTTTTGGCAGATGAATCTGGTGGCAAGCAGTCGGGAAGAGGGCCCAATGGATCCAGCCCGTGCCCATGTGGAAACTTGGTCGAGATCATCGCCACCAGCTTGGACTTGAGGCCTCACCGAGATGCTTTAATTCTTCTATTTAAAACGAGGCTGAACTCAATTAACGAGGAATCCAAGGCCGTGCGATCGTAGCGCGACTACCACATACGGCTTTCGCGACAACTTTGGGGCTCGGCAATTCGCGGCTGAGCCCTCCTGCACGGATTCCGCGCGGAATCACGAATTTTGCTTTTTCAGCTACATCGTTATTGTTTTGCATTGCATGCTGATTGGACGCGGAGTGGGCTCTTGCTCTTTGATGTGATTAACCAATGGCGAGAATTTTAATTACATCAATTACAGATCCCCTGTATTTGTTCTTTTGGTGTGGCGTTTGCCACTGATTCATGGGGCGAGCCTCGTTCTTGGGCCGCTGACACTTCTCTGTTGCTGTGGCTTCAAGCCACTCCGACAGCCATGCTAGGGGAAATTGAGACGAGAACGGCTGCTGTTGGATGCAATGCGACAGCTCAATTTCACTACTGCATGCAGCTTCCGAAGGCATCCGGCCATAATATTCAAGGGGCTGGAGTAACGCGAGTGTCAAGGCGACATGAATCCAATGTCAAGACAGACGTTTACAGCCAAGGAGAAAACGAAAACCAAAGCGAGAATACAATCAATCCGGTTTACGAACCATCCAACCGTTCATTCTCGATTTGTTCGAAACCTTCTAGCCTGGGTATTTTTTAACTTTCTTCTTCCCCGGACGGATAACCAGCCCCCAAAATGAGGAGGCGTCGCGCTTGGGGAAACAGAGTTTTTTCTCTAATTGCTTCTAATTACCTATTGGGGTAATTTGAGCGTGAACGTGGCTTGGTGGAAGAAGTGGTGGCTATCGCTTCTCATCGGGGCAGTTGCTCTTTTTTAACAAGGCCTGGTTTCCGCGCGGCTGGTGGCAAATGGAAAGGTTTCCGCCTTTTACATCTCGATCTTTGCTGGCGTGTCATTTTGAGTGCGATTTATTCGTCCATTTTGTCTTTCCATGCTTGCTTGTTCAAAGTTTGTTAATGCCTTTGCTCCTTTTGCCTCGTGTTCGAGGTCTTGGCTTTTTGGCCTTTCTTAACAGTCTTGCAACGGTTTTTCAAAGGGACTTGAAAGTAAGTTTGGAGGATATTTGCTTTTGCCGGAGCAACATGTCCTTTTGCAGTGCTGTGACTTGATCTGCACGCCCTTCGTGTGAAGAAGGGAGATGGAGTGGTTTCCCCGCTGTAATGGCCATGGAGAAGAGGTAAGAGAACTGTTTGTCTAGCATGCTAACAATGGTGCATAGCTGTGTATGGCGCCCATAAGATGTTTCGTAGGCTTTTACTCTTAGTGTTCTTAAATAAGGGTCAGTCTAAAAATGCTCAGAATTCTAGAAAGTATTATTTCCCTCGCATCTTATTGGACTTATGATCTTGTAGGTTCCGCTCCTTTCTACGACAATAGTCATTGTGGCCAAGTGAGTTACCCAGCTCATCTGCATGACTTTAAGACCAAAACTCATGTCTTTTGCTTCAATCCAAACTAAAGTTTGCTTCTGCTTCTGTCTTATGTAATGAGTAGCATACAAAGTATGGGCCGGCACTACGAATCTTCCCCTGGGGAGACAAGTTAAGCACAGACAAATTGACGGTTTTCCATCATTGCTCAAGGTACTGGCTTATCTGTTGAATATATATATGATTGCTCAATTCATTGTCGATGATCTTAGTTAACGAACGGGACGTATCTAATGCTACAAATATATAGCAATTTTGGAGATAAAAGAGTGAAATTTTGTATGAACGAACTGCAAGAGTGGCCAGTTGCACCCCCAATTAATCTAATGACTTGTTAAAAAAGGAGTATGAAGCCCACTGGCCAAAATATTGAATTCGGAAATTGTCCTAAAACTGATAACAGTGATTGCAAAGAGGTATAAACATGGGGCGAGATTCGACTGACGACAATCAGAGTGACTGTTAGACGTCTTGGCCCCTTTCCTATACTTACGATCTAGTCTGCTTTCGTAGCTCGACGTAAACGTATTGGCTACAAGCATTGGTTAGTAGAAGGACCATGTGGTGCATTCCCACTTTGTATGGTCTACTTTAGAAAGTAGTAATTTACCCTGTAATTTTGCGCCTTGTATCGTAGAGGTAAGACATCTACCGTATTACCTCGCGTTTTTCGACGATAATGATAAGTGGGTATTGTGGATGTACCTTTCTGGTTAAATACTCTTAGACTATAGTAGGAAAGGTTAATCTGGGTACCGGTACTTTGACTTTGTTAAACTAGGGTAGGAAACTTGCTTAGTAATTGGATAAGATTGTGATGTTGCTGCCTTGGTGTTTAGGAGCATAGGGCCGGGGCCGCTGGGCATTAAAAATACTTATAAATAAAAGAAGATACTTCTATTTACATAGAAATTATAGTAGGAATTATTATATCTTGTTTCTCTAGCCGGTTAATAAGATCCTGCTTTTTCCCTAAGATCTTTAAGCCTTTTATTTTATATAAAGCTTTTAAATCTCTAATTATAAAAGACTTATATAAGGGTAACTTCTAAGGTTTAAAGCCTAATATTATTTCCTTACTGTTATATAGTATGCTAATAAGATCTTTTAAGGTATCTGGGTTATTACTTTAATTATTTTAATCTTTTATTTTAATCTTCTTAGCTAGGATATCTTTTATTTTAATCTTATAATCTTAGCTACTATTAGGTTAAACGCTAATGCCATACTATAAAAAGGCTTTCTCAATAAGCTCTATCTCTTTTTATAGGCATTTTATAGCTTCTATAATAATAAAGGTTATTATTATCCATTTATCTTTTATTAACCACTTTATTTAGCCTTAGGCCTTACAATTTATAATATAATCCTTTATAGCATTATAAAGCCAGCCTTTAAATAGCTTAATAACTGCTATATTAAAAGGTTAAAGTTAGCTAATTATCTTTAAGGGGATAAGAGTAGGTATAACTCTCCACTAATAAAGTTATAATAAAACTTCTTTAGTTTTATAAAAGCTTACAATATTTATAACTAAAAGATACTCTTTTTAAATTATTTCCTTATTAAACTGGGTTATAATTCACTTTAATAAAAGTTTCTTGTTATTATAGGCAGTCTTATTAAACCTAATAATAACTTTAGGTAAGTAGAGATATTCTTCTTCCTTAGAAATTCTACTATAAGGCTAGCTATAAAAGATTAATAAGGGTTTAAGGTAATAAACTTTATTAGTGAATATAAATAACACTAATGTAGCTTATCTCTTATTCTACCTAGATTAATTGCTTTAGCCAGCAATAGTATAAGCGCCTTATATATTATATATAAAACTATTAAGATATTTAAATAGAAGAGGAGTTTTATTAAGGTTAAGGATATAGGACTTCTTAAACTGGCGCAGTAGTAATACTCTATTTAAATTAGCTTCTAAGGGCGCGCCCTAATAAGATATGCATTAAATAAACTTTAAGAAGTTGTAAGCAGTTGTAATAGCTTTTTTTAGCCGCTTTATTACTTACTTTATAATTTTTTAATAGGTAATATTATGCCTATTATAAAACCTAGCCTATTAGCTATTAGAAAAGGTAAAGATATTCTTACACTTAGGATAAAGCTTAGCAAAAAGATTATAAGACTTCTTTTTAAACTATAAGACTATTATAATCTAGCCTTTGGATTACTATTATAGAAATTCTTAAATAAGTTGTTCTTTAAGCTAAGGCTAATAAAAAGAAAATCTGCTTATTATGCTATATAGAATAGTATTATAAGCTTTCTATTAGCCTTTAATAATTAAAATTAGCACTTTAAACCAATCTAATGCTTTTTTAAAAGTCAGCTACTATAAAAAAGTTAAAGGATTATAAGAAATGCCTTTTCTATAGTATGCAAATGCTCTTTTTTTATAAATATAATAATATTTAAGAAAGCTAATTATATTAAGCTTCTTTTAATAAGAAAAGGTTCTATAAGCATATTAAATTAGCTTAATAAAAAGGAATTTATTAGGTATAGTTTATTAGTGTTATTATAAAGCTTTATTATTATTATTTTTTAAAGGTATTTTTATAAGT